>CM060841.1:23402500-23722500 GCA_030762175.1 Metallyticus violacea
TAGGAATGCGAATATTGCTGCTTTATGTGCGAGTGAAACAGTTGAACTAAGAAGAAACATTATGAAGAAAGAGTAATAAATAAGGTGTGAATGTCAGAAATAAAACATTACTTAAAAAAGACAACAGCTTAATCTCAACGCTTTACATAAATTTGATGGTCCTGGTGCTGTAGTGGTAACCATACTTGCCTTCTAAACCCATGATCGCGGGTTCAAACCTGGCCACGATCGATGGATTTCTTCGGGGCGTAAAAATCCTAAGTATGGCTTCCTTCAGAAGGGAAGTAAAGCCGTGGGTCCCGTGTCGTACATTTACGGCAAGATAAAGAACCTCAAATCTGAAAGAAGAGGCCTCTGAGCAAAATTTGTTGGCTGTTTCACGCCCTGAATAGAAAGAGACGCTGATGATCTGAGATGTTAAAGAGCGTCCGCAAATAAAACAAATCAACAACACTGACATAAAGTTAGGGTTAATGTACTCTTTTATGAAGGTCTTAAACAGAGGGGATAGAGGTTTTCAATATTTGAGAGAAAAATTTCCCGGAATTAAGTGAAAGTTAAATGTAAGATTCAATTTTAGCATTGTAATATTTTTAAAAAGCATTAAAAATGTGCAAAATGCGATGTTGTGACGTATTATATTGCATGTTTTCTTAGTACTCGTTTCTATGACGATGTTATTTTGTTTTTGTTTTGAAGAATTCCGAGGGAAATGGATGCTAATTACCCAATATTTGATATTGAAAATGTGGAAATCACTGCAAAAGAAATTATAAAGGAATCTGAAGTATCTGGGGGCTTGTTAATTCCTAAAAAATCCACAAGTACATAAGAAAAGAAATACGACAAATGCTGTACATGGAGAAAAGGGGTACACGTTAGTTCAAATAGTTAAAAAATCTTGTTGATCTATTTTTAAGAGCTCGTAAATATATAATGTACAAGGAGCTGCTGGTTTTTAAAAATTAACAATGGAACCGCAAAATAGTGGAAGAGCTTACAGAGACAGCGTCACGAGGGCAGGAAGCCTAGTGTTTGGAGGTTATTGAAAAAAGTAAGGAAGCGACCTTGTATTCATACCTGTATAACTCCGGAGCAGTGGAGAAATAACTTGCGAGAAGTATTCAGGGGTTTGGGGAAATGGCAGGGGCCAGTACTAAACGAGATGCAGCTATTAGGAGCACCAAAAATTGAAATTATGGATCGTGACATTCGATAGGGAAGTAATTAAAACAATAAAAAGCTTAAAGAGCAACAAAGCACCTGGGTTTGACGGCCTGCAGTCAGAACTATTTAAGGAGGGTTTAAGATGTTTAAATTTTATAAATATGATGACAAAGACAATGAATGACGTTTTGAATGGGAGGGCATATCATGAGGAATAGACATCGGCAATTATGTGTCCAATATTTAAAAAAGGGAGCCAAAAGTACCGGATAATTATAGGGGTGTGGCACTTGTTCCGGTAATGGGAAAAATTTATTGCAAAGTTTTATATGAGAGAATTAAACAATGGGTAGCAGAATACAACACGCTATCAAAATTCCAAGCAAGGTTTAGGGAGGGATACAGCACAGTAGACAATATTTTTGTATTAGACACTCTGACAGTGAAACAAACGCAAAAGAAGAGAGGAAAACGGCATTGTGCTTTCATAGATTTTCGAAAACCTTCTGATTCCGTGGAAAGGCAAGCATTATGGAGTAAAATATGGACGAAAGGAGTCTAGGGATCGAGGCATTAAAATCAATATATTATAGCGTTTATTGATTATTAATATGGTTAAATAATTTAAAATTTAGATTCTAAGGTTTGTTTATTTTTTCCAGTCAAAGATTTGTTCGGCGCTCTGGCGTGTGTATTTGAAAGTAAAATCAATGGATTAAAGTTAAAGAAGTTTTTGTTATAATAATAGATATCACTCATGGTTCAAGATTAACATTTTGAAATTGAAGAAAGTCCAATGTGATAATTAATTAATTGCATTTTCAATGTTTCCAAGAAACCGGAAAAAAAATTATGATTAATTACTTACAATGTTGTAATCTCAAAACATCCGTTTAATAAAATGATTCTTGTGTTTGAATGCTGGTAGGCTTGTTAAGGCGACGATTTTAGCTTTTTCTTACAGGTGCGTTGTGTGTTGCGTTGTGAAGGCGGTGATGATGACTTTATGGAATGCTGGTTGCTAAGTTACTTTTTCTACACGATTTATAGCGTCATAAGAACTTTGTTTTAATGCTAGGATTGCACAAAGTATTTTATTGCCCCAAAATCGAATGTTTTTGAAAATAGACACAAGAAACAAGCATGGGTAGGGTTCGAGACTATGCATTATAATTTTCTGAGGAATATGGGGCTTATAAACTACAAAGATATAATTGACGATATGATAATGGTATGCTGTAGAATATTTAATGATATAATTTGTCACTGAAACTGCTTTTACAACTCCCATTTGGATTTCACTCCTAATCTGAGTGCGGTAAGAGTTAACCTTTTAATCAGAACATTACTGTCGAAAAAACCGTATAGAAGAAAATGGTCACTAAGAATATTAGCTGACAATAGTAGGCAACTAATTAATAATATTCCTGATATGTATTAAAAACTGAAATTTTGCAAAAAAAAAATTACAAAATTTGCGTAATTATCTTTGTGTGTTTGTGTGTGTGTGCATAATAACCGAATATATTTGTGAGAATTTATGGATAATGACAAGTGATAATTTTTATCTATTTAATGCATTTTGTGAGATAAATTGCACATATAGTTAAGAACATGTTTAAATAAGCATATTTTTAGTATTATAAGAGAAATTTAAAACCTATTTCCCGGAAAAAGGTACGTGATAGGGAAGTTTTAATTTTAGAGCTGAATTCAGCATCCACTAATTACAAAAAATCACATATTTTCATTAAAAAACGAAACAAACAGTTAAAATTAGTTGCACAGTGTAATCTATAATCGATGGAGACTGGAGGGAAAATACATGCAGAACAGAGAGGAAGAAAGACAAGGAAGGAACAGTGCGTGGATGGGAGGATGGCGAGCAGTGGACAGAAATAAATACGTAAGGCACAGAAAAAAAACAAAAAAAAAAAAACTAGAAGGGTAACAGAACAAAAAAGGATATAAAAAAGGAGAAAAAATAAAACCATAAAAGAGAAGAACTATAGGATAACGTAATAAAGAAATTAAGGGCTGCAAGAAAACAAGAAAGCTGGCTAAGCGCTGACGTAAGCTTTAAGAACATTAAATAAGCCAGCAAATTAAAATACAGGCGTCTTGCCAACTTGAAAATTCGAAGTCTTAAGCGGAAGGGCTATCATGCGCAAAATGCTGATTAGGAGCAACAGCTGCCTTCAAAACTTCTTGACTACCAACCTGTGGACGAAAAAGGAAATTTGACTATAGCAGTTTACGTGAAACAAAGGCGTTGCATGGCAAAAGACTAGTAAAAAATAATAAAAAAGCTTCTTAATGAGGCGTGCAAATTAATTAATATTTCGCGTGAGCTTCCTGGACGAAGTGCTGTTAAAACTACCTGGAGGTTAAGCGCGCCATGCTCAAGGACGTTGTTTTAACTAATAGCTCCAAGCACGAAATTGAGAATACATCCGATTTATTTTCCTACTGGAGCCCTAGCATTTCTTACTAGCGGCCCATATTATACACAAGTGGCTGTTTTGAGGGCAGTTGTCAAAAATGGAAGGAACAATAATTAAATCACACCTCTTGTTTTATATAAAATGGAAATGTAGCGCACATAAATACAGAGAATTGACAATATGAAGATGAATAAGGTCCCAGTAGGTAGGTATGTGCGGTACATTTCCTGTATACAATGGTGAAAGAACTCTTTTGACTGAGTCTCGGAATTTTATACCCATCCAGGATATTGTTAATAATTTCCCTTGATCGTAAACAAAATTCAAACAGATATGCATTGCTTTTGTTTAACAATCAGGGGAATATTTATCTATTACCTTATGATCATGCAAATTCTCTAAAATGTGTCTGAATGTCCGAGTATGGATAATTTATTGTAAACTACTGGCACAGAACCATGGGTGGGGGGAAATCCGTACAATTACATTCTTATCTCATTTAGTTTTACTACTGTAAGTAGTAATATAACGAAAGCTCCAGAATTTATCTTAAGAAAACCTGGAGCTTCAATTATATTTCTTTTGAATATGCGAATAAAATTATAAAAATCAAGTAATATACGAGTTTCCGGCCTCGCTGACAAGGATTATCGCCTTCACAAAACCCATATCTGGTGTCATACCTTAATCTCTTAAGTAAATAATTGCAGCTGTAACTTCCGCTCCGCTGTGTTCAGTTGCACAGATATAGTTGCATAAAGAAGGCTATGTGTATCAGATTGTGAAATATTCAAAATGGAGTTTCGGCCTGCTATTAAGTTCTTCACAAAAGAAGGACTCACTTCAAATGAAATTAAACAGCGATTGAACGGTGTATATGGGGAAGTACCCCCTTCATATTCTACAGTAAAGGAATGAGCCAAACTTTTTCGAATGGGTTGAGAAAGCTTTGAAGAGGAAGAGCATGCAGGTCGCCCTTGGAGGTCCTCACTCCTGAAAACATCGCCCTTGTGGAAAGAAAAATTATGGAACACCGGCGGCTCAAAGTTACAGAAATGCAGCAAGGAGGTTGGGCCTTTCTAAAACAACAGTCCTTCGAATTATTCATGAACATTTAAACGCGAATAAGGTTAGTGCAAGATGAGTGTCTAGATTTCTTCCCTCAGTCCAAAAGCAGAAACGAGTCATCTGTTGACAGACATTTTTGAAGCTCTGCCATGGCAACGAGAGAGAAGTTTTCCAAGAGATGAAAGTATGGTTCTCTACTATGATCAGAATCAATGGAGTGATGTAAACCCGGCGAAGCACGGCCTCTAAAGGCCACGTCATTCAGTCAACCAAGAAGATCACGACCACAATCTATTGGGACTGTGAAGGAATACTCTTCATTGACTTCAAGGAGTCGAACACCACAGTAAACGGGGAGTACTATGTGGTCTACTGCACAGAGTACGTGCTTCCATCAAAGAGAAAAGGCGAGGAAAGCTGAGTGGTGGTGTGCATTTTCTTCACGACAGCGCGCCTGTGCACACATCTCTTGTTGCAAAGGAAGCTGTGAAGAAATGTGGCTTCAAGGAGATCGACCATCCACCCTACAGCCCAGCTCTAGCTCTCAGTGACTATTTCCTCTTCTCAAAACTCAAGAAGTACCTTCGAGGTAATTTAAGTGTGACGAAGAAATGATGGTTGCTGTTTATGCCCATTTTGCAGACAAGACTTCTGACTATTGCGGGGGGGGGGGGGGGGGTTGAAATGTTAATTCAAAGATGTTACAACTGTATTGCAATAAAGGATAACTATATTGAAAAGTGGAATATATTTTTTGTCTTTATCATACCTAGAAAATGTTAGGCCGGAAACTTGTGGACCTACTTCGTATCTATAAAATGCGTTTAAATTATGGTTGTCCAGTCCTGCATTTTAATGTCCGCTAACAGTAGAAAAATGAAAGTCGAAATTAAAACGATTTACTGAATAAACTGTCTCGATTGCTGTTTCTCGTTCCACACGTTGAACAACCTATAAAAGATTCACTATTTCCGTAATGCTACAAGAACTACAATACTATGCACTCGTATATCACACCGAGAAGGCTGCTTAGCTGCCAATGCTTGGGACTCGCATTCGGTTAGCACTGGGTCCACATTCCTTGGGGCCGTGAATTTTTCTTAGTCGCTTACACAAATGCAGGGTTTTCCATGAATTTTCCACTATCCCGTTTCATATAATTTTATTCCATTAGTTCAGATACAGGGTGGTTGAAAGTGAGGACGAATGGCGCTTTGGAAGGTTTCCACCTCGGCGTTTGGTAATGGAAGGGGCTCAAATTTCTTGAAGGGGGCTACACCGATGTCGGGATATTCTATCAGGAAAGAATGTTAGGTCTCCGTCTTCGTCTGTGAAACACTGTCCGTTGTCTCCCTGATTTCATCCCTTTCACCGGAGGTGTCCATGGGCGTAGGCATAAACGGTTAAACGTTGAGCAAAGTTGAAGTACTGAAATATATTTCTCTATTGCTAACGTCCAAGCTTTCAACCCTTCCACTCGTCTTGACATTTTATTGTCAACAACTACACTTTTTTATTTGTTTATTTAAGGACGCGCTTTAACATCTCAGGTCATCAGCGTTCCATTCTATTCAGGGCGTGAAACGGCCGACAAATTTTGCTCAGAGGCCTCTTCTTTCAGACTTGAGGTTCTTTTTCGTGCCGTAAATGTATGACACGGGACCCACGGCTTTACTTCCCTTCCGAAGGAAGTCACACTTAGGATTTTTACGCCCGAAAAAATTCATCGATCCTGGCCGGATCTGAACTCGCGATCTTGAGTTTAAGAAGGCAATTGTGGTTACCGACAAACAACTAGCGGTAGATTAACTGAAACGTGTAAAAACGGATGGAATATGAAGTGAGAAAATGATCAGTACCACGTTGTAATGACATTGTATGACGTGCTAATTGTTAAGAATGTGAATTACTTCTCGATTTGTTAAGTTAGCCCGAAAAGTCATGTGCAGTATCGTATCTCCTTTCCCACTCCACTTTGGAGAACAACCACGTCGTCTTCCTAGTTCCCGGTAGATTCTGTTGTTGTTTAGTTAGAGGGATCTTTTCAGATTTATTATCAGGAGTGAAAGGGTTGAAGAATGACAGACGTGATTCTTTGTGTATCTCTCCTTTAGCCAAACTGATAATTAGACCATGTTTCTAAGTCTGTTGAACAGTATAACAATATTTAGTTTTAGTTTCACTTTACAACTCTCGCGTGTTTATCCCCCAATACTTTCACGCAGTTACAAGACGTGTTATATTTCAATTTAATTAAGCACGCGTTCTAATTCAACTGAGGTAATTATGTATGCGAACTGAACTCGAACTGGCGTCTTCCAATAATAGACGATAGATGTCCTAATAGATATTGATAAAATAAACAGAAGTTTTTGTAATTTGATTTTAGGTTTACCAACACCATACGTATGGTATAGCACAGCTAGAATTATGTACATTTCCACTAAGAAAAAGTAATCACAAGAATTATGAAATATTTATTCAGAATTAACGTATTAAAAGAGAGTGGTGTTATTAAAGAATGTTTTAGTATACAGAAGAAATGTAAGTGGAAAGAATCGTCGTATTTCAAAGTGCAGGAAATTTTACAGCAGATAGGTTTAGGAAAAATATGGACAAATAGAGAATACCAAAAACAGAGGATTTTGAAAGAAACAAATGTAAGATTGGAAGATATTGAACGACAAGAAATAATTAGTAGCTTAGTGAAAAGAATTCTTTAACACTTTATAGGGGATTAAAAACAGCATGGGGTCGGGAAAAATATATAGAACATTGTGATAAGACAGGTAGAGAAGACCGCCACGGGTGGCCGAGGTCGTTAAGTCTCGGACTCGTGAGCGGGAGGTCTGGGTTCGAATACCGCCAGTACCGTCCTTCCTGGCTGAGGTTTTTTCCAGGTTTTCCTCAGTCCTCATAAATGGCAAATGCCGGGGAGGTACCCTAAACTTAGGCCTGGAACGATTCCTTCATAAAATCCTTTCCCAATATATCATTTCATCTCATGTATCATCAGTGTCCATCGCCTGTGGTGCCTCTGTAGCAAAAACGGGCGTTAAACACTATTCAGTCAGGTAGAGAAGGATTTGCTTGGGCTAGAACTGGAGTTATGAATTTAAAAAGATTAGGATAAGATAAGAAATAGGAAATTGTTTAATGTGTGGAGAAACCAATACAGTTTTTAATTGTTTGTTATATTGTAATCGAAGTTATGCAGAGAAAACGTATGGAATAAAAATTAGAAAATGTTTTACTGTAAAGGGAGAGAAGGATATGAAAATGGCGGGGAACTATTTGGGTAAAGTTAGAGAGAAATGGACAAGATTGACGAAGAGGATGATGGAAGGAAATGTAGAAAGATGTGTAACGTTAGAAGTAAAATAATTTATGGATATTACAGTGTATTTAGGGAAGATGAGGGAGAAATGATAAAGAATGATCAGATAGTCAATGATTGATAAATTAAATAGGGAGGGAAAGGAAGTAAATTAGCATTAGGAACAGGATAATATACACCAATAACCTGGGTGTTAGTGTGTATATAGTCCTAAGGAAATAAGTAACTCACAAGTATAGCATGTAGTGTTTAGAATTAAAATATTGTAATAGTATCATAATGATATGTATTAATTTTGTATTGCTAGTTAGTATTATGGAATTAACTAAAGACATAGATCTTATTGTAATGTTTAAAATTGTGTGTTGAAGTGAAGAGAAATAAATTCATAATCCATACTACTGATCACGCAAACTGCTTTCCACGAAGATATTTGACTGATTGTGTAAAACTCGTGGATCTTGCATTGATGTTTGGTACGTCTGCCGGTCTCGCGTTTCGTTCCAGACAGCATTGTTGATGTTATTAGGGCGCTTGTCATTTGTCAGTTTTCGTAACTTTAAGTTGATTCTATCTCTGATTGGTCTATTCATAACTTTTAGAGTTGTGTATGTGTTCTGAAAGAAATGGTTACGTTTAAATTTGTGTTTGTACATACACGCCAACAAACAAGTATTTAAGTACACATTGTAGAAACACGTGTGATTTACAAACATATATGAAAATAAATCCACGAATCCAATATAATTAAAATGAATATTAACTAAGGGCTCATGGGGTTCGAATCGTGGATTTTTCGTTTCAAATGTGTGTTTAGGTCCTTTATCAGAGCTCATGGGTGCCTGATTTTCATTTTCGGTCCCGTCATGAGGAATTTTCGTTAAGTAGACATTCGTAAGGCAAACTTCGTTTTTGCGATAAAGAAGTACCTTGCAGCGTTGGAAAACTATGAACGTAATAATTTTTCGTTTATTAACTTAGTCGTCACTTACCCTAAAGCTAAAAGTGGTCACTCTTTCTGTTAAGTCAGGGGTCTAAAATAAGTTCCAACTCTCTACTTCTCTTCAGAGAAGTGAAATGACTCCCTCTTAAAGTCTTTGCCAGCAGTCCAACATGTACGGTAATCTAAGATTACCGGCTTAAACTTTCCAGGAGTTCGCCGCTGAATGCACCAAGTAGAATTGTTTTAAGAAGAGGCACTAATTAACGATTTGTTTAAAGCGGAAACAGAAAAATGTTGCCAGCGGTGACTGCTTTGGGTTCAGTAGCTTAGTGCGGAATCTGCAGAAGTCTCGAGGTAAGATTTGCGGACACGAATTAGGCTAAGGTTGATGGGTTTAATAGAACGTAAAAATTCAGAGTGCAGGTCCTCCGGGAGGTATTTAAAGTCTTGAGACCTGAATTATAGATTTACGCTACCTAAATAACTCCCGATTTAAAAACAAGGGTCCTGGACAAAACTCTCGGATCTTTGGCTGATGAAAATGCATTTAGTACAACAGAGGTCATTTCATAATCTCTATGTAACACATTTTGAAGCTTCTATTGAAAAACTGATTACAGTTATGTTGAAATCGATATGTGTTGAGCCAATTACTGTCTAGCACCGATCCAGGCACGCCTAGAAATAATATTTATATATAATATAATCACAAAAGTGTCATAGACATATGGTTTACACATGTTGTTTACAGGAATAAGAAAGAAGGCAAAATACTAATGAAAGGGAAGGTTGCCTTTAAATAGCCACCATTGTAACTTTTTAGACGAAGAGGGTCTCTTTTGTGAGATTCAGGTCAAAATGGAACCTTTAAAATACAGTATAGGGGAACTAATCGCGATTCCAAGGAAACAAGTATTCGTTTGTTATAATTGCCAAAAAGACTCATAAAATAACTAAAAGAAACTGTAAAATCATAAACTTATAACATTTTCCGATATGGCTTTCTCTTATAGTCTAGTTATTCAGGTCAGTGTCAAAGAACTGAATTCTATGAATCGATCGTGGGAGTATCCTGTTCAAATCTTACATAAATAGCCAATGAAAGGGAAACGATATAAATTAGCATAAAGTCACGCCAATAGGAAGATGACATTTAGAAAGCCATGCTGAATATATGTATAGCGCCTAGATCGATGGACAGGCGAATTAATAAAAGCAGTTGTAATAGACTATAGAATGATTGTTATTTGTTATTTGTTAGTTGGCGCTGAAGTGAGTGGGAGAAGCGTAAGAAAAAAGCGAAAGAGCGGAACAGGAAGAGTCCAAAGTTACACTGACACGGGAATTTATCAACTAGACAATTTACATAAGTTATAGAAGTCAGACATTCAGTTAAGTCAGGTCTGAGATGAAGTGAAGATAGTTGATGTGAAAATTAACTCGTGTAAAGGAACTCTCAATTATTCAGTTCAATAAGCCGAAATGTTCTTCAAGAATTATCGTGACCTGATAGGAACTATATTTATCATTGTGTTAATAAATGGTGAAAACTTGAACTACTAGTGTATTTTATTATTGCTGGTTTATCATCTCCTTTCCTTGTGATAGTGCATGACAAAAAGTCCGGCTAACAAATTGAGCCTATTGCTTAGGACTAAGCACATAAAAATAAATTATTACAAAAATACCGCCACAGTGTAAAACCCACATACGATTAAGTTGTTTTGTCAATAACAACCTGCGTTTAAATGGCACAACGTAACGGATACCGCACCGTACTGTTTTAAAATGATGGGTGCCATGTGAAATATGTTTAAAAATGTCATTCATAATATGTATTAAGAGTAGGAAAATTAACGGAACTGTTGGAATTGTAAATCTTATGCGGTGTAGATGACACGTTTAACGAGAGGAAATGAGACAAAATAACACCATGGCAAGCGTTCTCTGTAACTCAAGTAAATGCCTTCCCTTACGCCATCCAAAAACCTGCCTCAGGGCAAGGCAGCTTCCAGGATGCAGACGCGGTGTCGACAACCCGTCGCCATGCGCTCACACCATGCATTATGAAAACATGATATTGGGGACCTCCCTTCACTCTTGGCGGAACACGAGACATCAAAGCCATGTTCTACCACTGCGTATAAAAGTTGTTTAGCTTGAAACAACAACAGGCTTACCAACCCCAGATCTCGGCTCCGGTTTCAATTTCACTTACATTTTTTGTATATACATTTTTTGCTCCCTCCCTCCCGCAGCTTCGCCTCTCCTTGCATGAAGCTCGCAACAGTGCGTTACTTGTACTTTGTGAATTACGAAGAAGCAATTCGTTATGGGACTTGTGGTATTATCTCGCCATGAGGTGCTAACGAACATACGACTACGAAACAAGGGAGAAGCGGTGAAAACTTCCACTAATGAATCACGCCATCTATAGGCACAAAAATGCTATTGAGAAAAAAGTTCAATCTGTGCAAAAATATAAACATTTTCATTTTAGTTTGACTTACAAGTACATTTAAAAACATTTAATGTTAAACAAAGTAATTCTTTTTTTTTTTTCAATAAAGTTATTTTGTTAACCAACTTCGACAGGAACCCAAAGGACTCACATCCTTCTACGGATCATGTTAAATTCTTCTTCTTAAGGTCAAGATTGTCCTAGAAGACATAACTAGGGAAATATTGCTCACTACAACTCTGATCGTTAAACAAAATATACATAAGTACAGGTATTGCATAAAAATATCTTTATTGAGAACTGTTACGCCGCCACGATTTTAGTGATGGAATGAATTATTTGGCATACTTTTACATCTGATATCATTAATCACCAATTTTAGTACGTAATTTTTAGACGTTGGTGTTCTTAAAAAAAACATTCATTTGTAATTTTGCCTATAAGGTACGTTTAACAAAAAATAATGCAGATGTTTTAAGTAGTTCTACTCTTTGTTATGTACGAGGCGTGTTTGGAAAGTAAGTACCATCTCATTCTACCGCAACGCTAGTGTCGCAGTTTCACGCATGCGCACTTGTCTCTCTGGTTCATTGTATGTCCACTGACGCCATTACAGTCGGATCGTGTTGTGTTTACAGTTGTTTGTGATCGTTCGAAATGTTTAACACAATTTCTGGTCCGTGGATTGTGAAGTGCGTTTCGTATAACGGTTTTTGAACGCAAGGAATGTTAAGCCAGCTGAAATTTATCGTGCACTTGTAGAGATTTACTGTGAAAATGTAATGACAGATGGCATGGTGAGAAAGTGGGAAAGCACGGAAAGAGCAGCCTTCTGTTGTCACTGATGGTGACAAGTGAATGAGGCAATTCGTGAAAACAGATGGTTCACATTAAGAATGCTTTGTAATGTGTGTCCACAAATTTCAAAAACTGTGTGCATGAGATTGTCACAAAGCGTCTACATTATTGCAAATTGTGTTCCCGTTGGGTTCGGAAGATGCTTACGGATGTCCACAAAACGAAGCGACTTGACATTTCTTACCCGATACAGTGATGAGGGAGATGAATTCTTAAGCAGAACAGTGACCGGTGATGAAACGTGGGTTTGTCATGTCACTCCAGAATCAAAACAACAGCCGATAGAGTGGAGGCACACAGGATCCCCCAAACGACAAAAATTCAAAACAACGTTGTCAGCACGATAAATCATGTGCACTGTGTTCTGGGACATTCTGCTTGTTGAGTTCCTTCCCAGAGATGCAACCATCTGTACGATACTGTGAAACATTGAGAAATCTTCGGCGCGCAATTCAAAATAAAAGGCGCGGAATGCTCAGTCGAGGCATTGTGTTGCTTCATGACAACGCACGTCCCCATTCTGCTGGTGTCACACAAAACAATATTCAACGATTCGGTTGGGAGCAGTTCAACCACCCGCCATACAGCCCCAATCTTGCGTCTTCTAACTACCACTTGTTCTTGAACATGAAGCGTGAGCTCGGAGGAAGGCGCTTAGACAGTGATAACGACGCAAAAAACGGTGTTCAGCAGTGACTCTCTTCACTGGCGACATCTTTCTTTGAAGAGAGCATACAAATGCCTGAATAATGGTGGCAAGTATGTCGAAAATAGATTAAGGAATGCTCTTTCATGTACAAATAACCCTGATGACCTGAGCTGTTAAAGAGCGTCCATAAATAAATATCGTGAAAAATATTTTATCCTTTTTTTTTTTTTTTTTTTCCAAACCGGTACTTACTTTCCGGACACGCATCGCATATTTCATGATTTAGATAACGTATCTAGTTTAGAATCTACGAAAATCCAGCATTCTAATAATCCAATTAGAATAATAATTATACATTTGCCTAGTGCTTAGCAAACACCTTACCGCTGCGATATAAAATTTGGCCAGATCAAGCAAAACATTCATAAAGGGCTCAAGATCAATGAGGGCTCTGCAGTTCAGATCTCTAAGCCCCGCAGCTAATGTTGTTATTCTAATAATATCATTTCTTGAGTCTCTACCCTAGTGCTCTATGGTGAATTGGAGAATTGTAGATATAAGTGAGACTCAACAGTTTCAAACAGTATAGCTCCGAGCAGTCAGTTGCCATAGATACACCATGCCGCGCTATGACATAAAATAATGTTAATCTCTTCTGCAAATAGAAACACCTGCTAATATTCCTTACCAAGAAAACTCCTCAAACATGCCAGCAATTGTGCCCAAGGACTGGAAAATGCACTCTATACTTAAAAAAACTATTGCAGGTTAAGTCTTAAACATAGTATAAGACAAAGATTATTGGTAAATACTAATAGTTGTAAGAAAAAATAAAAATAACATAAATTTCAGAATTTATATAGAAAACTTGAAACATAACACACTTGTATTTAGTTTTCGCTTACGCCTTTTTACGCTAGGTAGCCTTTTTTCTTTTTCTTCTTCTTCTTCTAAAGGTAAGTGTCGAGCTCATTAAATTTGTATAAATAAAAAACACTTGTGTACAGGGATGCCAATTTAATTACTGAGATTCAATTTCTTCTCTTTTCGAGTATCTCGTCAACCCATTGCTTTATTCTTTTAAGTGAATAAAGCAACAGAATACAACACAAAAACCATTCCGTCCACACCTTCTGGAGAAAAAGGCCAGAAATGCATCAGAACTGTAATTTCTCTATGGGGTCACTAATACTGCATACCAGCTAATGTTTTCCACTGTGTGGAACAAACAGCAGTTAACTGTTTGAAGATTGGGTGATTTAAAGGAGTTATAATAAAATCTGGATCATAAAACATATGTAAAGCTCTTATAAACAATGTTATTTATGTTATAAGAGATTAATTAAATATTTTATTCACGTGTCAGGGGCCGGGAGCGCTAATTTCCACGAGGGCATAAAATCTGTTTACTCTCGTATGACATACATATTTTTTTCATTACTAATACTTAGAGTATTTAAACAAAAATACCATTAATTTTCAATTTTAATTAAATATGTACATTTAATTCCTACATTTATCACTGCTTAAACAAGAGTTCAATGTTATTGATAACAATAATATTGTTGAAGAGATATAAATAACACAATTCAATTTTTTCGACATAAATGCGTTGTAAAGTCTAATATCTGATGAAAATGATAGTTTATAGCTGTATAAATACATATTATCCCAAAATCGCATATATTTAACTTATTCTCATTAATCAGTGTGCTTTTAGGAGTAAATAAAAAATTGTAGCAATGGGCAACAAGAAAAATTTTGTATACGAGTATTACATAAACAGAATTTATTGTTGGTCAAAGTCAAAATGATATATTATGACACTAGTTGCATAAAATGTCCAATTACAACATCAAATTGTTTTCAGTTCTATAAAGTTATCATCAATTGAATATTATGTTACGATAATATTGGAGAAACAATTTAAGTATTACTAAAAATAAAATTAACCACTCATCTTTATTGCAGACTATATAATTACAGAAGGAATAACAAATTAATATTAACTACCAAATGCATTAGTAGAGCTTCATAACACTAACCTGTTCAGAGCGTTTCTTTATTGCCGGATCTCGAATGTCGTGTTGCGCGGACTGTCTATTACACAGGGGATTTTCCGTTGTAAAATCCCGCGTTACTTACACATGAGTGATAATACCATACTAAAATGATTACTAATCCTGTTATAAGTGGTGTTGAAAGTGGCGTCCATCTGTATTCACACTCTCCTGGCATTTTCGAATGAAATTTCCATTCACAAGCATAAGCTCTTCTTGCGTAATGTTCATTTCTGTTCTTATATTGTTCTTAAGTTTGTCTATGGTGTGTAGATTGTTCCTATTTAAAGAAAATATGCCTCATTTGAGAACATTATTAAATGTGGGTCAACAATATTTTGCAAAATCCAGTACAGAAATTTACTTGTTTTTCATCGTCACGAGATTGTAATTCATGAACTAAAGTCACTCTGTATGCTTTCAATTTTAAAAGTTTAGCAACTCTATGAACAATTTTTTTAAACACCCACTTGCTGTGGTACACGTCTTAGAGACTTCTTTGGTGAGCATTTGAATGATGCACCAATTTCGTCAATTTTGGAACATTTCTTTTTCGTTTTTTAGGCTTAGCTTTTAGCGATACCGTTGTCCTAAACTTATTAACCTGACATCGAACAGTTTCTCTATCTGGAACTGGAATACCAGGAATTTTCTCTTCAAGTTGTCTACACACCTGTCTACATGATTTGGTTTTTACGTATTATAGTACATAATATAATTCACACACACCCACCATAGATGTCTTGAATAAACTTTCCTTTTGAGATGCACAATAACAAACTCTAGTCTTTACAGCTCGAACAGAAGGCAGCAACTGACACAGTATAACACAGCTGATAAACGTGGACTTGGAGCGGGTCATTCGCCGCTAGCGCACTACTGGAATAATAACGAGGTCAATTCTGTGAAAGCGAACTAGCGATATGGTCCGGCTATAAATGAAACACATGGTATATGGCAACACTTAAGTTTCTGAAACATTCTAATATCTTTGATATTTATCCAAATTATTAATCTGTTAAATTCCTTCTGATAAATATTTTAAGATTGTCTCGGTATTAGTTACAATTCAGCCCTTTCAGCTTGGGTCAAAATGTCATCGGTATTTCCATCTTCGCCTACAACAATAACAATAGACAAGCGAGATAAATTTATACAATAGCGTCGTAAGTTTAATAAAAGAAAACAGTGACTATACAGTAATTCATTAGAAAATTAACATTAATATTAATCTTAGTTTGTTAATACTTTCTTAGGTTCCTAAACACGGCAAAATAAAGACAAATTTAAATACTAGAGAAGAAAACAAGTATTTGTAGTTTTCCTGCTGTTTTTTGCCCTAGATTATAATTATGCTAGAACAATCTTAGCTGCTTTCTGCTTGAGAGCGTTTTCATGCAAAGAAATTGCTTCACTTCCCTCATTTAATTAATCCTTTTCCTCCTCTCTGGGCTCATAGCCAGTGAATGTCTTGCAGAGGCGACATAGCATAGTGTTCCAACATTTAGTATAGAGAGGTATATAAGACAGGTTGTCTCTTTAATTTGCGTTTGCATAACAATTAACGCAACTCTAGCCTGTCTCGTTACGGCCATTTAGGAATCAACTCGATCTAGTTAAAACTAGAAAAACTTCTCCCTTTTAGAAGTTGCTAAGCCATTAATATTAGCAAAAACAAGTGTTTTTATTAATTTTGTTTGTAGACGCAGCAAAGAACGTTGGCTTTCGTCACAATTCTTGCGTCAGGCTTAAAGTTTACACATGTTCTGATTTGTGTGGCCCGAATTTGTAAGACCACATTGTAATGAGAATTGAGAGTGTAATGAGAATGTAATGAAATTATGAATGTGAAACTGTAATATTATACCCAGTATGATAATAATGTAATAGGACCATGCTGTACAGTAGAATCATAAGAATTTCCCCTATAGTCAAAATATTATTGTTAGATGAGATGACATGACGCATGCACAGCCCCTGAGATGGCCGCACGTGCGTAGACAGTTTACTGGGCAATGTCTTTAACACTTGTGTAAACATAAACTTATCTAGAAAGAAAGTAACAAGCACAGGTAAATTACTTATATAAGATAAGTTATTAAGTGCAGGTGGCTTGATGGTCATAATGTGTAGTAAATAGAGTCACTTGTGTAAACCCGCACTCCAAATGATCCCATTGTCATGATTTTCGAAAACTACTTTTATCAATTTATTGTAACGAAATATAGCTTCGTTGAAAAAATAAATAAATTAGACCGCTAGAGCGATTTTTATATATTTTTAAAAGACTTCGCTTTAGGTAAACCCCCTCCCCAAATGGCCCAATTTTTCTGGTTAACGAAATGGACGAATCGTTTGTTAATTGAAGGTTATATGCCGATTTTTGTTGAGAAAAAACTAAAATCGCGATCGCTAGAGCGTTAATGGCCATATATATTCAAATGCATTTATTTATATCATCTTTTTTCATTGTAGGTGCCTACTAGGTAGAATGGATGGAGATTTGGAGAAATTATTCAAAAATCTTAAATGGGTACAACCGCAATATCTTACATTCCTTCGGAATTCTCTAAAAATATAAATATAGGTGTTTCAAGGGTACAAATTATAGCTTACATTATTTTGGAATTCGCTAAAATAAAAAGAGAGGGTTAGAAATATTAGAAACTATGAGAATGCATTGCTGCACTAAAACAGATGTACAGCCGGCTATTAATCACTTATTACTTCTAGAATCAGCTATGAACATGCGCGCCAAGTTATTGAAAGCTAGTGTTAAACACTCCGTGTTTTGTTTTTCGTCTGTTTATAGCAGTAAGCCTGTCATTTGTTTTTGTACAGTTTACTGCGCTCGGTGACAGTGGTTATTAGTTACCAATTTAATGCATGCTTGCGTGCTATTTAATCTAGAACAAAAGCCGAGTCAATTTGTGCGTGGTAATCAGTGTGTGTCAATAACGCGGTAAGAGAGCTTATTTCAAGAGTTAGTTCTCGCTAGGGGTCATGTACAGGATTGCTAAAACAGTACCTCGTCTAATGGGCGGATAGATCGCACAGGAACATCTGTTGCCACTCTTAACTAGGTTCTAATTCACCGTCACACATCTTCCGCGCATGCGCGGACAGCTGTCTCTTGGGCGCGGACAACGGAATTGAAATCCTCCCCAATTTTTTTCCCCCTTCCGTTTCGACTTCGTTTCTTTTCATTTCCGTCTATCAGCAGAAGTAAATATAACTGTCCAACCCTCAAGTGTGAAAGGTTAATGCAGAATGTAAGGTAGTTTCCAGAGGATTTCCAATTTAAACTGTGATGCATGGTCGAGCTGCAAATATGTGCTCATGTTTTCCTACTTCCGAGAGATCATAAAAATTCTTCAACCGTTAATGATGTAACACAGAAGTTGAAATGTCGTTTTTCATTTCATTTACGTAACATAAAACCTGGCTGCCATAGTTGTTTCTACCAGAGTGTGTTTATGACCGAATAAAACTACATACATTACTGACCACCTCCATGGGTGGCAAGGTGCGGACTCATGAGTGCGGGAGGTCTGAGGTTCGAATCCCGCCAGGACCGTCCTCCCTGACTAACGATTTTTTTCCAGGTTTTCCTCTGTCCTCATAAATGGCAAATGCCTGGGAGGTACCCTAATCGTTGGAAAATGCCTGGAACGTTTCCATCTTTAAAAAAATTTTATCCTTTTTTTTTTTTGAATGCTTTATTTATGGACGCTCTTTAACAGCTCAGGTCATCAGCGTCCCATTCAACTCAGGGCGTGAAACGGCCGACAAATTTTGCTCAGAGGCCTCTCTTTCAGCCTTGAGGGTTTTTTTCGTGCCGTAAATGTACAACACGGGACCCACGGCTTTACTTCTCTTCCGAAGGAAGCCATACTTAGGATTTTTACGCCCCGAAAAAAATCCATCGTTCCTGGCCGGGTTCGGACCCACGATCTTGGGTTTAGGAGGCAAGTATGGTAACCATTACACCACCAGGACCGACATAATAATAATTCTATCCCAATTTATCATTTTCATCTCATGTTTCATCAGCGTCCTCCGCCTGTGGTGCCTCAGTTGTAAAAATGGGCCTTAAACACTGTTCACTCATTCATGATACCGTACGATTTTCTAATACCAACTGAGAGAGAGTAGATAACATATAGAGTTTCTATTTTTCTTTGTATTCTGTAGTTTGGAATTTCTAATGATTAGATTAATTTGCAGATTTTGACGCATCACCAAAACGTTTTGAAGAACTCTCCATTTTGCGTTATGATTGTCGATTGTCCATGCATTTGTTGCTATCAATAGCTCCCCACCGCCTCTAGTAAAAGTGGTCAGAGATGCGTGTTCAGGAATCATAGAGTTGGCTACACTGACCACAAAACAAATGCACGTCGCGTGATAAAACGGATTTGATAATTTTTTTGCCTCGATAATTTCACTCCACAATCCGGCTATAACTGGTCAAAATAAAGTCACTAAAATTGACCGGTTTCTTGCGTTTCTCGTAACCTTTAGAACTTTACTTCACTTATGTCACACCTACGGATTTTATTTCATTCTCCAGTTTTGGACGCAACGCAAAAATTTGCTGTGCTGCCCAAGTTCTTGTAAATCCAATGAACCGTAACAACTCCAGGAGCATTTGACCATGAAGGCTATGGGGGTAAATGGGCCATAGTATCTAAACAACATACTCTTTGGCTGCAAGCTACATCACAACGACTAAACTGTAAGGGCCATCTTCTCGTTGCCGGGTGTATTCCTCTCCAACCCCAGTAATAGCAATAACTATAAACGTTAAGACCTGACTCACCATTGCCACCGAAGTTTGTTTCCCTTGAGTTCCCTTGCGCTGAGCCAGTTTCGGCAGCTTTCTAACCTCTCTTTCCCCCGTTATTAAAAATAGACATACAGACGACATTTGTACGTTCTTATGCTTTACTCCAGTACCAAACTTAACAAGACATTTGCCAACTCAGAATTGACTTTCTTTTGTAAACTGTAGCAATTCTATTGCTGTTAGAGTTACTGAATTCGGTTCTGATGGTCGCGGGGTCAATTGCTGCCAGGTCGATTTCTTTTTTTTTTTGGGGGGGGGGGCGTAAACCTCAAGTCTGAAAGAAGAGGCCTCTGAACAAAATTTATCGATCGTTTCACGCCCTGAATTGAATGAAAGGCTGATGACTTGAGATGTTAAATAGCATTCTAACAAATCAATAACAACAGCTCCTGAAAACTATACAACCACTTATGGAACAGCAAATAGCAGGAGTAGCAATTATTAAAGAATATAGCGATATAATGAGCATAGCTTGGTACCAACGGGAGACTGAGGTCATTAAGGCGCGGAATCGTGAGCGGGAGATCTGGGGTTCGAATCCCGCCAGGACCGTCCTCCCTGACTACGGATTTTCCAGGTTTTCCTCAGTCCTCATAAATGCCAAATACCGGTACCATGTATCACCAGTGTCCATCACTGTGGTGCTTCAGTAGTAAAAACGGGCGTTAAATACTATTACAAATTAAAAAAAAACATCGGAAACATATCTAGGCAGCTGGAACCTTTGTTTCTGTCATATCTGAGATTTGTTTCTCAGTGAGATAGGTCTTCAATGACATTATCTCAGCCTCAGCAAGAGGTGGGGGAGTTAACTAATCCGAGAAGCAGCGAATCCGGTCCGGAAAACTGAGATTAGGACTGCCTATAGCGCTGATCTCTCTGTGGTGGTCCTTCCTGGCAGACTTGCTGTTCTGGATTGTGCGGTGAATTAATTATATTATTAAAGAAAAAACTGGCATGTATAGATCAAATAATAAAACTTATATTAAGTTTTAAGTAAGAAAACACAATACACAGTTATCTCATACGTCCAAAATTTCTTTATCCCCATGGTGTTCAATTTTTTACAATGTATGCCATTCTTATTGGTTTCAATCTATGTAAATGAGATGTTTTTTTTTTATTTTCTTTGTTTATACTTAGTGTCTTACACCACAATCTTCCCAAATGTCTTTATAAAGTCATTTCATTGTTATGTGGTCTATCTGTACCATTCTCATTCATTAAGCATATTTTGCTTCTATACAAGATGGAAGAAATCTCATGCCAATATTTTATGCATTGATTCCAAGTTATAATGGAACAAGAGCTTCTAATAACATTTTGGCCGTTGATGTGAAGCTTAGCTGCATAAAAAAAATTAAAAAATAAAAAAAAAAAAATCTACGTTATCTTTAGTGTCTGGATTTTGATCTAATTACATTTTTTTCTATGGTAAATATCCCTCTGAAAAGTTAAAATATTGGCAAATTAGGCTACAACAACTATATTTAATTTTAATGTTAAATATTCTTATTTGAAACCAACATATGCCTTGTAATTAAACGCAGTGAATTATAGAAAAATTAGAAAGTATTCTTTTAAGTAATAAAATGAAGTTTTCAATACCAAAATGGGATATGTTTTAGGTTTCCCAAAGGGTCAACAAGCCTGTTTCTAATCTGTTATTTCTCCGCTATAATATTTTTCTTCTTCTTCTGATAAAACCTAGCTGATTGACAGATTTTGTTACTTACGAGCCCGCCATTACACTGCCTACTTTTACACAATGCTTAGGTCCCTGTAGTATTCTGATATTATATATTTAGAACATATTTTAGGGTTTTTGTTAGATATTTGTGCACATATTTTTAGAAAAATATGACCCTAGTTATCTTACATTTGCTGAAATATGTTAATGGTCGGGACTGGTGCATTTCCATTACTATAATAAATAGATAAACGGAAATAAAACAAATATACAAGAACAGATTCGATTTTCTGGTTGAATTTCCATTTTCAAATTGTATTATAACTTCTATACTACAAACAATCACATGCAGTCAATTTTTAGAGAAATATCTCCACATAGAGTTGCCGTTATTGTTAATCATTTCAAGAAATATGTTTGGAAGTGTCTTAAAGGAGGTTCTGGGTCGGTAGAGAACACTTATAAAGCAGAAAATATTAGAAAATGGACTTAAAAGTTAATGATCTGTTGCTATACAAAACATCGCTTAAACAGAACCTTTCAGCTCTTAAATCTTATTGCCCTTTGAGTATGTTTCGAATGATTTTAGCATAACTTGTGTTTGAAAACTCTTTCATTAATACTCTTAAACAAAACTCTGAGCTATAAGCTATATGATGAGCAAAATATACAGTTAAAATCTTCTAAATAAAGCCGTTCTTTACATTTAAACACCTTAAGAGGCATAATTTCCATGAATGTGTGCAAATGCTTGTCTCCCAGAGGAGAGTATTGTCTAATTCTGTGCTTCGCTCGTTTTTTTCTGTTTTATGTACAGTTAAAAATATTACTACTGGTTTAAACAGAAAAAGTCGTTACAAAGGTTGCAAAGAATACATGTTAAAGTAGCTTAGCATTCATTCCATTTTTTTATATACTCTGTCTTTCATAAGAACCGAAAAAGGTCGTAAGCTCAGTTTCAAGTAATGCAAGATATGGAAACAAACACTACACTTTTCATATTAGGGAGAGTTGCCTAATAGATACAGTCTGCAAAGGTGGCTCAAACAAAACGAAAGCGCGATCTAATGGTATGCAAGATTGACACAGGGAGGGTTTAATTGTATAGCTGATAAAAATATACAATTTCCTCTTCATTTGGTTGATTTAATTTTTTCCATATGATTATTCTAAAATATGTATTGATCAAGATTTTCATGAACACAATTTTTGAACTTTGCTTCCTTTAAAATAAAGATGTTTAGAAAACAGAATTCACTGCAGTAAATTTATGTAAGGATGGGGAAAAAATTTACAGAATGGTTTGCACAATGATAAAAATTTCGCCATTCTCTAATAAATTATATTTGCGGTGCCAAAAATGTATACACACTTTCACAATAGATATCTATTTAATATATTTCAAAGTTGAACCGAAAAACAACAGTAATGTGTAGTATGATGTTCTGTAAACAGAAGTGACTCACATACATTATGATAGCGTTGTTACGTGATCGGTAAATCAACAATGAACAAATGAAGCAAAGACAATAGTAACATGTTCTGTAAACAGATGTGACTCACATTACGTCATGCTATCGTTGCTACAACAATAGAGCCAAGATTATCGTTTGAACAGAGAAAGGCAATTTTGAAGTGATATTGGAAAAGCGAGAATGTTGTTGAAGTTCAAAGGCAATGGGGACGTGTGTACAGAACAGAACCGCCAACGTGAGTAACAACTGCACCACGCATTCGAGACAAATTTGAGACTCGTGGTACCGTATACCGTAGAAAACCAGTTACACTGGCAGCACTTCGGGAAGAAATTGTAAAGAAATTGCAATCGCTGAGGACACTTTCGCAAACGATGCTCAATCAGTAGTTCAACGTACGCTGAAGTGTATCGACGCTGATGGTGGGCATTTTGAGCAACTGTTATAACTGTAAAAGTCTAAGATGATTAGTGCTCATCATTTTCTGTTTGTGTGAATTCAATTTTGTTATGTTAGAACAGTTTTTTTTTTTCTTTGCTTGAAGTGTGTATACGTTTTGGGCACTATATATACACACACACATATATATATATATAAAATAAAAATAAAGTAATACTATTAACAATGTAACAAATTAACAGTAATTATAATAGTAGAAAAGGATAAAACACTAAGAAAAAGTCACACTTGAGATCGCTATATTTCGAAGACAAGTGACTTATCTTCTTGCCATAGAAGGACTCCACTAGTTCGAAATATAACGATCTCAAGTGTGACTTTTTCTTAGTGTTTTATCCTTTTCTACTATTATAATTACTGTTAATTTATATATAATATAAAACAAAAAAATAAAAATAAAGTAACACTATTAACAATGTGACAAATTATATTATATTATATTATATTATATTAGCACGAGTATTCTTTCATTTAACATTAGAATAAAGGTAGCTTAGTGATAACAATGGCGTCTTAGTCCTCTACTGGAACTATGGGGTATTACAGCTTATCTCTACGTCCCTTCAACTTTATAAAACAGTCTACAAAAATCCTCTTTCAGGATCACAATTTGCTGCCTCATAGCACTCTGTTAAAACTCGTCCAAGGGGCGAAAAGGGCGAAAAACCAGCACTCACAGCTAGAAAAATCTGGACCTCCAGAGAGGGGAAGGGCTACTTGAGCTAAGTGGTGCTATTTTGTAAAAACTGCACGATATGTGAGAAATGATCTTCGTCGCACCTGCGATTGATTAAAATAATGTGACTGTCCATGTAAGACGAGCCTTTGGTCCTCTTGGTAATCTAAATGGCTGGACATTTTCCGGACATTACTTATATACGAGTAACTAACTGAAATGTAGGTAATGAGTATCTTTTCAACATTTTTGTAAAAAAAATTAATGAAAATAAGTCGTTTTAATAGCATTGTGTTTTATTTACTGTATGACATTTCCCACTACAGAAAGCATGGTTTTCTAAACCAATAATTGCAATTTACAACACCTTTTGTTTTAACCTCCTATTTTATTGTATAAAACTACAACGCTGCTCTTTTTAATTGCAACATATTATGCATGTTCATTATAACTATGTGTGAAATTATCTCTGTCATATCGTCCGGTTGTTCGACGAGCCACTGGGATTCTTCATGTTTGTGTGTTCGTTCTACCTCTATATTTTGATCTCAAATTCGTTTTGCTGTTTTTCGTCCATTTATACATCATTAGTTCCACACCTATTATTATTGGTAAAAATGAATACCAAAATGATATTGCATATGTAAGTAATATTAACTGCAGCGCTCATTTTCTAGAATTTCTGCTCAGTGTTAACTTAAAGTTATGTTTAAAGGGTGTTCTAAGAGACTTACTCAGAGAGGTCGTGAAGATGGCCTAATTACTGTCATAGTTGTTAAATACCATCCTTTAGATAGCGCACTGTAAAGTGTAGTCACTTGTTTGTGACGATCGTGTGAACAAATGAATGTTAACATTTTCTACAAAATAGATAAGATTGCAATATGGGCTTATAAAGTACTTCGTATTTAAAGAGTTAACCTTAACAGAAATGCAAAATGAGTTAGATTCCGTATTAAAATTTTTTTTTCCTTCGTTTGTCAAAAAAAGGGCTGCTAAACTGAAGCATGATCGACATCCTTTCAAGAGCGCTGAGGGCGTCTCAAAACGATTTGCGAGATTCTGGCAAAATTCAAATGCAATACTTAATGATCGGCGATGAAGCTACGCGAGCTCACTTATGTTGCAAAGTCCTCGATAGGCCACGCTCACTATATTTACAAGAAGTTTTGAGAATGAGAAAGTTTTCCGCGCAAAGGGTGCTGCGTCTGTTAACAATGAACCAAATGAACATTTCGCAAAAGTGTTTAGATTTGTTTAAACGCAATTCCAGTGAGTTTTCTGACGTTTCATAACAGTAGATGAAACATGTATTTATCACTACACGCCCGAGGCGAAGGACCAGTCGATGGCAACAGGTGAAAGTGCACCACAGAAAAAAATAACGGTTCCTTCTGCAATTTTTTTCATAAATCTTGTGTTTTCTTGGTCGGGCCGAGAATATTTGGAGCGCTCAATATAGTCACAATGTACTCCATTTCTGCCTGATTAAAAAAAGTATAAATAAAACATATTAGTGTTAGCGCTAACTCTGGGAGAAACAATTGCGATCATTTCTAAGCAATAATATAGGCAATTGTAAATGATCAACCTTCTAGCATCCATTAATAATGGCCAATTGTGTTTATTTATTAATGGAGTTAACGGACTGTTCCTGTACACTTTTAAACCCCTTCCTATATTTCAATTTCCGCTTCCTGTTCTTCTGTTCTTCTATTAGGTTAGCTAGAGGTCCCCCCCCCCCATTAATTGCAATTTCTATTTGAGTTCCTAGGCAACGAACGATTTGCTTATATCAGTTGTAAGTATAATTTTAAAGAATAATTTAAGATAAGTTTAAACGTACTTATTTAAGAACGCAGACAGCAAAATAATATCCTCCCTCGAAAGAGACGCCAGTATTCGAGAATGGTCAGGACGGTTTGGTGTGTCCACAACAATAATATAGACAGTTTGAGAGTTACTAAGCTACTAAAAGCTTTCTCTATTTACTTTCTGTGTTTAGATATAGGTGGTGCAACTCTAAGCTGAAGGTATAAATATCCCAAATGTCTAGATATGGCCATTATCTGAAAGTCCAAGTGCTAGGCAGCGGTGTGCCCATGGTTTTGCAATCTACATAAATCATTCCTTGTGCTTTAATCGAGAAACCAGTGAACTGCTACAGAAAGTTTATCGAATTAGAGGCAGAATACGAGCTACTTGCAAACTAGAGAAGCAGTAAAGCGTGTTTAGTTTGCACCTGTTAATAAAGTACAATCTATCAAGCTGTATCTTAGTTGTTATTTTTAAAGTTAATAAAACGTTGAAGAAAACAGAATATTTTATATTTTAAAAACACTTTGCAGTTTACCATATTTACAGGCTTGACATTCTATACAATAAACACATTTGAAAGTAATAGAAAAATGTTTAGTTTGAGGTTCTTTTACTGTAAAATTCTTTCAACCAAGAGATGAAAACGTGAATTAAAATATAGGCACAAGTAAAGATATATAAAAGAGGTGAAAGGTGCCATTGTATTTTTTAGGTTCAATGTCCTTGTCTTGAGTAATATGGAAAGTGTGAGAAAATTATTCATCTCATTAATTTTCTGTAGTTCCAACAAATATTTTGTATAGTTCATTGATTTATCTCCTGTTTCAAAATATAAGAAACACGTGAGGTAATATCGTATATAAGTTTGCACACTGTAAATCATACGGAATTGAAACGTATATGTTTAAATACCCAGAACTTTATAAGAAAATAATTAGTTATAGAGGACAAAATAATTCTGCAGATCTGTGGATATGAGAATGCATTCCACGTCTTGTGAAATTCGGTGTTAAAATAATTCGATGCACATGTTAAAATCTGCGAAAGTCTATCCAGTAACGTTCATTTATTTGGCTTGGATACTTCAGAATGTGGCAGTATTTTGCAATCCCTTAGAGTTAGAAAATTTAATGAAATGATATGGCTAAAGTTCTTAAAAGTGTACAGGTTACAAGAATACATATCAGATAGTTATGATCAGTGTGAAACACAAACAATCGCGCATCCATCGCCTACTTAATCTGATTGTCAATTATAGTATGCTTGCTGTGCTGCATGTTTCACCCTAACATAACCTAACCTAACCTAACCTAGCCTAACTAAGATAAAGGGCGCGGGCAAAAAACTTAATTTATTAGGTTGGTCAGCAAAATTTCCCCCATAACTAGTACATTAGCATTATAACCGTAAACAAACAAAACACCATTATTATTAAAAATATAGTTAATTCCTTTCATGCATGTTAACTTAACTTAATATGAGGAAGGTCCATAAGTTTCCGGCCTCACCGATAAGGATTATCGCCTTCACAAAACTCTTATATGGCGTATACCTTATCCGTTAAGTAAATAATTGCAGCTGTATTTTCCACTCCCCTATGTTCAGTTGTTCAGATATAGTTACATAAAGAAGGCTATGTGTAAAAAATTGTGACATGTTCAAAATGGAGTTTCGAGCTGTTATTAAGTTCTTCACAAAAGCACTTACTCCAAATGAAATTAAACAGCGACTGGACGGTGTGTACGGGAAAGCACTCTCCTCATATTTTACAGTAAAAGAATGAGCCAAACTTTTTCGAATGAGTCGAGAAAGCATTGAAAACGGCGAGCGTGCAAGTCGGCCCTTGGAGGTGCTCACTCCTGAAAACATCGGTCGTGTGGAATGAGAAATTATGGAAGGCCGGCGGCTCAAAGTTACAGAAATAACAGCAAAGTTGGGCCTTTCAAAAACAACAGTGCTTCCAATTATTCATGAACATTTAAACATGAATAAGGTTAGTGCAAGATGGGTGACTAGACTTCTTTCCTCAGTTCATAAATCAGCAACGAGTCATTTGTTGCCAGGTGTTTTTGGAACTCTGTCGTCGCAGCGAGAGAAAAGTTCTGCAAACCATTGTTACAGGAGATGAAACTATGGTCCTCCCCTATGATCCCTTGTCCAAAATAGAATCAATGGGGTGGTGTAAATCTGGCGAAGCACCGCCTCTAAAGACCATGGTCACTCAGTCAACCAGAAGATCATGGCCACAATCTTTTAGGACTGTGAAGGAATACTCTTCATTGGCTTCAAGGAGAGGAACACAACAGTAAAAGGGGAGTACTATGCTGGCCTACTGCACAGACTACTTGCTTCCATCAAAGAGAAAAGGCGAGGAAAGCTGAATGGTGGTGTGTGCCTTCTTTACGACAGCACACAGCTCTTGTTGCAAAGGAAGCTGTGAAGAAATGTGGCTTCAAGGAGATCGACCATACACCCTACAGCACAGATCTAGATTGCAATAAAGGGTAACTATATTGAAAAGTGAAATATACTTTTTGTCTTTATCATACCTAGAAAATGGTTAGGCATTATGAACCTACTCTAGTAAGTAATAAAATAGTTACATTTTCAAAATAAAATATATCTGAATTATGCTTTTAACTTCCACAGACGCGTTATTTTATTTGTCTTGTTGCCGAATGTTTTAAATGTTCTGAATGGCGACAGACACGATTACTAAACGCTTGCTTATTTCTGGCAAAGAGATCCTCAATCTACAACAAAGATGAGCGCAAAAGCAGCCGTAACAGGCGCTACAGTAATTATTCTCTGCCTCCAGTCTGTTATCTTTACATTCTGCACCTCTCAACAATCTCTACAACGTAGCTATTAGCTTACGTCTCGCTCTTACTGTGTTTATTTTCGCAGGCATCTTGACTACACACCGCCTTCTTTCTGCTATCGCTATCCTATCTGCTCTGCTTACATTAATCACCACATTCCTCTAGATACTCATGCCAACTAAATTAAGCGTTTCTCTTAATTTCTACTGAGCTTGTGCTAGCTTCGCTTTGTACTGTGCAAGGGCACTCTTAAAACGATTTAGCTTTTGTTAAATTAATATCAAAAATATCTACTTTGACTTTTCTTGCACATTTTATAGAGCCGGTTGGATCAATAAATTTTAGTCAGGAAGTCCCAGGTTCAAATCCTGCGGCAGGCTAACTCAATTGCGTATTCCTCAGTTCATTTTTAGATAGAACAAATGCAGCGTCGATATTTTCTGTCACGGCTTCATCAATCATTTTCATTCCATTGCTGTGGGTGTGTGTTCATTTTTCTGTGTTTGTGGTACATTCGAGGTGGCTCTGACATTGAAGTATTCACCCATTGAGAGAGTTTATCTGTGTCTATGATACTCTAAGTATATCTATAAATAAATCAGCCAACCGTGGGTAATATTCGTTGTGTTATTAGTTATGACATTAACCTATTATATACAGACGGTGCCAAAAACGTATACACACCTTCACAGTAGATATCTATTTAATATATTTCAAAGTTGAACTGACAAACAACAATAATGTGCAGTACGATGTTCTGTAAACAGATGTGACTTACATGCATTATGATAGCGTTGCTACGTCACAGGTAAATCAACAATAAACAAATGAAGTCAAGATTATCGTATGATGTTCTATAAAAAGACGTGGTTCACCTTACGTTATGCTAGCGTTGCTACAACAAAATGGAGCCAAGATTATCATTTGAAAAGAGGAAAGTAATTTTGAAGTGGTATTGAAAAACCGAGAACGTTGTTGAAGTTCAAAGGCAATGGTGACGTGTGCACAGAACAGAACCGGCAGCGTGAGTAACAATTGCACGCATTCGAGACAAATTTGACACTCATGGTACAGTATGCGATGTTCACAAGGGCGTATCTGGGGGACCTCGCACAGCAACAAGCCCCGCGTCCTCGGCTATGGTTTTGCAACGTTTTGAGCACTCACCGCAGAAAGTTGAAAGTTTTCGTCCTAAGACTTTTGCATGCATTAAATGAAGATGACCGTGAAACGGCATGTGTTGCAATCGCTGAGGATACTTTCGCAAACGTTGCTCAATCAGTGGTTCAACGCACTCAGAAGTGCATCGACGCCGATGGTGGGTAACTGTAAAAGTCTAATATGATTAGTGCTCATCATTTTCTGTTTGTATCAATTCAGTTTTGTTATGTTAACACAGTTTTTCCTTTTGCTTGAAGTGTGTATACATTTTTAGGCACCTTCTATATAAGGGGGCAGCATTTCTACTTTATGATCGAAAAATATTTAAAATAAAAAGTGGGAGTTATGGTTTATCCCATGTTTAGTTAGATTGGATTATTTGGGACGAAGGGAAGTTCTCTCTCACAGAAGGAGTGAGGGAAGCACAGGGCGATGAGAATCGTGGGCAAGCGGAGATGAGGTGGAGCATCCCCCCCCCTTTTTTTTCCAACGAATTCGAGCTCCTCAGAAGATGTAAACCCTGAGGCAGAAATATTTACAAAGCACAAGCTATTATTACAGATGATCTCGTCTTGACACTTTGCACTCCGTAACATAACCAATGAAGCAAATGGAAATGGGAAAGAAGAAAATTCGTGAAATGTAAACTTCATCCGAAACCATAAATAATCCCAATGATGATCGGCACTAATAGAATTGAACCTGGAACCTCAGAATGGGAATCTCAAACTTTACCGCCTGAGCCATGCCGCACGGTTAGTGGTATCGATATAAGCGAAGCAAATAAGCTGATGTAACGCACTTTAGAACCCAAAGTAAAAAAAAAGGGGGGGGGGGAGTTTAAATACGTGCGCGTTAGTGTGTTTTTATGTCCGCTTTTACTTAAAATGTAGCAAGAAGCGAGTATAAATGATTTCTTTATTCATAGTGCTATGCAGTCAAAGTGGGAAAATTATGAATGGTTACGAGGGTAGGTCCATAGTTTCCTGCCCAACCATTTTCTTCGTAAGCTAAAGATAAAAAATATATTTCACTTTTTAATATAGCTACCCTTTATGGCAATACATTTCTCACATCTTTGAATTAACATTTCAATCTCAATCCCACCCCCAAATAATTAGAAATCTTGTCAGCAAAATGGGCATAAATAGCATCCATCACTTCTTCGTCACACTTGAATTTCCTTCCTCGAAGGTCCTTCTCGAGTATGGTATGGAAACTAGTAACGAGCCCCGTCTTTATCGGCGCAGTCACCGGTTGTGGATACTGACCGTCGTGTTCCCTTACCTCATCCCTTCCTCCTGGAGGTCTCCCCAATAGGTAGAAACAGTCTGCCATGAGCAAGATACATATTTTAGAATATATACAAACTCATATACATTTTAATTACTAAATTTTCTGGGGAATAATGACATTGCCGAAACAAGAGCGTATCAACAATATGACAATAATAAACAATGTTTAATTTAGCATTCAAATATGTACTTGACAGCATTTCCCTAATTGCATTTAATTTAGAATTCATTTAAAATAATTATGCTCATTTAAATGTTTGCTAAATGTAAAAACTAAGATAATCTGAATTCCATGATTTTCAGAAAATATTTTGCTAATTTTATTTAAATGGTATATACCGAGTTTGTTGTGAAAAAGAATTATTAGTGCTGCTACAGTGATTTTAAAATTTAAAATTTTGGGTTTCAGGTATTTCACCCTCCGAATAGCCCGCTTTCCTTTATTTTCAGAAACTATTTTTCTTGTTATATATAAATGGTATATGTGGAGTTCCTTGCGGAAAAAATATATCAATGCCACTAAAGTGATTTGTACATTTTGGGATGCAGATAAACCGCCCTTCTCAATAGTCCGATTTCACTGATTCGCAGAAACTATTAAATTTCAATGGCACATACAGTTTTATTTAAAAAAAAAAATAAATTGCGGCCGTTAGCGATTTTAAAATTTTGCTTTAAGTCCCCTTCGTTTTTCAGGTACACCCCATTCCTAATGACTCAATTGCCATGATTTTCATAAACTATTATTATCAATTTATTTTGAAAAAACTTACCGAGTTTTGTCGAAAAAAATTGCAGCCGCTACAGTAATTTTTAAATACTTTAAAGAAGTTTTACTTTAAATGAACCCCCTCCCAACGGTGCACTTTTGCACGTTAACAAACCTGACGAATTGTTTTTTAATTGCAGGCTTCTTGCGATATTTTTCTTGTTCGGGCCAATTTAATTTAAAAATTTTATGGGAATTTTTACCATTTTGAAGTGACACTGAAACTGGATTAAAAGTCGCTTTTATAGATCTACGGATGCTACATGTTTTTAATCAAATTTATTTGTATTACTCGTTTTAAGAAAAAATTTATTTGGCGTTGATATTCAATTTCTGCATCTCTCTTTCTTCCGATAAAATACAACTTAACTTTTCACTGTTTTAATATTAATTATATTAGTAGGAACAAGTCATATAACGCGGTTACCAAATATTACGTGAGATTTCTAAATGTATCAAATAAAGTCACACAGAGAATAAGAGAAAAAAAACTTAAGAAGTAAATTTTACACTGCTCCATTAACCTCCAGGTCCTATAAAATCACTGAAGTGCATATAACTGTACTTTATAGCACTTTATCTAACTATTGCAGTTTACAAAGTCAATATATTCTCAACTATGTTCTAAGAACACCGCAAGACACTAGAAGTACGTAACACGAGGACATTTAGTGGTTTTCTTGGTGTAAAGGTAATTTAATGTGTCTAAAGGAGCATTTCGTTATATTAACTTATGCTTTGCCTTTTGTCACATTAACTTGGCTTCCAGTGTTCTCTCCGTAAAAGTAGCGCGCAAATTTATGAGCTGGGAGAAATTTATAACGCCATAAACTTTGCTATTCCTCTAACGGATGCTTTCCGTGGCGCAGCAAAAACCAGAAGAACGCGAAACATTTTCCAAATGAAAACAGCTGCAGCTAGACGTGTGTGAAAGTACCTCTAATCGACTGGTTCTAGAAATCGCACTATCCTGTTCTCTCAACTCAAAAGTCTTCTATACAGCCCAAAGCTATTAAAATTAATTTTAAATGCGCTGTAATAATTATTCTTGAAAATGTAAAGTTCAAAGACTTTTTTTAAAAAAATAATCGATTTAAACTCTCTCTGTAGCATCTAAAAAATAAAAAATAAATAAACTGACTTAACAGCATCGGAGGATGGAGGTTTGCCGCACGACCATTGCGTTCTCTAACTCGTCTTGCGACACCATGGACTCCGTAGCGCCAATGACGGATAAAATAAAAAAAAGGGAGGGGATAAACACACAGAGAGTATGCACAAATGATTTACGCCCTTTTAATATATGTTTTCTCTGCGGTATACAATATAATTTTGAATCATAACTTAATTAAAGATTAACTGTGCAAGTTTCTACATGTGCAGACTTTGTTTTGTAGCCATGATAAAAAAATAAACAAAATAAAACAAGTCGCATGCAAAAAACTTTTTATGCCTTGGATATCGCAAACCATAATCCAGTCCAGAGGGCGTAAAGGCGAAGATTTGGTCTTAACGCCCGTTCTGGTAACAACATTCGTATGTGATACCATCAGATCTAAACGACGGGGTGTCTCTGTAAGGAAAGGAAAGAACCCTGGACGACTGCGTGTGTCAGATGAGAATGTGTAGAGAGTCAAAACACTTTTCGCGCGAAGTTCTAAAAATCCGCTTGGATGTATGCCGTGTCACAAATAGATCCCATATTGAATAATTTTTGTTATGGTAATTTCTACAGTTTTTTTTTTTTTCAATTTAAGTTATGGCTCAAAATTATATTGTATATTACAGAGAAAAATTGTAAATTTAAACTGCTGTAATCATTTGCATAAACTCTGCATTTACGTTCTTCAAAAATCCTGAGTTGGTTGGATACGTGAATCGGTTATTTAAAAACAGCGTAACTAAAAATATCTATTTAATCTAAAAATAATAAAAAAATTCAGAACTTTGATGCTGCTTCGAAAACAAAATCTTAATATTTTATGTTGCAATATAGCGTTGTGCTATTGCTCTGTCCTAAATTTATTTGTATTTCTTTAGAGCGGTTTTTGCTGGCAATTAATTACTACAGATACTTATTTAGAGAGAGGTTGAAACTATCCCTGACTCCTGGTTGGTTACAGAGTAATTGAATTGATTAATATTTGTAATTTTAGAATCAGTAACTTTGTAATTATGTGCAAGTATGTTGTGCATTTTCTTTCAGTAGAGGAACTTTAGTGACATAACTAGTACATGTAGAATTAAGATTGTATAGTGTTTAAATGCGTTTATGTGTAATTTTGGTAATATTTAGATCACATGTAGTAATATAGCACAGCAAGGAAAAACTCACGTCTTTCTCTGAACAGTAAGATTTGGCAAAAGTCAGTCAATGCAAGTTAATCTGGTATGCAGCTAGAGTTGGAAATGCCCCCGCCCCAGGCAGAGACACCAGCTTGTTCCGTGGCAAAGTTGCAGGTGTCCGAGTAAAATGGTCAGTGACAGGAACATATGAAATCTGTTTACATTCATCTTATTGACGAATAGCGGAGCATTTGGCTTAACCAAAATTGTCCAGAGTAGAAATGGAATTCAATACACTAAGAATTTTGCTTTCCTCTGAACTTTCCAGATCTTTCCTCCCTCCTTGTCACATAGCAGTCGGGTAACAACTTGCGGACTCTGGTTTGTCCTTGGATGTCCTCAGGTTACATTCGGCATTTGCCTACGTTCTCTAATGGGGCACTTCCGGGAGAAAGGGGTGGGGTGAGGGAGACTCCGGACAGCCAGGATATAGGGCGGTGACGGCGCGGACGCAAACGGGGTGCTTAACTAGTTTCAGATAGTTTTGCAAAGTTCGCTTTCATTCCACATTTCGGGAGCAGAAACTTTTGCTCTGGCACTTTCAACCCTGTAACAGAACCAATGGAATGACATTATATAAAATGGGAGAGCGGAAAATTCGTAAAGTGAAATGTCTATCCCAGCATTTGCCGACGTGACCGTGGGAAACCATACAAAAAATGAAAACCCAAGGTCTACCCTTTGAGAATTAAACCCGAGACCACCCTAAAGTGAGATCCACATCGCCTGAGTCACCTCGCAAGGTTCGCATGTCCTTGCTCGAGGCCACAGTCTAACTCGGTACAAACTCGATATCCTTACACACACACAAAAAAAAAAAAAAAAAATAATCTTTGAAATTTAGAAACCTGATCTATTTTTTGTGATGAGCGCAGAGACGTGGGTAAATAATTAATTATTTACTATACATGCAATTATCTTTACATTTAACCATTGGCTATCTTCCACTATTATAATTGTGTGTAGGCTTTTAGCCTAGTTTCCAACACCTATGCTTTCGTTTCAGCTGCTTTCATAAAGGATTCTTCCACCACGGTTTATTATATAGGAAAGATGTGTAAAAGAATTTTGTATGTTAAATATTCGGTTAAGAAAGAATTTGTTTTGCGACAGTTATATAAGCTGTAATATACGTAAAAATAAATTGATGCTTCATTCATTTGCGATTTAGATTCAGAATATGTCATTCAATTGCATTTTTTTTTTTTTTTGGAATAATGAATATTTTATTCATACGGAAACGATTTATTAGTTGAGGATTAGTGATTCAACATAAAAGTGTTAAATAGAAGTGTAAAAATATATTGATATTCCTTACACCAAAACAAGAAAAAAAGTCTGTCAGCAATGGCTGCGTAAACTAAGTGAATCCCTAGCCTATTTGCAACTTTTAATAAAAATGAATATAACATCCAAATTAGGCCTTATTAATTAATGAAATGAAATAACTTATGCATTACTGTGTAGTATTAGGGAAACAAAATTAGAATACTTGCAATCTATAAGTATTACAAAAGAGAAATCGCATATTTATTATTATTATTATTATTATTATTATTATTATAAAACCACAAGTACGCTATTAATTAAATTAAATATAGAACTACTGATAGACAAAGTTATACTGTGTGGGTATTTTTAAACAGCTTTAAATGTAACCATGTTTATGAACTGAGCCCTTGATATCATCTTTACATTCACTAAAATAGAGAAATAACATAAAGTTTCGAGTTACATTGCGCATTTAAGATATTCATATGTTTCGATAAAACAAAAACATGTTACTATTTAGAAACAAATACAACGTACATAATCAATAATAAACAGTCGAAAGTGTCATAGATTTTCATTGGCTTTGAAATTTTATTTAAATGTTATTGTAATAAAAGCATATAACAAAAATGTTTTCTGGCCCAATTTTCCTAATTTTCAGAAATTACTTTTATTTTCTTATTTTATTTAAATGGCATATACAGAATTTTGTTGTAAAAAAACAAACATTGGTGTCGTTAGATCCATTTTGAAATATTGGGTTTCAAGTAAACCTTCACTCATAATGGTCCGATTATCCTGATTTTCAGAAATTCTTTTTTTTTTTTTTTAGTTTAATTAAAATGGTATATACGGCGTTACATTGCGAAAAAGCAAATATTAGTACCGCTACAGTAATTTTAAATTATGGGTTTCAAGTAAACCTCCACTGCTAATAATCTGATTTTACTGATTTTCAGTAATAAATTTTGTTATTTGATATAAATGATCTATGCCGAGTTTTGTTGTGGAAAAAAAATATTGGTACTAATAGTGCGATACATAAATTTTGAGTTTCATGCAAACCCTCACTCCTAATATTCGGATTTTCAGAAACCATTTTTTATTTTATTTAAATAGTATATATATATAGCGTTCGTTGCAAAAAAAAATAATATTAATCCTACTAGAGGCATTTTTAAATTCTGGGTTTCAGGTATACCCCCTCCAAATAGTCCAATATAACTGATTTTCAGAAAATGTTTTTCTTATATTGCTTTAATGGCATATACTGAGTTTGCTTTTAAAAATTTTTAAATTGCAGCCGCTAGAGAGATTTTAAAAATTCGCTTTAATCGTTTTCCTAACGGTTTGATTGCACTGATTTTCGGAAACTACTTTTATCAACTTATTTTAAAAGAATATCCAAGCTTGCAGCCGCTAGAACGATTTTTTGAAAATTCTTCTTATTCTTCCTCTTTTATTTTTAATTTTTGCTTTTGGTTAACCCCCGCCCCTAATGGTCTAATTTTACTTGTTAACGAACTAGAACAATTATGTTAATTGATGGTTATATGTCGAGTTTCGTTGAGAAAAAACTAAACTGAGACCGCTATGGCGTTAACGAACACACACATTTTCAAGGGGTACATCCGCAATAGATTACATTGCTTAATTCGCTAAAAATCTAAATCCTGAAATGTTTGGTCTGTGAGTTACGACCCAACAACTCAAGATTGTTAAAATAATAATTAAAATTTTTCAGATAATACAAGTCAATCTATTGATGTATATTGCACTTTGTTTACATTTAATATTCTTGTACATTTGCGGTTAGTCGATTTCTTAAGTTTGGCCTGTGCTGGACTCCAGTTGCATTGGAGCGGCTTACATGGTCATATCTTGTGAGAAAGGAGATATGATTTTATGTACGGTCTGGCGAATGGTAACGGACGGGAAGCTGCACAGCTGTTGGAGATGGTATTTCCAGACCAATAGCAGCCCAGTCATAAAACTTTTCCTGCAGTTTATTGTCGAATTTCTGAAATAGAGTTCGGTGCATCATAAACTGTGAATTGAGGAATTGGTACGTCTCATATGACCGCAAGAGCAGCTTTTGTATGCATAACATCTCCCACGTGTTCAAGGTCTTCTACCTGCAAACTATTCATTAAGGAAAATATTGCTGACGGCTCATTCCAAATTGTCCGTCTACCTGTATGTTTGTTACGAGGGTAGGTCCATTAGTTTCGGCCGCACCGATAAGGATTATCCCCTTTACAAAAACCTTATCTGTTAAGTAAATAATTGCAGCTATAACTTCCGCTCCGCTGTGTTCAGTTGTTCAGATATAGTTGCATAAAGAAGACTATATATAGAAGGTTGTGACGTGTGTTGAGCTGTTATTAAGTTCCTCACAAAAGAAGAACTTACTGCAAATGAAATTACACAGCGATTGGACGGTGTATATGGGGAAGCATCCCCTCATATTCTACCGTAAAAGAATGGGCCAAACTTTTTCGAATGGGTCGAGAAATCATCGAAGACGAAGAGCGTGCAGCAGGTCGGCCATTGGAGGTGTTCACTCCTGAAAACATCGCTCTTGTGGAAGAAGAAATTATGCAAGACCGGCGGCTCAAAGTTACAGAAATAGCAGCAAGGTAGGAGTGTTTCTAAAACAACAGTCCCTAGAATTATTCATGAACATTTAAATAAGGTTAGTGCAAGATGGGTGTCTAGACTTCTTTCCTCAGTTCAAAAGCAGCAACGAGTCATCTGTTGTGAGGCATTTTGGAGCTCTGCCATGGCAACGAAAGATCAGTTCTAAACCATTGTTACAGGAGATGAAACTATGGTCCTGTACTATGATCCCTTGTCCAAAAGAGTCAATGGAGTGGCGTAAACCTGGCGAAGTACCGCCTCTAAAGGCCGAGGTCACTCAGTCAACCAAGAAGATCATGGCCACAATCTTTTGGGATTGTGAAGGAATACTCTTCATTAACTTCAAGGAGAGGAACACCACAGTAAATGGGGAGTGCTATGCTGGCCTACTGCACAGACTACGTGCTTTCATCAAAGAGAAAAGGCAAGGAAAGCTGAGTTGTGGTGTGCGCATTCTTCACGACAACGCGCCTGTGCACACATCTCTTGTTGCAAATGAAATTGTAAAGAAATGTGGCTTCACGGAGATCGACCATCCACCCTACAGCCCAGATCTAGCTCTCAGTGACTATTTCCTCTTTTCAAATTTCAAAAAGGACCTTCGAAGAAGGAACTTTAAGTGTAACGAAGAAGTGGTGCATGCTGTTTATGCCCATTTTATGACTATTTGGGGGGAAAGTAGAGTGAGAAGTGTAATGTAATGAAGGATAAATGTATTAAAAAGTAAAATATAGTTTTTGTCTTTATCATACCTTGAAAATGGTTAGGCCGGAAACTTATGAACCTACCCTTGTACACTGAATTTGTATGCCGTACTTTGTATTTAAAAATTAACCATGATATATTTATTATTTTTTTTTCTCGATTATACTTGTAAGTATGCATGCGCTGTCCTTTTACTATTCTCAAGTAAATTGGAACTCTTTGCTCTTTCATTCACTAAGAGATTTAAATCTTATGTCGAACGCTCTAATAAACATAACACATTTCACGAGTTTCTATGTTTAGAACTTCAAGTCATAAATCACAGTTATTAAAATGTTCCTAATTTCATCAATCTTAGCACTTAACAGCACTCTACGAAATATGACATCTGCTTTTCTCATTTATCTACCAAACCATGCTGCAGAATGTACACAATGTTTTCAAGCCTGGCCCACTTTATCTCACAAAACACTGTAACAGGTACAAAGAGATAAATTGCTTGCTGTCGTAATAAAGGACAAGGTATGTTGTCATTGCAGGCCGTGGAGTTACCCCAATTTCTGGATATGAAGGAGATTCATTAGGCAGTGCAGGGCTCCCAGGTGCGTGAGGGTGGACACAAAAGATGCGTACAGGCCGTGCTAAAAGTTGCAGTCGCACAAACCTATGGATCATTATTCCGTTCCCTATCTCAGAAAAGCACATTACCAGGCTGCGGGATGCAGGTAAGGATTAAATGCCAGCATCTCAATGGAGTAGTAATTAGTAGGGCAAGAGGCTATTGAAAGCCAATGAGGCATGAAGAACCATCCTCCTTAACTAACACTCCCGTTTATCGAGCATTTAGGAAGATGTATAAGCACTTCACGTTCGCATTTCCCAATTACTAATTCGACACGTATTTCTATAACCACACTTTTATATTACTAATTAGATAACACATGTTGCTTTTCAAGCCCGCCTATGTTACTTTTTCAGCAATAATGCTCTCTACCGAATATAAGAGGGAGGATCAATAAGTTTCCGGCCTATCCATTTTCTAGGTATGATAAAGACAAAAACCATATTTCACATTTCAATACAGTTACCCTTTATTGCAATACACTTCTCACATTTTTGAATTAACATTTCAATCCCCCACCCCCAATCTTGTCTGTAAAATGGGCATAAACAGCATCCATCACTTCTTCGTCACATTTAAATTTTCTACGCCCCGTTTTGATGGTATTTGTCCTATTATTCAGTTTCTAAGTGCGTAGTTCTACTCAGAGCGCAGGGTAGTTTGAGTCAAGTAATGGAAAAAGTACTTGCTTATCACAGCGTTGTATTCGCATCGGTAGCCTAAGCGGAGAGGTTCTGCATCGACCTTGAATTGATTCAATAATTAATAACCGCAGTTCCGTCACACGTCGTGTCGACTGTTCTATTTCCTCTGTTAATTCTCATCTTATCCCCGTTGAGCCCCTTTAACGAAAATCAGTGCAGACCCGTGAGACGGAGTCCCAGAGGAAGTGTTGGCGGTCGACGTGAAGCTCCTACGTCATCAACTCACACTATACATGTGTAGGTGTGTCAATTACATCGTCGTCACAGAAACAGGGACGCAGAAATTATGAATGTAGTAGTTTGCAATCTCTAAACGTTCAACAACAATTTAAAATATAATAAGTCGATTTCTAATAATGAAACACTAATAAGTTATAATTATTTCTGCTTTTTCTTTATCTTATGTCTTGACAAATCTTAATTTTAATATGATATTAATGAAGTTGATATTTTCTGTTCATTTTATAATGATGCACATCATATGCAATAATGTTGGTGCGATTTCACAAATGAATGTTAAGGATAGAAAATATGAACAAGGAGGACAAAGAATTGTGTGCTTTTAATTTCCATGCTTCGAGTGGAGGGTTTGAACTCTTGACGGATATTTCGCGTCGTAAGTTGAGCTAGTTGCTGTCCAGTTAACATCTTAATTAAAAACGTTAAGTTGTCGCGGTTGTTCTACGCGTGTTCGTGTAAGCCACGTATGGCATCGGTAAAGCCTTATGCGTGTGTGTATAAAGCCCTTTAGGGTCTGGAAACCATGTGGAGTACATTTGGAAGTGATACAGAGAGGCATATGAGGTAAATTGAGGAATATTCCTCTACTCATCAAGGCAGCCTTCACGTTGCTCGTCAAAACATTCACGCGCCGTTAATATGAATTACCATAGCAGCAGCAGTAGTAGTAGTAGTAATAGTAGTAATAGTAGTAATAGTAGTAGTAGTAGTAGTAGTAGTAGCAATAGTAGTAGTAGTAATAGTAATAGTAGTAGTAATAGTAATAGTAGTAGTAATAGTAGTAGTAGTAATAGTAATAGTAAGAGTAGTACTAGTAATAGTAGTAATAGTAGAAATAGTAGTAGTAATAGTAGTAAGAGTAACAGTAGTAATAGTAGTAGTATTAGTAGTAGTAATAGTAGTAATAGTAGTAGTAATAGTAGAAGTAATAGTAGTAGCAGTAGTAATAGTTGTAGTAGTAGTTGTAGTAGTAATAGTTGTAGTAGTAATAGTTGTAGTAGTAAAAGTAATAATTGTAGTAGTAATAGTAGTAGTAGTAGTAGTAGTAGTAGTAGTAGCAGTAGTAGTAGTAGTAGCAGTAGTAATAGTTGTAGTAGTAGTAATAGTTGTAGTAGTAATAATAGTAGTAGTAATAGTAGTAGCAGTAGTAATAGTTGTAGTAATAATAGTAGTAATAGTAGTAGTAGTAGTAATAGTAGTAGCAGTAATAATAGTTGTAGTAGTAGTAGTAGTAATAGTAGTAGTAGTAGTAGTAATAGTAGTAGCAATAGTAATAGTTGCAGTAGTAGTAAAGTAGTAATATATTTTTAGGATACAAAATATATTTGTTACAAATCTAACTCATCCACGTGGCACGGCTCCAGGGACCGCACATGCGTTTCCAATACACTAGGAAAAACATAAAATTGCACAAACCATTAGTTAATTCTTAAAACACACACAATATACATAATGAAATAAATAAATGGAAAAAGAAATAATATAGAGATTAGAAAAAGGTACCTAAAATAAATAATCAGAAAAAATACAAAAGTAAATATCTTACACTCCCTCACACAAACCGCCTGTAGTGCCTCAGTAGTAAAAGCGGGTGTTAAACGGTAATCAAAGAAGAAGAAGAAAAAAAAAAAGAAAACCCTCTCTCTCTCTCTCACACACACACACACACACACACACACAAATAATTAAAGAAATGTTTACTCATGTTCCCTACTTCCCTTCCACGTTGTCTGCATCTTCCGATCTGTGTTGTCTCGTTTTATTAAAAAAATTACCTACTCCCTCTTCCTCCTTTCTATCAGCCAGCAAAGTCAAGCACTGTCACTGTTCTCTTCCCCCGACAGCAAACAGGGTGGTAGATATCTTTTCGCATCTCTGCGTACTCCAGAATATGTTCCCAAGATTCTTTCTCCCCACATATAGGATAAATTCTCGTAACCTCTCTGTCTGTTACTTTAGTCATTCGCCACGCGCCTAACCCAAGCCAAGCGAGCTGCTAATTGCAGGGTTTGGCCTCTGTTTGTATATAACACTCCATCCCCTATCAGTTTGCAGCCCCGATTGTATCTCCAGCGAAACTTTTTCTGAAAGGGTCTGCTGTCTATTGATGTCCCTCAAGCGTTTTATTATTTTGCTCCAAACCTCCCTCCTGTCTCCCCGCTCTACGTTCCAAACGTTACCCATTTCTATATTTTCCTTCTTAATTTTGAAACCCAGTCTTATTTCCCCTGCTCTCGGTAGCAGATCGCCCTAATTAGAGTCCGATCCCCGTGGGCAATTCGTAGGCAGAACTTCACTACACGGATCCAGCATTATATAATCTCGCTATAGGCGCAAAAGTCCATACAGATGCATTAGTATAATAGTGAGGTCGAAGATAGTTATATTCTTTAAGGCAGGAGTGATCACAAATTTTAGGTAATAAAGATGCAAAAATGAATATACGAATAATAAAACAAGAGTATATAACCGCCGAACTCGTAACCAGGCTTTAGTGAATAGTTGGTATGACTGTACCTCGGTATTTGCGCGCATTTCACTTGTCCTAATGCAGTGAATGGATCTTGTTAAGGAGAGCAGCCCGTGAAGCTGTCACTGCTACCTACCTACTTCAGGCTATAACAAAGCGGCATTTCATAGCCTCCCTCTCATACATACAAAGCGTTCCGCTCAAGATACGACTGCGGGTTAGTATCGCAGCGCAGCACAAAATTTAGCGAAAACGAAGCAACGTGACAGAAGGGTTGTAACAAAGAAGCGGAAAATTCGAGAAAGACAAAGGGAGATAAGTTTAAAAGAACATTACGAAAATAAAAGTAAGAAAAATAAAGAATTTCCTAACAAGCGGACCAGAAATGTGTTAATAGTTTCTTTTTATTAATACATAGTTTTATAAACTCCGCCATACTAACAATACGTGATGTTTATTCTCATTTACCACCGTGATAAAGACAAAATATTAAGTAATTTTGGCCTGCCTCCACAACTGAGCGCAGCGTGCGCTAGGTCAAGGTCGTGCTAGTGGCGTGTCATAATAACAAACACTTCGTGCTGGTTGCTGCACGTGGACAGTCAACCAGAGTTTGAAGTTTACAAAAATAACTCTCAACTTCAATATTGTTACAACTTGCATATTCAAATATGTTTTTATTTTCTTTCCATTTTACCTCAGCCTATTCGTTAAGATTTATTGCCCTTGCAGTAGCTACTTGACTTCTCCTCTGACAAGACGCTGCAAGGATACCCCAGTTTAGGGTTAGGGTACATTTTCATCTTTTTAATTAAGCATTTTCACCTGGGGACTCCTTCACTCTGTCTACCCAGTGACACAAGTATTTAATTAATAGTCAGGCTCACGATACATTTTGTAATGTTTCTGTTAAGGAATGTGTACTGCTAATCAAAGGGTAAGCTAGGCTTAAAAGATTTCGCTTTTCTTAAAATGCAATATTTTGTTGCATTCTTGTATTTGTAATTTTCTGGGTGAAGAATTAATTCATTCTTACCTGCTGAGTGAGCCAAACGTTTGGTGTTTACTATTAAATATTTAAATTTTGATTTTTCAATGCTTTAACAATGCTGTAAAGATTTCTGTAATACATTTTCTCAACTGTATGTTAAATTAATTTGGTCTCTTCCAAAGTTTTTTATTATTCAACATTCATACGTTATGTACTGTTTTATCATTCAATAAATTACGGTGAAATAAATGTTGTTGAATTTTATGATGCTTCCTAAAGGTTTCAGAAATACCAATAACGTAAGGGTGTAGTTCTCAAATTACTTGAGAAGTGGTTAAATCACTAAAATACATGTAATTCTTAGTTTATCAAAAAGATCAGTACAGAACGTACATTCAATTTTAATTGGCTACCACATGTTTCCTAAAGGTTCTTCACATTTCATAAATACACTATATTAAAAATAAAAGATAAACGGATAAAATTGCATCAATCATTTGTTCGGATGACCTATACAAGGTATGGGGAATTATATGTACTGCTAATGGGTGAAATGTTCTTTCTTTTATGATATGCTTATGTTAAATCGAGGTTGGAGATTTATAGAAGTAATAAAATGGGATTTTAATTTTTCGTAGCTCTATGCTAAGCATCACAGAACATTTCAAGGGTTTCCTACAGTTGATGCAGTTAATAAGACAATTTGTCGACTGAGATACAGAACTATAGATTCAGTAATGAACAAGAAAAAGAACCGAAGTTTTAAATTGCAAAACTATTCCACTATTTTGAACCTGCTCGTTAATTTATTACTGCTATAACTTGCTTTGTGTGATCCTGAATTATAACAATCTGTGCATTATTTCAGTTTTGTCCGGAACTGGAAGATGAAGGGCGCAATAGATTGAGCGGAGGGGTCGATTGCTTTCCCCTTGCCAGATAGCAGTTGAGCACTTAGGAATACGAAGTTAGAATTGATGAGTGACCACATCCAAGATGAGCAAATTCGATTTATGTACGGGAATGGTCTGTCTAGCTAAGCCTACGAGGGCAGATCCGTAAGTTTCCGGTCTCGCCGATAAGGGTTATCGCCTTCACAAAATGCTTATCTGTTAAATAAATAATTGTTTCTGTAACTTTCGCTCCGTTGTATACAGTTGTTCAGATATAGTTGCATAAAGAAGGCTATGTGTAAAAGTTTGTGACATTTCAAAATGGAGCTGTTAAGTTCTCCACAAAAGGACTCACCCCGAATGTAATTAAATAGCGATTGGACGGTGTATATGGGGAAGCATCCCCCTCATATTCTACCGTAAAAGAATAGGCTAAACCTTTTCGAATGGATTGAGTAAGCATTGAAGACGAAGACCGTGCAGGTCGGCCCTTGGAGGTGCTCACTCCTGGAATCACCGCTCTTGGGCAAGGAGAAATTATGGAAGACCGGCGGCTCAAAGTTACAGAAGGGCCTTTCTAAAACAAGAATCATTCGAATTATTAATAAACATTTAAACATGAATAAGGTTAGAGCAAGATGGGTGGCTAGACTCCCTTCCTCAGTCCAAAAGCAGCAACGAGTTATCTGTTGTCAAGCATTTTTGCAGCTCTGTCGTGGCAACGAGAGAGGAGTTCTGCAAACCATTCTTTGCTGCAGGAGATGAAACTATGGTCCCCTACTATGATCCCTTGTCCAAAAGAGAATCAATGGAGTGGTGTACATCTCGTGAAGGACCGCCCCTAAAGGCCAAGGTCACTCAGCCAAACAAGGACACAATCTTTTGGGTCTGTGAAGGAATACTCTTCATTGACTTCAAGGAGAAGAACAAAAATAAATGGGAAGTACTATGAAGGCCTACTGCACAGACTACGTGCTTCCATCAAAGAGAAAAGGCGAGGAAAGCTGAGTGGTGGTGTGCGCCTTCATCACGACAATGCGCCTATACACACAACTTTGTTGCAAAGGAAGCTGTGAAGAAATGTGACTTCAAGGAGATCGACCATCCTCCCTACAGCCCAAATCTAGCTCCCAGTGTCTATTTCCTCTTCTGAAAACTCAAGAAGGACCTTGGAGAAAGGAAATTTAAGTGTGACGAAGAAGTGATGAATGCTGTTTATGCTCATTTGCAGACAAGACTTATGTTTGGGGGTGGGGGGTTGAAGTGTTAATTCAAAGATGTCAGAACTGTATTGCAACATAGTGTAACTATATTGAAAAGTGAAATATATTTTTTGTCTTTATCATACCTAGAAAATGGTTGGGCGGTAAACTTATGCACCTACCCTGGTACCTTAGCGTTGAGCGGGCCAGTTGTGATGAAAGCTGCATTTGTGATAGGCAAAACCAAACCGCATCAACCCTCTCGTGGACCCATATTGCCCCAAATCCATACCGATCGATCACATCGCTTCAACTTGAACGAGTTTTAATTGTAGACCTCGTGCTGTGAGGTTCTAAGTTCCGGGAAGAGCATTACCAAGACTCAAGAACTGTGAAAGACCGCATGCCACCTATATGAAAATCTTTAGCTACAGAACGGTTTTGAAATGAAGAAGAAATTAAATTATAAAGAAGTGAAGGAAAGACACTGAAATGAAACCAGGAAAAAACTCAAATCCTGACTCGGTCGCCATCGGATTCAAACAATGTCAAATGTTTTCTTTTCTTTGGTTAGAATTTGATTTTCGAAATATTTCATGTTTAAATAATTCATAGTTCATTTATGCATTGCACGTCAACACTGGATATAGGTGTGGACTTTCCTCGTGGTTTCTTCGTAGCAGCTACCAAGGGACTACAGGCCAAGCGTTTTTTTTTTTTATTTTTTAATAGTGTTTAACGCCCGTTTTTGCTACTGAGGTAACACAGGCGATGGACACTGATAATACATGAAATGAAATGATATATTGGAAAGGATTTTTTAAAGAAGGAAACGTTCCAGCCTAAGTTTAGGGTACCTCCCCGGCATTTGCCATTTATGACTGAGGAAAAGCTGAAAAAAAAACCTCAGTCAGGAAAGACGAGACGGTCCTGGCGCGATTCAAACCCTAGACCTCCCGCTCACGAGTCCCCACCTTAACGACCTCGGCCACCCGTGGCGGTAGGCTAAGTGTGAAATCAACTGACAACTTCGAGTGGAACGGGAAGGTGCCGTTTGCTAGTTTCATGTACCGTGTAATGTCCCAAAGACGAAATATGTGCTAATATTTTTTTTAACCTTTTTGCCTTCGTCGTAGAGAAGATGCATTGGTGTATTTCAAGTTTTATGGCTCCACATTTGGTATCTAGTAATTTGGAATATGAAACACATTTAATATTACTTTACTAGACTAAAAAATAAGTACGTAAAAGTGACCAGTGTTTCCAAAACGCTAGTCTCCTGCAACAGCGTTCCAACAGTATTTGCTTTAAAGTTTACATTCTATTTCTTGCACATATTCTATGCTGGACACAATCGTTATTTTAATATTTAATATTGATTTTAATACAAGGATTTATTTTATTCACCACTTGCTTATGCATTTTAATCAGGGTTAGAGAAATAAACAATGATACGGAATGCTACGCTGTTCAAATAAGATAAATGTTTAATGTTTAATTAATTTTAACTTCATTTTGAGATTATGCAATATTTTAATGATTTTTAACCTTCAAGGGGAGTTGAATAATTTACAAGTATCTACCGAAATTGAGCTTGTCAAAGTAGATTGACGCACTGACTTTAAACCAGACGACAAAAAGCACTCAAGAAAGCAATAGTGAGAATTAGGGAGAGAGAAATTATATGTACAAAAATGCTGTGCTTTTCTTCACCTTACTCCGGCTGCCAAGTGTACCAAGTGTTCTTTGCAATATTCTATTGAATATCGGGCTGGGTGGCTCAGGGGATAACGCATCTGTGGTTTCCCCTGGTCACTTACGCGATTGCTGGCAAGGATATTTACATTCCATGAAATGTCCACTCTATTTTCATTCCGTTGGTCTGTTTACAAGGTCGAAAGTGAAAGGGCGCGGTGGGTTGGCGCGGTGATGGTGGCTTGCGCTTTGGAAAGCTCTCTGCCCCGGCGTTTGGCATGCAAGCGAACCTTCTGAGCGAAGAGCGGAAGCGGGGACTCCTATGGTGTCAGAGCGCTCTATCAGGAAACGTTAGTCGGTTCTAGTGGTGTAGTGGTTACCATACTTGCCTCCTAAACCCAAGATCGCGGGTTCGAGCCCGGCCAGGACCAATGGATTTTTTCGGGCGTAAAAATCCTAAGTATGGCTTCCTTCGGAAGGGAAATAAAGCCGTGGATCCCGTGTCGTACATTTACGGCACGAAAAAGAACCTCCAGCCTGAAAGAAGAAGCCTCTGAGCAAAATTTGCCGACCTGAGATGTTAAAGAGCAGCCGTAAATAAATCAATAAAAAAAAAAAAAAACGGAAACGTTAGAATCTCCCTGTATGTCCTTGCAGTGGATCCCGGCTGCCCGCAGTCTTCCTCTCCTCACCCCTTCCTCCCGGAGGTGGCCCACTCTTCCTTCCCCGCTTTCAAACAATCCATTTCTATATCTCATTGGCTGATGAGCACAGAACCGCTTCATGCGATACATGTTAGTTGATTGTTTAAAGTAATAATTTATTCATATACATTTACAGAATATAAGGAAATGTTCATTAGTACATGAAGTAAGATGCGTGATAGCGTTGACGCAGCCGGAGTTGATGCAACATATCGTGAACTAGGGTACTTCTCAAATTAAGCGTTAAAGATTGCTTCATCATGACATGAATACATGCGCTTGTCGCTTCATCTTGCGTGTGGAGAAAAAAGTGGAGCTCTTCGGCATTTGCTTTTACACTATCCTGGCAACTATATCGTCTGTTAGGCGGTGCTACGTTCTCAATTAGCCACACATATGGCGCGAACAGCTTTAGCCAATCAAAGGAATGAGACGATATGGTTCTCTCTATTACATGCGGTAAAGTTATATATATAAAAAGCATAGTTAGCCATTTGCTGATTTACGATAAAGTTGACCATTGTGGAAATCATTCCTACAACAACTCAGTAATCCACAAGAGTATGATTTGTATAAATACAGAGAGCGCCAAAAAACTGTACACACCTCAAGTAAATAAAAAACTGTGTTAACACAACAAAACTGAATTCACACAAACATAAAATGATGATGCACTAATCGTCTCAGACTTTTACAGTTACAACAGTTGCTCTAAATGCCCATCATCTGCGTCAATACACTTCTGAGTACGTTGAACTACTGATTGAGCAACGTTTGCGAAAGTATCCTCAGCGATTGCAGCACATGCCGTTTCAATTTCTTCCCGAAGTGCTGCCAGTGTAGCTGGTTTTCTACGGTATACAACATACTTAAGAGTTGCCCGTAGAAGGGAGGCCACCGGCGGTTCTGTTCTGTAGACGATTGCCTTTGAACTTCAACAACATTCTCGGTTTTCCAATATCACTTCAAAATTGCTTTCCGCTGTTCAAACGATAATCTCGGTTCCATTTTGTTGTAGCAACGCTAGCAAACGTAATGTGAGTCACATCTGTTTACAGAACATCATACTGCATATTACTATTGTTTTTCGATGCAACTGTGAAATATATTAAATCGATATCTACTGTGAAAGTGTGTATACATTTTTGGCATCCTCGGAATACGGCGATAATTAATTTTATACAATAGAAGATGACCTCATGAGAGCATCCTTAGAGACATTATCACACAAAATAACCCAGGATGCAGGATAAGTTGATGGAATACCTTGAAACTAGGCTATATCATTTCCGTTGATATTCTATTTCCTCAGGCATTCCATAATAATGTCACCTCAAAGATGATTCCCAGTGGACACTGCGGAAGTCGATATCAGATCAGAGAGCAACTCTAGCGGAGTTTTGTCAGAAGAACTTGAAACTCTTGAGAGAAAATTTAGCTTTCTTTTTACATAATTTCGCTACAATATTTCAAAACCAAACAAGTTCATACAATGGAAGCACAAGGGATCCTCCACTTCCATTCGAGTCAAGTAACCGCTCAGGAAGATCGAGGAAGATGTCATGCCACACAAGTTGGGGCAGTGCATAAGGCACCATGGCTTCAACAATGTACTCCTTACATGTAGCCATTAAAGGAAAACATCGTGCAGGAGTGTTCTGCTTCATGACGATATACGAATGCCATCAAGAAATGTGGTTTCATGTAGCTGTAGACCAGATCGGGATATCAGCGGTTATTTTCTCTCCAAGCCTCAAGAATTTCCACCATGGACCGAAACTCTTGGGGGATTATGTAAATAGATTAAATCACTGGAGATATAACAAAGTATATTTACTGCGTTGACAAGCAACGAGCCGTTACATTTATTACTAGATTTTATTTTTACACTCCATTGGATATCTCTTGTATACGCTACGCTCAGTGTGTCTAATTGGAGTCTGGAAGAGAAGTCAAATTACGCGAGCCAATTCTTCACTTTTCTCCGAAACATTGCTGGGGCAATAATTAGTGATAAATGTTACGTTCTCTCGAAGATGATAATGCAAAGAAAGAGAAAAAAATGAGGGATAACCGAAGAGCAATTTATTACCGCCATCTCTTTTTTTCCTTCCTACAATTTTTTGTGTGTGTTTTAATATGACGCCACTGAAGTAAGCGATAAAAAGTTGCTGAAAAATTTTCGATGGTTCATTAGATTTTATTTATACCTCGCTTTTTTGTGTGTGTCCGAGAGACAATACTTTAATAAATTACATAGGAACTTGCTTCCTGTTTAGATCTTCAATGAACTTCAGGCAACACAGGCCCATAAAAGCAGGGGCAGTACTCTCTTCTTCATGTGATATTGCTGCTATTTATCTTGTTAGGATTTTTTTTCCCCTTTCTTTATCCGCACTGAGCTCGGAAGACAAACTAGATTCCTTTATGGAACGCGATGTATTGGGAGGGCGAGCGAAGGCGGAGTTGGCATGGAGTTTTTTTTAAATTAAACTTCAATATTTCCTTTTCCTTGCAGCAAAAATACATTGTGCAGACAAATGACCTATAACGCCGTGAATCTCATTTACATTACTCCAGCGATACATTCAGGGAGATAGCAATTTATTGTTCCATGCTATAGGAACTTTCACTTTCTTTGACCACAAAGATGCAGATCAGGTTTGTTAGGTCATATACACGAAACGAGGATTTACGAACAAAAAAAAAATTAAAAAAAAACACAAAAAGAGCCTTTACATAGGTACGAAAATAATATATATATACTAAGAGTTTACGAATAGAAAGTAGTAAACAAAACAAAAAAAAAAAGGCACCTCAAGAATAGGTGCTGCAGTAACTCCAAAGTTATAAATGTATTTAATAATGAAAATACAATAGCTTGTTTAAAATAAACCGTTTATTCCGTTAGACACCTGCCGTAAATATACTGATTTAAAGTTCAAAAACAGTAATCCTTCATAAAAATCGTTCGAGGGTTCAAACTCAGTAAAAGTCGATAGATTTTTCGGAACGGAAAAATATCAAGCGCATGTCCTCCATGTGGTAGATTTACGACACGTTCAATAACTCCATACCTGAAAAAAAAAGGTCGCTGGACAAAATTATGGGCCATTTCATGTATACTAAATGGCATGGTGTGCTTGATCATTTATCTTTATCACATCTGTAGGTGCTAAGTGTAACTAAATACAAATGGCTCGTACGGCCCGTCAGGATCCAAGGTTTAGGCCTTGATTTTTTGCTGAGTAAACTATTACAATATACACAATGTTATTAAATTACCCCACATTACATTTTTCTTTTAATATTTTCCGGAAGATTAACCTTCTCTGATCATTTGTTTCAGAGAGAGATGTTAATATAAGAATATGCTAAAACAGTTCAATTTAACTGTATAATAATAATAAAAACTATAATAATATATTTATTTTCCTGACGAAGGTACGGCCCCAGGGACAATTATGATTACAATATATACAAAACAGTTAATGGCATTAACAATTGAAGTACGGCACTTGCTAAGCGTTGCATTCTCTAAATAAATAAGTTTCGAGCACTCCTTGACCTGAGACGGCAGAGAGTTCTAGAGATGAGTACTGTGAAGATTGAACAAAAGACCGTCACGCAGGAGCTGTGTAAACTAAGGAAATGCCTCACTGAGCTGAATAATTTTTAAAAAAAAATATATAGATAATCCAAATTAGGACTTATTCATTAATGAAATAAAGTATGTTATGGCATTAATGTGTGATATTACGGGGAAAAAATTAGAATTGATGCAATCTATAAGTATTACAAAAGAGAACCCACAATTTTAGAATAATCATTGTTTTTATTGAAATTTTACCACAAAAATTAATGGTATACTGTTAATTAAATTAAATGTATGACTACTGATAGCCAAAGCTATAATATATCGATGTTTTTAAACATTTTTAAATAAAGCCATGCTTTAAAACTGAGCCCTTGATATCATCTTTACATTCACTAAACTAGAGAAAAATAACAGAAAGTTTCCAGTTACATTTTTTTTAAATAAAGATTTGATTTATTTACGGACGCTCTTTAACATCTCAGGTCATCAGCGTCCCAATCAAATTAAGGGCGTGCAACGGCCGGGAAATTTTGCTCAGAGACCTCTTTTTTTCAGCCTTGAGGTTCTTTATCGTTCCGTAAATGTACGACAAGGGACCTACGGACTGCCACGGGTGGCCGAGGTCGTTAAGGCGCGAACTTATGAGGGAGGGTCTGGAGTTCGAATTCTGCCAGGACTGTCCTCCCTGACTGAGTTTTTTTTTTCAGGTTTTCCTCAGTCCTCATAAATGGCAAATGCCGGGGAGGTACCCTAAACTAGGCCTTCCTTCCTTAAAAAATATCCTTTCACAATATATCATTTAATTCACCGCCTGTGGTGCCTCAGTAGTACAAACGGGCATTAAACACTACTCAAAAAGGGGGAGGCTACGGTTTTACTTTTGTCCAAGATATTTCCGACTATTTTGGGGGGAGGGAATTGAAATGTTAATTTAAAGATGTGAGAAGTGTCGTTATCTTATCTTTTTGTCTTGATCATACGTAGAAAATGGTTAGGCCGGCAACTTATGGAACTACCCTCGTAGGCTACTAATTTCACAACTTCACGGAAAATACTATTTTTGCTGATGATGAAATGTTACATTTCTCTCAAAATTGAGATTATTATTCGTATAATAAGGCATGTGTTAAATACTAACATTTATTTTAAAATCTCGCTTCAGGATTACAGAAAGCGCACAGTTTACAGAATATTATTACCTACATTTGAAAGACGTAAGAATGCTATTGTGCCGTCGCTGGCCGTGTATCGCTACACATATTTTTTAAGGTTTTTGTGGCAATTTAAGGAGGGAGATGGGGAAGACATCATTTAAATTATCATTTTCCAAGGCAGCGGTAGACGATGCTGGTGCTAACAAGCAATCTGCAACCATGGCAACTGTGCAAGGTGGGGTGGGTTGGAAGAAACGTTCTGTTGAGATATAGTCAACTCCTGTGCAGAAAGCTCTTTTCATTGCTCCAAATCCCTTATTACATGTTTTTACTTTATGGAATTCAAGCTTCAAATGTTCAATTTAGAAAGGGAGAAAAAGTCTTAGAAGCAACAGAATAAGAAAATATTACAAATGCCATTTTAGTTTAGCGGACGGGGGCAGGAAACAGATGAACGCCTTTCAAGAGTTACTATCAATCTTGTCACAAAATGTGGACAACGCATAGCACGAAAGCTTCGTGTGCCTTAGAATTATGCGGTGGTTTCTCGCTTGAGAAAAAGTATCGCATTTATATTGCTATCAACTGTATACCTATAAAACGCAACTTAAATGCAATGGTAGAAATTTTATATAAGATTTAGGAGGTGCAATCAAGTTATAACACCTCCAATTTTTTTTCCATGACCGGCAACAGATAGAAACATGAGGTTGGTTTAAAAAAAAAAAAAAAAAAAAAAAAACTTTAATGCGTGACAGAGATGGCAGCACTAAATGGCACACACAATTCTAGCGGCAGCGGCGAGAGTAAGGACAGTTTTGATACTTCAAAATGACGACTTTTTATTACAAGACTGCCGATTCAAGACCGAAAAACGGCACCCATGTCTTATCCATTGTCACGATCGATGAAAACGACGTGCAATTCACGCGTGAACATTGCAAGGTAACAAACCACCATCGCAGTCTAGTGGTTGTTCGTCACCTGGAGGACACTTTTCGCATTTTCAGGTCTTCATGCAGGATTGTGTGTACAGATCACACGGAAATGCCAACTTTGGAGGCGATGTATTCCATGTTCATTCGGCGATCTTCCAAAACAACTTTCTCTTGAGAGGACGAGATCGCCTTGGTTTGTTGTCACACGATGATTTGCCTTCCTTGAACTGTCGCACCATGAACGCACATTAGACACATCCATCACACCATCACCACATGTCTCACTCAACTGGCGATGAATTTCATTCGGTGTCAAATCACGCTGTTCTTGTAATGAAAACGTCGCCATTTTGAAGTATTAAAAACAGTCCTCACTCTCGCCGCTGCCGCTAGAGTTGTGTGGGCCACACAGTGCTGCCATCTCTGTCACGCGTTGACGAGTACCAGCGTATCTTAAAACAAACTGCATGTTTGTATCTGTTACCAGTCCTGAGAACAAAAATCGGAGATCGGATTGAATGCATCTCGTATTTAAAATGAAGCGTTTCATATAAATATGGCATTAGTTCAAAGATAAAAATAACAAAGGTTGAATACTTAAATACATGGAGACCACAAGCAAAGCACACTTTAAACCTCACTTTTTTTTAAAACGAGATATGCTTGAAATCTAGTGACATCTATTGAACTTTATTTGAAATAAATAAAATGCATGAAAAGTGCATTTTAACTCATTACAAATAGATGTACTAAAATGATTGTGCTAAGGATGACAATTATTTTTTTCATAATTACAAAGAAAAAATATTTCAGCTCTAGGCTGCAGTAAAATAACTTTCTATGTTTGTTGTCTTTTTTAACAAAATGCTAACATTGAATTAAAAGAATGTAGCGTTGATAATGAAGTATAAAACGTTTAAAGTAAGCATAGTGGTAGCTGCAGGTAAGAAAATGATAACAATAAGATCTTCAGGAGCTTGTGCAATGACTTTTGCTTATTGCTCTCACTAAATAAGAATATTTACAATTTTGGTTTTGCAATTAAGAAAACCAAAATCTTAAGAATGACCTTGCTCACAGCATTAATTTATTGAACTCTTCATAACCCTATAAAAATGTTAAAATATCACAGCTGCAATAATGGTTTACTTTTAACTTAGAATTATATTTAGTTTTAAAAATGCATTTATACCATATACAGACAATAAATAAAATATTATATTAGAATACATTGGAAGGCCTCCCCCCGCCGTTTTAAATGCATTATTCCAGCCCTGTGTTGACACAACTTTCATTTATATTTATGTTTGAAGAATTTCAAATAATCTGGCATGAAAGTTAAAATGTCAATATACCAATATGTTCTTTGTTTATGGATTTCATTTATAAAGAGGGTGCCAAAACGTATACACACTTCAAGCAAAGAAAAAACTGTATTAACATAACAAAACTGAATTCATATAAACAGAAAATAATAAGCAATAATCATCTTAGACTTTTACAGTTACAACAGTTGTTCAAAATGCCCATCATCAGCGTCGATACACTTCTGAATACGTTGAACTACTGATTGAGCAACTTTTATGAAAAGTGTCCTCAACGACTGCAGCACATGCCGTTTCAATTTCTTCCCGAAGTGCTGCCAGTGTAGCTGGTTTTCTACGGTATACAACATCCTTAAGAGTTCCCCATAGGTAGAAGTCCAACGGAGTTAGATCCGGAGAAAGCGGTGGAAACTCAATCGAACCTCTTCGTCCTATCCAGTGTCGAGGACGTGGGGCTTGTTTTTGTGCGAGGTCTCCTAGATCTGTCCTTGTGTACATCGCATACGATACCATGAGTCTCAAATTTGTCTCGAATACGTGCAAATGTTACTCGCGTTGGCGGTTCTGTTCTGTACACACGTCTCCATTGCCTTTGAACTTCAACAACATTGTCGGTTTTCCAATACCACTTTAAAATTGCTTTCCTCTGTTTAAGCGATAATCTTAGCTCCATTTTGTTGTAGCAACGTAATGTGAGTCATATCTGTTTACAGACCATTAAACGATAAGCTTCATTTGTTCATTGTTGATTTACCTGTCACGTAGCAACGCTATCATATTGTATGTAAGTCTCATCTGTTTACAGAACATCATACTACACATTACTGTTGTTTTTCGGTTCAACTTTGAAATATATTAAATAGATGTCTACTGTGAAAGTGTGTATACATTTTTTTTTTTTTTTTTTTTGCAGCCTCGGTGTTTCAGGGTAATATTTAAAGGTCATTAAAATTGCAATGCTCATAAGCGACGCGTTAAACCGGCCGCAAGTGATATTAGAGAAAATCAATAGAACTCGTCAAAAATAGAGGTGTATGAATTTGATTACAGGGAGCATTGTGGCATATCGAGAGCTCTGGATGCAATTACTAGAAATTTACGTGCACCATGATTTTTAGATGATTTAACCTTAGATATATGTTTGGTATGTTTATTTGTCTTAGCGAAACAAATATGATATCAGTGGATAGAAGCACGACAAACGCACAGACGTAAAGGATCCCAACAGCCACGTCAAACAACCGAACGAAAAGGCAAACATCATTCCTACCAGACTATTGTGAACACGCACAATGTGTTGCAATTTTAATGGCCAGCAGTACACACACACACACACACACACACACATTAAGTAATTTGTTATACTAGAATATATTGAAAGTTTTTTTTTTTTTTTTTTTTTTGTTTCTTTCCCCGTTTTAAATGTATTATTCTAGCCCTGTGTTGACACTAATTTTAATTATATTTATCTTTAATGAATTTCAAATAATCTGGCATGGAAGTTAAAATGCCAATATCCCAATATTTAATGGCCAGCAATATATATAGCTAAAATAAGAACTAGATAAGCAAAAATAAACAAAATAAAAATATCCACACAAAGAGCTCCTTTGAAGATGAACAGATGCTGTTCAAAATGTTGATATATTTACATTACTGACATCTTGTTCTCCAGCTTTGTAATATACTAATCAACGTTACTTGTAAATTAGTCCTGAAGAAGGAAGTCTGCCGAAAGTCGAATGTTTGTAACAGAGAACAACAATCAAAAGATTTGAAGATATTTATAAGATAAGTAAAGCCGTGGGTCCCGTGTCGTACATTTACGGCACAAAAAAGAACCTCAAGCCTGAAAGAGAGGCTTCTGAGCAAATTTGTCGGCCCTTTCACGCCCTGAGTTGAATGGAACACTGATGATCTGAGCTGTTAAACAGCGTCCATAAATAAATCAATCAAAAAAAAAAAAAAAACAGTTCTCACTTGGAGGTTTATCCGGTGCAAATACAAATAAGTAATGTCCACCCTGAAGAATAAGCTCGCTCCCGAGAAGAAGGAAGTTTGCCTTCAAGACATTTCAAACTCTTTCATCCTTATTTCTAACGTATCTGCAGCAAAGGATATTTAAAAGAAATCTGGATGACACGCCTTGCCTAAGGCATTAGCAAAGCGAAATTCGTATGCATTCCAGTCCCCTATTTTTCCTCTAAAGTGTCAGCCATGCCAATGCCACATGGGAGTAACAATTCAGAATCCATTTGAACAAAGCAGTACCTTCTGTAACAGACCTTCATACACAGGAAGCCTGTGGGTCTGCCTGTCAAATAATATTCCTAAAAACATGTAAAAAGTTTCGACCCTTTTATCAAATGTCTAATTAAGTTCTGCCAGTTTAAACCACTTGAATAAACTCCTTGCTCCAGTATTCTCCAATGTATACATATGGTACCTGAAGGTATGGAATGAATTTCTGGCAGAATTCATCTTCTATCTCCATTCTGATGCAGGTGACAGGATGCTCAAGCTATACGCATTTGAATACTCTCAAAACTTTAGCAAGTGGGCTGAAATGAGATAGGACTTAAGGCAATTTATGTCTAATCCTCTTTCCAAAAGTCTTCGGCTTTAGCCAAGAAGTTAATTTGGCTGTTACGTCAAGTTGCGAGCTTATAAATTTCCTAATACCTAATGCCCAGGCACTTCAAAGTTCATAAAATTGTCATCATTTGTTGGCGAATATTCAGCGGTCCACTATCGATCGGTCTGTATAGCCGCTATCGAAGTAAAACACGGTCTTCTGTGATATTTTTAATGGGCAATTTTCATTCATGTCAAGTTATCACACAACAGCATCGGCGCTGCAATCTCTGCACACCAAACTGTTTGTGAAGGTGCCAGACCCTTGTGTGCTGCCGTTTCTTAAACCACAATTGACTGTTGGCCACAATAGATCCATAATTAAGCATCTTATGACAGAATTTAAACGTTAATGGAATAAAATACAAAGATGTCAATACAGAAGTATAGCAAAACATATTTTTTTAAATTTATATAAAAAATAAGCCTAACTAGAAACAACGTCAATATAAAGAACAAACAGAGTACAAACTTTGAAAAATAAAAACTACAAACAGCCCAATAGAGAAGAATAAAAATAATAAATTAGAAAATGAAAATGCAGAAAAAAAAAAAAAACTCGGAAATAATGTTTTCAGAAGCTAAATATTTTTCTTCCTGTAAAGAGCCAGGCGTTTACTAAATATGCAATATTTCCAAAATATACATTAATACTATTTTTCATTCACGTATTATAGCATAAATTGTGACACTTAGGTCAATATTTATCTTATCATAATTATCATAGTTCCTTAGCTTACCATTATGGAAGTGGCCATAATATCCATAGGATGGAATTATATTTACCTGCAAAAGAAAACAAAAAATGAAAGTTACTCAAAAATAGCGAAAAGCCTGATTAATCACAAGTACAAACCACATTATAATATACAATGATAATACTTTTCCCTGCGTCGATTTCATTCTCTCTCTTTGAGTACACACACACACACACACACACACACACACACACACACACACACACACACACACACACACACACACACACACACACACAGTCGGTCCTGGTGGTGTAGTGGTTACCATACTGGCCTCCTAAACCCAAGATTGCGGGTTCGAACGCGGCCAGGACCGATGGCTTTTTTCGGGCGTAAAAATCCTAAGCATGGCTTCCTTCGGAATGGAAATAAAGCTGTGGGTCCCGTGTCGTACATTTACGGCACGATAAAGAACCTCAAGTCTGAAAGAGAGGCCTCTGAGCAAAATTTGTCGGCCGTTTCACGCCCTGAGTTGAATGGGACGCTGATGACCCGAGATATTAAAGAGCGTCAATAAATAAATAAATAAATAAACACACAAGTATATATATATATATATGAAGGTAAGTTCATAAGTGTCCGGCCTAACCATTTTCTAGGTATGATAAAGAATATTATATTTAACTTTTCAATATAGTTACCCTTTATTGCAAGACTTCTCACATTTTTGAATTAACATTTCAATCCCCCCTCCCCCAAAGTCAGAAGTGTAGTCTGCAAAATGAGCATAAACAGTTTCCATCACTTCTTCATCACAATAAAATTTCCTTCCTTGAGTTTTGAGAAGAGGAAATGGTCATTGGGCGCTAGATCTGGGCTATAGGGTGGATGGTCGATCTCCTTCAAGCCACATTTCTTCACAGCTTCCTTTGAAACAAGAGTTGTGTGCACAGGCGGGTTGTCGTGAAGAAGGCGCACCCATCACTCAGCTTTCCTCGCCTTTTCTCTTTGATGGAAGCACGTGGTCTGTGCAGCAGGCCAGCATAGTACTCTCATTTACTGTGGTGATCCTCTCCTTGAAGTCAATGAAGAGTATTCCTTCACAGTCCCAAAAGATTGTGGCCATGATGTTCTTGGTTGACTGAGTAACCTTGGCATTTATATGCGGTGCTTCGCCAGGTTTACGCACTGCATTGATTCTCTTTTGGACAAGGGATCATAGTAGAGGGTCATAGTTTCATCTCCTGTAACAATGGTTTACAGAACTTCTCTCTCGTTACCACGGCAGAGCTCCAAAAATGCCTGACAACTCGTTGCTGCTTTTGGACTGAGGAAAGAAGTCTAGGCACCCTCTGGCACTAACCTATTCATGTTTAAATGTTCATGAATAATTCTAGGGACTGTCGTTTTAGAAAGGCCCAACCTTGCTGCTATTTCTGTAACTTTGAGTCGCCGGTCTTCTATGATTTCTCCTTCCACAAGAGCGATCGATTTTTCAGGAGTGAGCACCTCCAAGGAACGACCTGCATGCTCTTCGTCTTCAATGCTTTCTAGACCCATTCATTAAGTTTGGCCTATTCTTTTACGGTAGAATATGAGAGGATGCTTCTCTATATACGCCGTCCAATTGCTGTTTAATTTTATTTGGAGTAAGTCCTTCTTTTGTGAATAACTTAATAACAGCTTGAAACTCCATTTTGCACATATCTTCTACACATAGCCTTCTTTATGCAACTATATCTGAACAATTGAACAGAGAGGAGTGGAAGTTACAGCTACAATTATTTATTTAACAGGTAATATATCACACCAGATAAGAATTTTGTGAAAGCGATAATCCTTGTAGGCAAGGTCAAAAAGTTACGGATTTATGTGTATTTATGACCTACCCATATATATATATATGGCCATATATATGGCTCAATTATCTTTGTAAACATATTTCCTTTAAATTGGAACTTTGAAGCACATCACACAGTGACAAAGCAGATTAATAAAAACAATCAAATGAAATAAAAGAACCTAAAGATACAATGTTTGGAAGTTTAATTTTAAGAGAGCACGAAAGCTTTTCCGCACAGATGAAAAGATGTCATCTGTTCTTTTTAAAGAAACATTTTTGTAGCTTTAACACGTGCAATGAAAGGACTTTTAAAGCATATTTTTACTGCAGATGTTAACGAAATACATTTTATGAATTTCTGTAACACATCTTTAGAAGGTTAGGTTTTAAATGCTTCCCTAAAGAAATTCCAGTACATCAAGAATTCCCGAATTCCGAAATGCTTTTTTTTTTTTTTTAGAAAGAAAATCCAAAAATCAGGTCTTCCTGTTGCTCGAAGAATTTTCTAGTGATGTTTCATTCTGTATGAAGTAAGTAACTGAATAATTGTGTCCATAATTTGTTCAATTGCAAATACTGTATCAATTGGGGCTTAAAATAAACCCAACAATGCTTATTGGTAATGCGGGACGACAAGCTAGTCAATTTTCAACAGGGAACCCATGTCTGGAAATACATTGTTTGGGCGTTGTAGGAGCGCCAGGTGAAGTGCCTACATTTCACATTTTATCAAGAAACACCCAATAAAGGAATAATTTTGTGCATTTATGAATCAACTCCCAAATGACTAAGATCCTCCACTAAGGTTACGGGAGTCTAAAGACGGCATCGTCAACTTGCACAACATGCATGTCTGGAAGGAAGAACACCCGAAAGCGCTCAGTGTTAACGTATGAATTGGAAGAAGAGGACTTTATCGCACGGATTCATGCAGCTTGCGGAGTACTCCTTGCACCGCCGATCACTTTAGGGGTCGACATTTCGAGCCCCTTTTGTAGTTAAATGCACGATGCGATGCTCATGTTGGGTTGGTGGAGATTTCTTGACAAATTTGGTACTCACCCCTATCACCATATTCGAGGCACCGTCATACTTGGACGCCTCACAGCGCCCAAACAATGCATTTCCGGATATGGGTTTCCTGTTAAAAATACCTGTTTGCCGTCCTACACAACATACTAAGCGTTGTCAGTGATTTTAATCACCGTGTATATTTTATGTTATATGTGAAACAAACACATCTGATTCAAGAAAGCACAACTTCGGTCAAATTTGGTCTTATGTAAACCTTCCACCATGGGCACTTCAAAGGCTGTACACAGAGACATACGAGACGCTATCCCCTTTTACATGTTATCAGTGTTCAAATTGTTACCTCCATTGCCTTAATTATTTAGCATTTTATTTAACATACATGACATTGCTTTTACGCTGTGGTTAAATATTTACTCTCCGTTTGCATTTTCTTTCGCATTGACGCCATGTGAAAACATTGTCTTTCGTCTTTACTTTGACTACGGAAGGACTTAACAACCCATAATGAAAAGAGCACGTGGTCTGCAATTGTTTAGGCATATGTAACGAAATATATTTTAAAGAAAATCTCAATTAGTGGCAATCAAAATATACATTTCATATATAAAACTACAGCGTGTTCACAATATGTGCATACGTTACATCTGCGATGTGCGTCTGTTCGATCATATAACACCCTCCCTTGGTTCCGCCTGAAAGACCGAAGAAACATTCATTGTCTCACACTACTTTTCAAAATCATCCATACATCTTCTCCATCTTATTTATCTTCTCGTTTTCAAAATCTATCTTCCTCTCATAATCTTAACACACGTTCTGAATCCCAGCACGTGCTATTATTACATTGTCCCGTACATCACTTTACCGTAACCACTGCCCGTCTCTGGAATGCATTGCCACGAGATATCAGAGACTGCCGAACTTTAGGAGCATTTCATAAGAAATTGTTTAATATTATTAGAAATAATCGATTACCCTAGATTCAGATTGCTTTTGTTACAATGCATGTATTTATTTGTTTTATCTTGTTGTAGAATTATTCATTCTATTATTTTTATTACTATCATAAATGCTCCTATCGCCTTCATAGTATTGTCAGGGTTTTTAAAAATTTATATATTTATTTTCACTTTCAGGATTTACGTAGGTTGATACATGTATAAATTGTCTTTGCTGGTGCTTGTTGTATATTATTGTTGTTTTATTTTATTATTTTTTCTTCTTCTTCTTAACTTAATATTTTTATTGTCAATATTTATGTATCAGCATACATTTATTTATATACATAATGTTTTACATTGGTTTATATTCCTACGAGTATTGTCAACTTTACTATCAATGTTGTGTTTGTAATAATGTTGCTATAATTTCATGTAATTATTGTTAGGTTGGTAGAGCAGAAGAGAAGATCTAATGGTTTTACTCTACCAGAATAAATGAATAAATAAAATGCAAATTAGACATAAGACGCAACAAGAGGAGGAGTGGGGGAGAGTTTGTTATTTCAAATTAAATATTTTGAACAAATAATAAAATTAAATTTGGGGATATATAATTTAATTATTGAAAAAAGTGTCTCGTTTCTAGAACGTTCAAGTTTTAAGCTAAATACATTCCAAGGTGCATTTCTTCTTTTACTTTTGTACTCCTTTAAATAAAATCTCACAATTACAGATAACTCGTCTTTTATTGCCAATGTCATTCCAAGATTCATTTAAATGTTAACGTTTATATTTTACATAAGGATTCAAAAGTGTTAAAATATATAAAACAAAAGAATAAATATGATAAATAAAGGAATTGTTTCCCTCATTTCATCACAGCTACTTCGTCTGCTTGTAAATCAGCTGGCCCGGATTAAATACTGGATCGAGATGTTGCCCGAGTAAGGTTTATTACCGGAGTTTTCCTTTACTCTGTAACGTGATAACCAGACAACATTAAATGCTACGCAATCATTCACCGTCCCAAAAGACCTTAGCAGTTGGCATGCCTTCTTAGTTGTTCTGTACAAGATTCTGTGCTAGAGATACATTGAGATTATTTGAGTTACGGGCTGGCAGAGGGCGGCTGCGTTATTAAAGAAGATAGTCATCAAGGCCGTATTGAATGCGCAGGTAACAACTTGTAGTTGGTTTGAGGGAGGTTGTATTAGCAAGTGCTTTCGTGTGTTATTCGGTACTTTGAATGTGTGCAAATTATATGCTAAAAGTCTTTAGTTACGTCACTACATAAAAATAGTCTGGAAGAAAGGGTACAAAGTGAAAACGGACTTTTGTAGAGAAATAAATGGTAAGGTGATTCGCAAGAACATATTCTGTACTGGTGTTCTTCCAGGTAGAGAAACTATTCGCCAACTTGTTAAAAAGGTGCGAGAGACGGCCTATCTCAATGATATGAGACCGTCACGGGTGACCCAGGTCGTTAAGGCGCGGATTCGTGAGCTAGAGATTTGGAGTCCGAATCCCACCTTTATCGTCCTGCTGGACTGAGATCTTTTTCCAGGTTTTCCTCATTCCTCATATATGGCAAATGCCAGTATCCTAAACTTAGGCCTGGAACGCTTCCTTCTTTAAAAAAAATACTACTTTTCCAATATATCATTTCATCTTATGTATCAGCAGTGTCCACCGCTTGTGGCGCCTCAGTAGTAAAAAAGGCGTTAAATACTATTAAAAAAGTATAAGAAACGTGTACAAGATGCCGTGTTCTTAGAGAAGAAAAAATATGTGAAAAACAGGAACTTCCTATACACAGATCCCGGCAATGTACTACCGCTGAGGAGCATCATTTTCAACATTTCTTATTAAAACAGGCTAGTATTTATAATTATCAATTTTAAATATAGTATTATTTTATGCTTTTAACAAACAAAAAATACTAACTTTATGCTCGTCGACTCTTATATCCCTTTTTCAAGTTGTAGCGGCCCGTAACACAAATAACTCTACATCAAACCATAGAAATGCAATTAAAGCACAAAAATAGCTTTGTGTTATCTCTTTTTAGCCATCGTCTCTGAAGATATTTACAAAATCTATGTACAGAGCTATTCAAAAAGAACGAACAAATTTCAAACATTTATTTCTTCAAAACTACAAAAGATAGAAACACAATTCCAAATTTCTTTGGAAAGAGAAAAATTCAATGTTCACTCTTTTATGCATTAAATATGAGCACCATGTGCTTCACGACAAATATCAAAACGGTGGCTCATTTCTTGCCACACACTAATCAGCTGGTGTCTAGTTATCGAATTCACAGCTTCAACTGTCGCAGACTTTCAAGAGTGTCAGGAATAGGAGGGATAAAAACACGGTCTTTTACGTAACCCTACAGATAAAAGTCACAAGGAGTGAAGTCTGGAGACCTGGGAGGGCACCGGCGATGAAGTTGATCTTCTGCACCTCCTCTGCCAATCGAACGTCCTGGAATGGTGTCATTCAGGTAAGATCGGACGTGCTTAGAGAAATGAGGTACGGCACCATCTTGCATGAAGATGAAGTCATCTGAATCATTTTCATGTTCAGGAAATAACCAGTTTTGAAGCATGTATAGATAGGTTAGTCCTGTCACAGCGTTCTCCGTGAAGAAGAATGGTTCATAAACTTTGTTTACAGATATGGCATAGAAGACGTTAATTTTCGGTGAATCTCTTTCATGTTCAATAACTGACATAGGATTTTCACTTGCCCAAATTCTAACGTTATGCCGATTAACTTTACCGGAAAGGTGATAAGTGGATTCATGGGAAATAATTAATCGTTCAGAAAATTGTCTTTTTCCATATCATCTAGCACACTAATGTAAACTTCGTACCTTTTGTTGTGGTCGTCAGGATGCAATGCTTGCAATAACTGCAGTTTGTACGGCTTCAGGTGCAGACGGTGTTTCAGAACTCGCCATACCGCTGGTTGAGGAATGTTAAGTTCCTTGCTTGTTCGTGCTGTGGGCTCCTTTCGTAAACTGTACGAATACGCTCAATATTTTCATTCGATGTGCGTGGACGTCCGTGCTTTTCCTTTTGCAGATGCAACCATCTTCCACGAATTTTCGATGCTACTGATAAAACTGTTTATGAGCAGGCAGTTGTTTATTAAACTGGCGGCGAAAAGCACGTTGAACTCCAATAGTGGATTTTAATTTTGCTAATTGCAGCAGACAAAATGCTTTTTCCTGTTGTCGCCATTTTACTACAGACAATCAACATGGCAAACAACAGCGCTAATGCGGCCGTGATTGAAACTTCTACCTGGGCGGTTCAAAATTTAAACTTTTGTCTGTCCAGGAACGTTGGAATTATGGTTCTACGTTTTGTAATTTGGAAGAAAGAAATGTTTTAATTCTTTTTCTTCTTTTTGAACAGCCCTGTATTATAGTTCACCTGCAAAACACATTGAAATAATATTTCCCGAGTTTGCGAAAGAAACAGACTTTCCGATTCAAAAAACGCAAAGGTTTATTTTCAGTCTCTGCCGTAATGGGCATTTACAACTTCAATCAACTTTACGAATGTTTACACTTGACAGAAGCCTAAGTGAAAATGCGAGCTTGCTAATCCACGCCAACCTACTTAGCCTTAGATAACGCTATCACACGAAATGCAGTTAGCTCGCAAAATGGAACGCCGCCTACCTATCTTCGCACCTGCGAGATGACATCCCGCCTCGGTGGCTATACAAATTGCCTTGTTGAGGGAAAGGAGAAATTGATTTCTTTCCACCCCAAGTGACACGAACACAAGCCTACAGCGTTTTAATGCAACTAAGTTAGTTTAGTTCAACATGTCGGCGAGTTGAGTCGACTTCAAAGCGCCTCGAAACAATGTAATTACTTCGCGTGTGTACGTGAGAACGACCCAAAAGCAGATATGGGCGAGTTGTAGAGTGGTTTAATGTCAAGAACACACAGAAATTCATCAGCGACGGGGGAGGTAATAAATCCTGCAAGGGTTACGAATGAGGTAATATGAGAAATGGATGGCTATAGGCCTTGCTCTTTGACAAATGCACGTACGCTAACGAAGTGAAAAAACCAATAGACCATTATTAAAAATCTAACCTTGTCATTTTTATTTACATGAAACAATTTCATAATGTCCAGACCATTTTCCCAAGCTGTAGTAATAACAACAACCACCCCATTTTCATCACCCTAAACGGACTAAATTTCATAATTTTACAACGTACGTTTAAACTCAGTTTTAAAATAAGCTATCTGGTTACAGACAAAAGAGCGTTAAATCATAATTAAGACCCATTATAAACTTAATATAATAATGTTGATAAACATTAATGTAAAATATCGAATGACAAAAATTAATTTTCATGCATACGTGTGGTCCTCGCTTTCCGTGTTCGATAGTCTGTTAGCCATATCGGACGAGAGTAGTAGATGGGATTTATTATGGGATATTATTTTTATTTCTTGTAGCTTTATAACTCGTGGTCCCTTTGGAAGGGTGGACCAGGGGCATAACTACATGACAACCAAATGACTTGAGGAAAAGTGTCTTTTATTAAGACTTTTACTGCTTTCCGACATTCTTTTATAGCAGCGCTTTCGTATGTATGTTTCTCACTTCACACTCTTTCAGCCAAGATGTTTTTTTTTTCAAAACATATTGAAAAAAAAAAGTAGTTTGCCACCTTGCTGAATAAGCTCCCATAGCTTTCGGTTGATGGTCCAAATGGTTTCACAGCCTAACAGTTAAACTTATGACTGGAAAATGTATATTCAATAAAACGTCATTGCCACAAAATAGATACACTTTTTTGTAACTTAACAGTTAACAATTTGAAAGTCAAATTTCCACTGACAAACAGTGAGCAAGCCAAGCAGTTTCAAACTAATTGCGAAAACAACCCCTAGTAGCTATGCGTGGTGTTAGTAACCCCTTGATATCTGATTCCTATTAAAAGAGAGAATACCGAGCGCTGGTCATGGGCAGTCTTCTTGTTGGTCCAGAAGAAGGTAGAAATAAGGAGGAGAAAAGTTAACTCGCCTTAAAAGAAGAAAACATAATTCCTTGTAAATTTTTTCTGGCCAATGCAGCAATACTTTTAAAGAGTAAACATTTCCGGCCTGGCCCATGAGAGCTTCCCTCTCTAAAGGATGACCCGCATGCTACCGCTACTACAGTAGAGAGGAAATGCACTTATTGCGTAATATACAATTAAAACTAATCAGTTATTCATAACCGTTTGCATGCATTTTTTGTTTTAAAAGTTGACCGGAAGAGAAAATGGTGAATAATTATGACATTTTCTTTGGGGGTGGAGGCATCTGGCCCTTATTGGCGGGCGGGGAGTAAACGAATCAGTTGCTCAATATTGCAGACAATTTCTGGAAATTTCTTCAAAGGTTGATTCATCCAATATTAGCACAATTCGTAAAATAAAATACAGGCTTGGTATTGGTGAACAAAATAAACATAAAACAGCGCGTTTTAACAAAGGAAAAACTTAATCTTAATGGAGCTGAATAAAAACCGCTACCACAAAAATCTCTCTTAATGCGAAAGGCATCTATACATCATCAATGTTATTCTGCTGCGTAAAGCGAAGCCCAAAAGAGAATACGATAGTTTACTTTACCCTATTCGTACAGATTCAAGTTTAATTTTCACCAAGAAGCAAACCGCCACGGGTGGCCGAGGTCGTTAAGGCGCGGACGCGTGAGCGGGAGGGCAGGAGTTCGAATTCCGGCAGGACCGTCCCTGATTGAGGCTTCTCCTAGGTTTTCCTCATTCCTCATAAACGATAAAAGTCGCGGAGGTACCCTAAACTTAAACATAGAACACTTCCTTCCTTAAAAAAATCTTTTCATTTCATTTATCGTCAGTGTGGTGCATCAGTAGTAAAAACGGACGTTAAAAACCATTAAAAAAAGTGGGTTTTGGACAACTATAGTGAGGTCACGCTGTGCAGTGGTATTTATGAGATGCCGCACCTCCATTAAACATATCACTGAAATTAGTATAATCAATTATATACATTATAAATATTATTACAATTAATGTGTACTATTTATGTGTATGTATATTAATACTTAAGTAATTGGCGTATTTCATGGGTAGTGAGAAGAAAAAAAAAACTTGTGGACAGGAACTTTAGAAATAAACCAGGAAATGTTGATTGTAAATGTGTTTTGGGCTGGACAAAGAAACAGATGGCTGTGTACCTCTTTTGTATGTTTTTGCAAGAGGCTTTGTTAAGAAGGGTTGCCCCTTTAAGATTTCTGGAAAAATTTAGGAAAAGTATATGCACGCCCCTTGACCAATAGATAGAAAGTATTAAATAATAATAGTTTGAAATGGTAGAAGATGGTCCGCTGACCGGATGTGTGAATATTTTATAAAAATTTATACAAGGTTGGGATTTCGAGGCCGGCGGATGAGAGACTATAGCTTATGAACAGAGTGAGTTTAGATTCCGGAGACATGTATGTGTATGTGTGGTTCCAAGATAAAACACAGAGGTCTGTGTTTACTCAGTGGTTTTTGCATTTGGGACGGCACCTAGAATCTAAACCGACCGCAGGCGATAACGTTGCCCAGACGCACCGAGTGAACTGCAGCTCCAAGAGCCCAGCGCACCCAGTTACCAGATTTTCACTGGTCGATAGGTCGTACTAGCTTAGACCTACTCCTTTATAGGGGTGAGTGACCCCAGCATTAAGGAAGCCACCACCGCCTCACAAAAACGGAGATTCCGGCGCACACTTGCGCACCAGCCCCCAGGGTACACGCCTTAGGCACTCCCCTGGGACACTCCGCTCTTGCGAGTACTCAATTACCCGTGAACCCGGGAACCACTGCCACGCCGAGTCCAACCCAATCCGGACAACTCCCTTTCGGGAGGGGCTCGTCTCAAGTCCGGCCCGGTTTCCTCTAGTAACGTCAGAGGTACCACGGGCACTCAGGGTCCGCAGAGCCCGCACCTGGAGCATCTGTAGAGCAACGACCGAAGCCGCCGGAGAGAGTTGATTGTTGATTTGTTTTATTTACGGACGTTCTTTAACATCTCAGGTCATCAGCGTTCCATTCAATTCAGGGCGTGAAACGGCCGACAAATTTTGCTCAGAGGCCTCTTCTTTGAAGCTTGAGGCTCTTTTTCGTGCCGTAAATGTACGACAAAGGACCCACGGCTTTACTTCCCTTCCGAAGGAAGCCATACTTACGATTTTTACGCCCGAAAGGATCCATCGATCCTGGTCGGGTTTTTACCCGCAATCTTGGGTTTAGAAGGCAAGTATGATTACCATTACCCACCAGGACCGACCGGTAAAGAGTCATATACAATTAGCTCGGTTATAGTCAGTGAAACTAGACAATTAACTAGTGAATTACCAGTCAGCTGGTTAGAAGGTTAGTTTGAATAGTGCAAGTGTGATCTAAGAACCACTTAACAGAACTCAAAAGGCGACCCTTAACAATTAACAGCATTACAAGTAAATAAATCGTGCCATCTCCAGTTCTAAGACTTGTGTTGATATATTACATAATTTATATTTACATAATTTTACATCCTTTTCCCCCGTCGACCTGGAAAGGTCACAAAATTCCAGCGCTTACGGGATCTAGCTGTGGCATAGCGACAATTCGAGACAACCGCCACGGGTGCCCGAGGTCGTTAAGACGCGGACTTGTGAGCGGGAGGTCTGGGTTCGAATACCGCCAGGACCGTCCTCCCTGACTGAGGTTTTTTCCAGGTTTTCCTCAATCCTCATAAATGGCAAATGCCTGGGAGGTACCCTAAACTTAAGCCTGGAACGATTCCTTCCTTTAAAAAAAAAATCCTTTCCCAATATATTATTTCATCTCCTGTATCATTAGTGTCCACCGATTGTGGTGCCTCCGTAGCAAAAACGGGCATTAAACACAATTCATTCATTCTTTACTTCAAGACAGTGACGGGAGAAGAGATGGAGAACGTCTTTAACTCTATATAAGTAGTAACAAGGTTAACGAAGTTCTTATTAGAAGTTATAGGTTTGCATTGGAAAGTTTTGTGCGCTGGGATCATACCGGATTTTAAAAGAGCGGAAGGATAATTTTGGTCTTGGAACATTTGAGTTAGGTTTTTAATATACTTGTCAAGAGATGAAAAGTTGTTACAAAGACGATGACCACAGATTGAAAGAGAAAAAGGAATAGATCTTTTGATATGCAAGGGATGACAGCTATCAAAATGAAGATACTGTTGTAAATTGGTAGGCTTAATGTACACAGACGTAATAAAAGAGCCATTGCATAAAGAAATATCAATATCTAGGAACGTAGCAGCATTGGGAGAGACAGAAGAAGTGAACTTAACTGAAAATTTGGAGTTAAGATTAGTAAGGAACTGATCGAGAGATTCTGAGCCATGAGTCCAAAGCACAAATATATCATCAATATATCTCAGCCATAATAATGGTGCCAAAGGTTCTGACTTAAGAAATTCCTCCTCTAAGCGAGCCATAAAAAGATTGGCATAAGAAGGTGCCCATCGCAGTACCTTTAATTTGTAGATAATGTTTATTATCAAAACTAAACGCATTGCGAGTGAGGACCAGATAAGCAAGATGACAAATGAAATCTGTGGATGGGATATGAGGAGGTGCTCGAGAGTTCAAGAAATGTCTAACAGCCGCTAATCCTTCATGGGGAATGTTGGTATAGAGTGACGTCACATCTATAATGGCAAGAAGTATATTAGAATGTGTCGAAGGGTCAACTTTCTTTAGTAAACTCAAAAAATGGAAGGAATCTTTGATATAGGATGGCCTAGACGTAACAAATGGCTGTAACCAACAATCTACTAGAGTGGAAATACGTTCAGTGGGGGAATCGTAGCTGGGCTACTATCGGGCGACCTGGACAGTTCTTTTTATGAATTTTAGGGAGGAAATATATGGTGGGAGTACGAGGGACATGAGGAGTAAGAAGAGTGATATATTGGGAACTAAATCCTTCAGCAGTACCAGAAGATGCAATAAAAGAAGTTAATTCTTCATTATATATATATTACATTTTCTGTAGAAGGGTCGATAATTTGACTTTATCCTATGCAGCAATTAAACTACATTGACAACGCCCACCGAGTGTCAACAAATGACTATCTGTGAGAGCTTTTGGACTCTAGGACTTGGATATGGGTATCTAATTTCAGGTGATTGTTAAACTTTGTCATTTACTGCTGCTTTAACTATTTGAATGTTTCCCGCTTCCTAAAGACGTTTCTGTTAATTACTGAGCACCACAAAGCAACAATTTGTTTTGCAAAAACTGCATAAAACACACACTTTAGGAGTTTAATCTTCTCTTGCGTCGGCAGGGCTTCCTCGGCACAGAAGGTTGCGTCTCATAACGTGGGGAGCATAAAAGATACCATAAAAAGTTACATTAAAAGAAAGGGAAAAGAAAATAAATTGTGCGAGAGAAGACCACACAGCACGCGACTGTCCTTTGTTTACCCCAAGTTGGGGGGCGTGCGTCACGTGCTTATGGCGCCGCTCGAGGCACGGGATGAGCAAGATAAATGACAAAAGCTCCCAGTGTCGAACGTCAAAATCTCTAGCTCCCCCAATCTTGCCCTGGAGTGTGCTTTCCCTTGCTATGGGCAAACTTGGCAAGACGGAGTTCTGGTTGACGATACTGAAAACTACAGATTGCATTAAAAACGATTGTATTATTTATAAATGCAGGATGGACGGTAAACTTTTAAAAAAAAAATATTTTCCAAATAATTTTACGATCTTTCTGGCTAATCCGCGTCGAACATATGGTTGTATATCATCAACACTTGAAGCTGAAATACTTGGTTCAGGCTATAAATGATAAGAAATTAATAATTATCAAGTAATCTGTATATACATTCATAGCTGTAAGGTTATTGTTAATTTAGATATTAATAATTGCTGGTTTGTATGTGTTTCCTATAGTCAGAGGGCAGTACAAAATTGTTTTAGGAAACTGTGCTGTCCTCTGGAATGCCTGCAACCAGAGCCCAGGACCAAGGGGATAGTAGGCTAGCTGAATTTGTTTTGTTAACAAATACACCCTCGGACGCTGCCTTGAGGGTTGAAGGCTGTATGCCTGACCAGCAAAATCAGTCTTGAGTTAAATTCTTAAGGAGAGGGTCCAGTGTGCAACTCTGTTAGGTTTCCCGCGAGATGTAGCGCAAGTGTAATCAGCGTAATATCTCTTTCCTTGTTATCTACGTATAACAAAAATTCCAGCTAGAGTCGGGGCAGTAAATCAGCGGAAATCATTGTCGGAGAGGAAAATTTATTGTTTTACCCCTGAGATTCGATATACCCATTCACATTAATGTACTTTATTTTAAATCTTTCCCTCCATATACTTTACGGATTTTAATTAAACACCTCCATTATATGTATAAAAAATACCGCTGCACACTTACGGAATTCCAAACGAATTTAATGCGTACCTTTTTGTCCAAATGTAGTATTCAACATTGTGGTATATTACATTCGGGTGTGGATCCATTTCGTAGTTTCTGGTAACTTAATCCGAATTTATTGTTCGTTATGTCATAATGCTTTGCTGCAATTCTCGACTTCCTAACATTTATTGTTAGTGTATTATTGCATAGAAAGTTTCAATAGTAGGTAGTCATGAAATGGAGGGGGTATACAGAGAGGAGCATATTATGAGGCTACTTTCAAGCCTAAAGTAAGAAAAATTATAACAGAAAGGCAGGAAGACAGTCATTGTAGCTGAGAGTAACGTTCACTTGTGGCAGCAACAGAAATTGACATTATTTGCAACTGAAGCCAATAGGAAGAAATTCACTGGCCCTCACAAAGGAAGACATCCTGACATTGAAGAAACAGTTTTGCAATTCGAACATGAAAGCAGGAAGAACGGGCAACCTGTGCCCAGTGACCTTTTTCTTATTTGACCTACACCAACTGTCCTGGCAACAGCAGCACTAGTGATAGATTTTGTCCTACGTGCTTCAAGAAGTAACAATAGTCCACTTACAAATTCTATGTTTTGATCGTTTTATGAAACGGACGGTATTATCTCTTAAGACGTCGTATAACAATACATTAAAATATTTTTTTATGATTTTAAGTTTTAAAGTTGGGGTGCGCATTACATTCGCGTCGGTCCAGGTGGTGTAGTGGTTACCATACTTGCCTCCTAAACCCAAGATCGCGAGTTCGAACCCGGACAGGACCGATGGATTTTTTCGGGCGTAAAAATCCTAAGTATGGCTTCCTTCGAAAGGGAAGTAAAGCCGTGGGTCCCGTGTCGTACATTTACGGCACGAAAAAGAACCTCAAGCCTGAAAGAGAGGCCTCTGAGCAAAATTTGTCGGCCGTTTCACGCCCTCAGTTGAATGGGACGCTGATGACCTGAGCTGTTAAGGAGCCTCCATAAATCAATCAATCAATCAATCAATCAATCAATCAATCAATCAATCAAAATCAATCAATTACATTCGCGTAAATACGGTATATCATAATTCTATGTAGCGTGATAAGATTTGTAACCTATAGCTCTTCCTGAACTGCACATTCTGACTCCGGAAAAAGTGTAAATAGTATCTTAAGTCTTTTGAGAAATAGTGAACTTAAACGGAGCCATCTCGCTTTGTTCTTAACATACTTATGCATTAAAGAACTAGCCTATCACGTGCTAGCCAAGTGTTTTACTACGGTCTCTTGCTAAACTGGAGTCATAAATAGATAAAATTAGAATAACGAGACGCGATGAAGAAAATTGTTAACATTTTGCAGTTAAAACGGTTTAAAAAAAAATGGGTTACGACTGCGCGTAAAAAGTAAAGGAGATTAATACGTCACGACAAACGAAACCAGGAGATTTTGAAACCAGGATAGAACGAAGATGGTTGATCCATATAATTATATTATTCTTTATTTTGCTACAGAACCTGACGTTTGTTTAAACGCAATTAAAATTTTGCATTTGCTCTAGTGTTCTTGGTATACTTTATTTATTTGAATAATAATCCCTTGCTGCTATACACTGTATAAAACATGAATAATAATTATTATGAGTTTTTTTGACTTTCTGTTGCTCAACTACCATACGCAGATGGCAGCAGAGGTTCGGTTAGTTGTCTCTAAATGAAGCAAAGTACAGCTGAGCTGTAAATTTCTACTGGTTCGGTAGTTTCGGTAGAACACAAAAATGCGATAGTAAATTATATAATGTTGAGGAACTTTACTCGAAAGCTCATGTAACGCACGTTAGATTTTTTCTCCTCCAGAACGTTATATGTTTACAGATTCTAGAAAATTCCGGCGTGGAATTGATTTGAAACCACTACAAAAGCGAAAAAATGAAGGGGGGTAGCCTGATATGTATGCAATAAGCTTAACCTACTGGTAACTAGAGCTGTATGGAGAAAGCAAAATCTGGAGGCATATTCTGGAAGGAAACAAGAGATTTTAAGAAAAGAGACCACAATTTCTGAGTTCTAACAGAAGTTTGAACATCTGCCTGGAAGTGTTGGTGCATGAGAGACACACCTAAATCAGGAATATTTCTAGCGAAGATACGACAAATACAGCTAATGACTATAGAGAAGAGAGGGGAGTTGGGGAGGAGGGGCGAGTAAAGGGAAAAAGGACTTAGCGGTATAAGGGTTCTAAGCATGTGTATATATATATGAAATTATTCATGAAAAATGTGTGATATAAGTATATTGATGGGTTTGTATATATGTATGTAGATACGAAGGTAATCAAAGGAATTAATATTACGTTCTTGGGACCTACTAGTATATATATATATATATATATATATATATATACTGATTGTTAAAAATACCGTATTAGCATGTACGCCGTAAGTTATGCTTACATTTATGTAATTGTAAACCTACCACAATATAAGACTACCATCACCACTTAGGAAAAATACCGAATTCTACGTTTTAATTTAATACTATACGGTATACTACGATCGTTTTATTTCTCCTATGGGTATCACCTTATCTTAGTTGAAGAGCTCAGTACCCGGTGACCCAAAAGATCATACCGGGGAAGTTTAGCATTTATTAGCTTGCTCGTTTATAAGCGTTATTCTCCATTGGTAGACAAAACTCCATTGCTGTAACAAAAGCAAAGTATATAGGATAATACTCCGAAGAACATACTCTGCAGACTTGAATGCAGTAAAATGATAACCCCATCAACAAGCTAGTCCCGCGCAACGCTCGTAATGTGGCCATAAGACTATTACATGTCGAGAGAGAAGCAGAATGGATTTTAATATAACAACCTAAGCAAGAAAATGCTAATGTTTCACAGAGACATGTGCCTGAATATATTTTAAGAATAGCAAGATTTTAAAAAAGTAATAATATAAAGAGCAGAGAAAGTCTTAAAGACAAAAACAGTAAAAAGAAGTAAAAAAAGGTACAAGCATTTAAGACGAAGAAGTGGAGCAGGTGACATACGACAAAATAAAATATACATGCAATATCTCCAAACTAAATCAGAAGACAAAATGGATTACAAAATAAAACTGCAATTGCAAAAAAGTTAGGTAAGAAATAACGAAGTGGAATGGAATTTGACTGTGATGAATTTCAAGAGGTAGAATGTAAAATAGTAAAATACTTACATGAAGATATGAAGAAAAAGACTCTAAAACAACTCTACAACTTCCCGACGGTCAATTTTATCTGAGATTGACTTGTTCCGGGGTTCGAAAGCAGAACTTTCCCAGTGTTAAACTCTGGATTTGCTCATGAATAAGCAATTTGTTGTACCGAAAATTTACATTCATTAACTGACAGATGCGTCTTTAAAAACCAAAAAGTTTTTATTCCAATTTTTGTGTGTTTGGAAAAAAGTTTCAACTTTCAAGCCTGGATTCGTTTTACTGTGAATTGAAAGTTTTTTAAAGTTAAAAATCTTTGTTTTCAAAGCACTTTCATCTCAGGAAATGTTGTGTTGGTGTCACTAACGCGCTTTTGTTGAAGTCAGGGCACTAACAGCTGACCCACCACCTTCAGGTAATCCGGAGCCCTGATTTGTCACCCTGAACAGTACACCCAAAGGACCCTGGCGCTTATACGCAAGATGATATGATGCTCTAGGTTTATTCGCTTTGGGAAAGCGAGAGGGCAGAGTCGTCCGTCACTTGAGAAGGCAAAGGTCATACAGCCCTTTGAAACGCGTTCCCTTTGCAATAGGGAACTGTGCACTAGCGAGGAAAACAGGGAAAACCCAGAGCTATCCGGCTATCAAAACAAAATCGATATATCTGCCCTATGTTACTCGACATACGCCGTATCCCCAAATGGCAGCCCTTGTTCGTCGATTTGAAAGGGGATTTCCCATGTTGAAACGGAGGCGGTTTGTTTGGATTTCCTTCTCAGACATGCAATAAACACAAATCTCGGAACACTCCAGGGGATGAGAGAGGGCTGTAAACATGTTCCCCTTGAGGTGAGGACCGACGACAAACATCTGATCTGTGTGACGAGAGAGGTTTAACAGAATCCACTGGCTGCAGTTGATGAAACTCTCTCGCCTTATTGCACCTTGACAATGTTGCTTCTCTCTCAGAGATGACATTTCTGTAAACCATCTCACAATCACTGGGCTCTCTGTTTCTTTTCCCCATCTTTCCTGTCCTTACATGTACCAATCTTTTTCTTTCTAGAATTCCCTGATACAATTTCTTTGTCCAGCTTTTCATCATCTTCTTATAACACTCGTCTAAATGGACTTTACCTTCTCTTGTTTCCTCTTTATTATGTTCTTGCTCTTTTGTCTTTCCCCTTTTCCCCTATATTATTTACTTTTTCTGTTTTGGGTCCTAATATTTACCTCTTCCTTCCCCTCTCTTCTACCTTTATTTTATTCCAATATCTCTCCTGTAATATATTTTTCATATGTTCACCTTCTGCTCAGAAGGCGCTAGCTGTATTTTATTTCTTCCTTTTCAAGTTTGTAAAATTCAATTAAGACCTATTTTGAAACATATAAAGCGACTTAATATTAACAAAAAGTTCATCACACTTTCCCGGTATTTAAAATGATTACATGCTTCGGACTTAATAACTCGAGCGATGTTTTCTGCCATTACTTAATGGGATTGACGAAATGCCACCTTAAATTTACTCATCCTTTTTCCATTTTATCTTCCCTATCATACTTAGAGTTCTTAAGGGACAAGAAAAGTAATGCCAAAATATTAACTTTGTACGGGGTGAACGATCCTTTATGCAACCGGTTTCGAGCGTGCGGTCAGCCGGCGAGGCTGGCTGCTGTATCGGTGGTACGGGTGACAGAAGTCCGCAGTAAATATAGCACGGTTTGTCGGGTAAGTTATTTCAAACATGCATAACATAAACACTTAAAAAGAAAAGTAAATTGGTGACGTATATTAAGCAAGGAGATGCTGAAACTGCCTCCCTTCGTTGTTCAAGCATTTCTGACACTTACTTAGGAAATTGCTCATTACACTCTGCAGTTCCCTCTGAGAAATAGCAGCAATTTCTTGACGAATGGTAGTTTTAAGTTCATTTAAAGTGTGTGGATTTGTTTTGTACACTTTCTCTTTTAATGCCCTCCAGAGATAAAGAACGCTTCCCGTTTCGCGAAATTTATTTACTAATCGATGAATCAACTCCGATTAGGAACGTGATCATCAGGAAATTCCTCTTGAAATAATCTCCTTACAGCACGCACTGAGTCTGTACGCACGTATGAATATTACATGAACACTCTTTGGGGATAGAATACTTGTATTGCCCCATTTCACTTGATACACTTTCACTCAATGCATTGTATTGCGTCGCCAACAAACACGTGCTACTTGAGCAAAGTTTCAACTCACACTGAAGCCTCGCGCAGCGGAGGGGAAATATACTCCCCGCTGCCGGTCGGTCCCGCGGTTGCGTCAAGCTTTGCTCACCCAGTATATATACCATCCTGCGGATTGGCAACTAAGCAAACCTGCATTTTACAGTCGATAGGAAATGCAGGTGCTTTCAAGTGACATGCCGCATTCACCTATAAGGAAATTGACTTTTATCTACCGTGTACACATTGCTCCAGATCTACTTATACTTATTGTCTTTCTTTTGTATGTAAGAATATATAAAAAGAGTAAAAAACCAGTCAATGCGTATGCCTGTCATTTCACATTAATGCAAATTATTCGTATTTACATATTATACTCAGCGATAGTAATTATTTATTTAATAAAATTTACATAATTAGAATTTTGGTATTAATAAATACCACAGATTTAGCATTATTTCTCTCTTCCATCCAAGAAAATAAAACCAAATGTATACATTCTTGGGCCAGTATTTGAATCCAGTGCAACACGAGCCGAAAGGTACATAGCGGTCAATTCGGCCAAAATAGATATGATGTACAGGACAGTGTTTATGGTATTGTTCTGTAAACCGGCGGGTGAGAAAACCCACTCAATATACCAGGACTCAGTGTAAAATATACAATATTTAAATATTCGCTTTTTAGTTGCTAATAACTTACCTTGAATTTTTTAATGCAAAAATTTGCCAGCTCGTGTAGTTTGGAAAAGCTCCGTTAATATTTAGTTAGCCACCATTTATTACGCATGAATTTTAATATTTGTAAGACAGTGCAAAATCGCACATCTTCGCACGTTACATGAATTTGGTAGACTTTGTAATCTTCTTCTTTGTTTTCTTTCGCATTGAGTTCCTATTTAACGAACAGTGTGCCATTTGGGAAGCGAAGGTATGTTTTTCCTTAGCTCAGGGAGAAGTGTGCAACAAAATACAAGCCAATAAAGTATAGCCTTCTGTGTGGAGTCAACTACAAAACAAGATTTCGTCATATTGAACATTTATGTCTTCTTGCATGTTGTGACCGACTTTATTGGACAAATATCTTCTTTTACTGCGCAATGTAAAATAATAATAATAATAATAATAATAATAATAATAATAATAATAATAATAATAATAATAATAATAATAATAATAATAATAATAATAATAACTTTTAATTATCAGCATTTAATTCCTGTATTTTAAGTCATGGTTTCTCTCTAAAATATTTAACCTCTTGGGAATCTTAAGTGAGTCTAGAATCAGTATAATTAATATATCGTATTATTTAGAAAGTAAATTCTTTCCAACAACAATGGTCATGTGCACCATCCTCGATTAGTATTTGAAGGCGGTCATATCGGCATATCACCGCGTTCAATGCGATTTTTCGGTGGATCGAGAACGATCAAAGTTAAACGAGGTAGTTGATTATGGTCAACTTTGACCACAATCAATTCCGTTGATTGTGATCAAATTACACAAAATAGTTGCCCGTTTCGATTTTCTTGAGGGTATTGAGTACGAGATAATATACCTGGATTACTTAAATCGATACCAGCGTCAAAACTGGATCAGTGTGGAACGAAGTGACCCTTTTGAAGAGTATGGGGACAGGAAATTTGAGGAAAAATTCCGGCTATCAAAGTATACAGTGTGGGGGCTAGTAAATGAAATGGAATAGGTTAGAGTTTCCTACTAACCGTACATTATTACGGAATTAATAAATAAATTATTAACCTGACCCACATTTAATAACTTTCTCAAATAAGCCTTGGTTTCATATAAATAGGAACAATTCTCACATCATAGACGAACTCAAGGACAATATAAGAACAGAAATTATGAACATTACGCAAGAACTTTGGGGTGTGAATGGAAATTTCATCGGAAGATGCCAGGAATGTCCAAATGCACATGGTCACCCCTTATTAAGGTTAGTAATCATTAAAGTGCACTTTACTATCATGATTAAGTAATAGACAGTGCGTGTAGCACGCCATCCGCAGCCCACCATATAAGAAACACTCTGTATTAGGAGAGAAACAAACGCGTAATTAGCAGTGAAAATTTATAAAACAAAATACACAGCGAAGATATTGACATTTTAATAATTAATGATTTAATAAAAATTCCAAACATCTAAAACATCTTCCTATTTATACTCATTTTTAACACACACACACACACACACAAATAGAATTTTTTATATAATGTAAGGTTCTTACTTGTTGAATTTGTAGCAATCACAGAGTTTTTTTTTTTTTAGTAGTGTTTAACGCCCGTTTTTACTACCGAGGCACCACAGGCGGTGGACACTGGTGACACATGAAATGAAATGATATATTGTGGAAGGATTTTCTAAGGAAGGAAGCGTTCCAGGCCTATGTTCACGGTACCTCCCCAGCATTTGCCAGACCGCCACGGGTGGCCGAGGTCGTTAAGGCACGGACTCGTGAGCGGGAGATCTGCGGTTCGAATCCCGCCAGGACCGTCCTCCCTGACTGGGTTTTTTTTTTCCAGGTTTTCCTCAGTCTTCATAACTGGCAAATGCCGGGGAGGTACCTAAAACTTAGGCCTGGAACGCTTCCTTCCTTAAAAAAAAATATCCTTTCCCAATTTATCATTTCATCTCATGTATCATCAGTGTCCACCGCCTGAGGTGCCTCAGTAGTAAAAACGGGCGTTAAACACTACTCAAAAAAAAAAAAAACACCAGTTATGAGGACTGAGGAAAACCTGGAAAAAACCCCAGTCAGGGAGGACGGTCTTGGCGGGATTCGAACCCTGGACTTCCCACTCACGAGTCCGCCCCCTAACGACCTCGGCCACCCGTGGCGATAATCAGAGAGTGACAGGGCAGTTTTGATGAGGCAATTTCTTTTTAAACTAATAAACTAGCTCTGCAAATATTAAATTAAATAATTGTGGTACTCTTGTCTTAGTTTTCCCGCGTTCCTACATTTTACTGCATGTTAACATAATCCTATTGACATACGCATTGCTTTATATTTCGAAACTACTTGAAAATTACCGACCGTTCTGTAATGTATTTTGTCTCTGTCATGGTCACTCTATGTAAGCGCGCAAGAAAATTGCAAGATGTAGTTACATGCGTACACTGTGGTGATATGCACATTACGCTATATTCAGAAGCGGAGTTGGCAAATATAACAAACGGCTGTTGTGTAACTATCCCTGTGCGCCGAGAAGCTGAGAAGGCACCTAGGGGATAGAAACTCTATCCCCTTCTATCCCTGTTCCAGAAGGTGTCAACCAGTGTGATGGCTACATGTAAGCACTTAACAGAAGCAAGCACGCGCAACGTAAACAAGATTGTCGAAACGTGCATCAGCAGGCCTTGTATATGAAAAGTGTGTAAGAAAAATAAAGCACAACAATGTAAGATAAGTGTTTCCGCCTAGTCTATTTATTTGTTCCGCCTTTAGATAATAACAGTTTATGTTCTGTCCCTAACGTCTAGTTACTTAGTCTCTTGTTTAAATCAAAGTAAAAAATATGTTAAATGTATGCATATTCACTTATCTCCCAGAAAGATTACTAGATAGGAAAGTAATCGAAATATTATGTGTACAAAGGATGTGCAAAAAAGAATAATTCTAATACTTTACATGCACAATTTCTAGAGTTAAAATTTAATTTACAATATTTATTACTTTAAAAAATAATGAACCGTGGTGTTAGTTTCATTGTTGTCAGATCCGGTTCCTGCTTGTGAGAGGTGTGCAAGTTAAACAATGTTCTGCCATGAAATTTGGGTTTTACCTCAACAAATCTTCGTTGAGGCCTATGCAATGCTAATAGAAGGCCTATGGACAGTTTATTTACCCAGCAAAGCAAGGCTCAAAGAATGTTTAGACGTTTAAAAAGGGAAGAAATCTATTTCAAAACAAGGTGCACTCAGGAAACCACTGAGTTTTTCTCAGGTGTTCCCAGTCGTAAAGCCTGCCAGATTATGCACCCATTTCTCATCCCCTCCACAAAATGGACAGATTCTCTATCAGTTATTTTTTAGTCTTCCAACTTCCTAGTCTAAGCCAGGCCATTCTTGATTTTGCCATTCTCCCTAGAAAGACCACATATACATCTTTACGTCAAGTTAATTTAATTTCATTTGATAGGCGTAAGGAGATTTTCGTGTTACATTTTGCCTGCTAATATCCTATAGCCTTGCTCTAATCTTCTTTCATAAGTTTCTATTATTTGCATTGCCTCTTTGCCATACAAGAGAGGAAGACAAAATAACAAGAGTGGCGTTACAATTAGGGATACAGCTACAAAACGGAGATATCGAGAGGGCAGGCAGAGGGGATAATATCGGGCTTATAGTCAGTAAACTGTTTTCATATATATAAAAACTTATTGTAACTGGGCAGAGATGCCGTGAAAAACCTGCATCACGATAATGCACGGCCCCACATCGCAAATGTTGTTGCTGAATTCTCAAAAGTCAACGTGAAATGGGTCCCTTTATGCCTGTGCGACTTTTTCCTTTTCCCCTAATTGAAGAAACACCTTCGTGAGAGGCATTTTCCATCACCAGAAGCAGTAATGAAGGCTGCGAAGGACCTGTCAAAAATAGTTTCTAGCATACCTTTGAAGACTGGTAGAAATGCTAAAACAGGTTTGAGGAAAATCAACTACTTAAGAGATTGAGAAAGATATGTATTCAAAAAATTAATGTAGGACAATAGAACATTTCTGAATTTTTTGTTCCTATCGTCGTGGCGCTTTTATAATATTACAGAGAATTTAAAAATGTTTTTTATTAGTTAATGTTTTTATAATTTCCAGTAAATAATGGGGAAGTGTAGCCATCGGTATGTCTATGTTAAATAAAGTTCCTCAGTGCCGATATATTGGCGGCATCTTACTATAGGAAACAACTGCATTACTTCTCATTGAGACACCCTCTCTCCCGTAACTTTTTAACAAGTAAGCGAGCTGTTTCTCTATCTGGGACATGATTGCCAGCATATTTTCTTGCGAATTGCCTTACCATTCTGTACAAGAATCCGTTTTCACACATGTATCATACATAAAAACCCGTTCTTCAAAACTATCTTTATGTAGCGGCATAACTAATAAAGGACCATTAGCACACAGCTTACAATTTGCACACAGTCAAAGCGCCAAATAATACGATGGTAAGGCCCCCGTAATTCTAGCTACAAGCTACTACCTGAACATACATTATAGGCCTTTCCCATTGAACTATACGCTGCTGGCCCGTAACTCAAATAACCTCGTTGTAGAACGAACAAATTATGGCTGTATTCAGACTCTCTTGCTTCAGGGCCTTTAGTTGTAATGTGTGGCACTGCTTGGTAGCATATATTTGAATGAAATGAAATGATGTCGCATGAGTAAACAGCGAAAACTGCTACCTGGCGGCAATGTATTAATTTCAATAAATGAATAAAGATACCGTTTTTTCCTTATCTTCTGGAACAATGAAAGATGTTATCACCAGGGAGTGCTCAGTTCTACCATCTCTTACTTGCTTGACATCCCAGACTACGTGGCATATGATAACTCAATATTTTTATCTACACCAACAAGTTCCGTCGCTCTTTTTTTCACCCCTTGTTATTATTCCCTTTGAAAATTGAATTTGGCTCATTTCAATTGCTAAACCGTGTGTACGTCGTACCCCTATGGCAACACTTTCCAGCCCCGGTAAGCGGAAAGATTATATTGAAAAACAAAACAAAAGAAAGGAGAAGGGGGAGAGAAGGGGAGAGGAATATATATTCACACAAAGCCCAGGAAACCAATTACACCAGGCGCATAATTTTCTTGCTCGGGATGGTTTGTTGAGCGGGTTGCGTTGCGCCGAAAGTGTTTACGGCTTCCACTTTGTAAGTCGCTTTATATCATACAAGTAAACGGGGGGGGGGGGAAGCAGGCAAAAACTTAAGTTCTGCTTCAGCAACGCTGAAGATCTTAAGTTCCGAGCTAAGAAGTGTAAAGAAAAGCACAAAAAAACTCTTTAGAAATCCTCAAAGCAGATACATCTACAAGCTATTAAAACATTTTACAAAGAATTGACTTTCTGTCGCTTATAGAATAAAAATACTATTGGCTGATTAATAACCATATAATGCCATATTATCATATTTATTTAAAACATCACACTCTATTGCACAGCAAAAGGTTTAAAAAAACGAGCGATTGCAATAAAAGAAAAAAACTGGGTTAACACAAGAAAACTGAATTCACACAAACAGAAAATGATGCGCACTAATCATCTTAGACTTTTACGGTTACAACAGTTGCTCAAAATGCCCACCATCGGCGTCGATACACTTCTGAGTACGTTGAACTACTGATTGAGCAACGTTTGTGAAAGTGTCCTCAGCGATTGCAGCACATGCCGTTTCAATTTCTTCCCAAAGTGCTGTCAGTGTAGCTGATTTTCTACGCAATACCAATATCCTTAAGAGTTCCCCATAGGTAGAAGTCCAACGGAATTAGATCCGGAGAACGCGGTGGAAACTCAATGGACCTCTTTGTCCTACCCAGTACCTTGTATAATTCAAACTTGCTTTTCGCTGTTCCAATGATAATCTTGTCTCCCTTTTGTTGTAGCAACGTTATCATAGTGTATGTGAGTTACATCTGTTTACAGAACATCATACTACACATTACTGTTGTTTTTCGTTCCAACTTAGAAATATATTAAATAGATATCTACTGTAAAAGTGTTTATACGATTATAAACGAGTTTCATATGCTCTTTTGTTGGATATCAGAATTATAAAATGTCATTAATAGAATTAATTCATATTAGTACCGATTTTACAATGAATTGATCGAAATCAGTGTTTTCTTTAATTATACTTATGACGTCATCGTGTCCTATTATTTTTTCAGTTAGCGAAGATGGATTTGTGGAAAGAAATTTTGCCCAAGGTAAAAAGGCTGAATTGTCACTCATACGCAGAAAGTCTGGTGATATTTATCAATAGAAATACGACCGATTCATTAAGTGACGTACAACAGAAATATTGAGGATATTTCAGAAATGGCTAGTATTATCAAATTCTACTAATTCTTTGCAGGTTAATATTAATTTATTCTTTTTATTAAATCTGTAATTATGTCTACAATTTTTCTTGCTTTTTTATCTTTACACCTCGATATATGTAAGATGATTGCCCTGAAGTCAAATGTTTTCAATTTTACTCTATTGGACTAGGTTTAAACAAAATCACATCAAATGTAATAATGTACTTATATTTTTGATTAAATATTATTAAATTTTAATACACACAGCTAAGGCAAACTTTTTGTAGATTTCATTTAACTTAAATATTACTGAATGTATTGAAAAAGGAGAGCTATGTGACAAAAATTATGAAATTCCAATTTTTTTACTATTAGGAAGAATAAAACTTCATTTTTTTCAAAGCTGTGATATGTCCTTCACTAGTGTCTCTTTTCAAACACCAGCAGTAATCAGCCATCATTGACACACCCCACTGCCTTTGATTGTGGTTTCCATTGTGTCAATGTACTTATGACACCACTCACCTTGTTCTTCACTCATTGCACCAGTGTTTGCAGGGAAGAAATCAATATGGCTGTTGAGAAAATCACTTTAACGCTCATTCCACACCCTAAGTTTCTAAAATGTTGTAACTTTCCTCCACAATTTCTTTATAGTTCTCAGATTTCTTGTTGCCAAGAAAGTTTTCTGTCACTTTTTGTATGCTGACTTCTCTATCTCTGACATCGACCGAGGAAAAGTATCATCCTGCATAAACTCATGAATCTGGGGTACATCGAAAATACCTGTTGCTATATTAGCTTCAGTTTTCTGTAAGAACTTTGTAACAAGAACGTTGAAACAATCACTGTTCTTATTCAGAGCAGTAACAAATTGCTTTATTAGGACTAGGACATTAGAAAAAGTCAATAGTGCATACTTCACATTTTTTCTCCAGGAACTAAATTGCTTTCTGGGCAAATTTTTCTGGTTCAATGCTCTGATTAGTCCTACTGTCCCATTCACAAAGTGAAATTTTTGTTTTCTTGTTAAAATGTTTTAGAATATTTATTTTATATATCTGCTCAATGAACAAGTAATACAAATTGTTATTTTCTATAATATCGATTTCTGAAAAACCCTAGCCCCATGAAACAAACCTAAGGCTGGTTTGAGAGATTCCATGTGGTAATCAGAAAATATGAACAGTTTTCATTCAGCAAAAATTGTGAACACCAGAGTTATGAAATCTGCAATAAAGATTAATAGTTGATTCTGTTTCAAGTTAATATATACCAATTCTCTAACATTACGTAACATAAAATTTAGTTGATGAAAACATTTTATCAATTAAAAATTAATATTTAGTTATTATAGTATATTCATGGAATTAATGTAACATTTTATTTAATGATTTTTGACCAACAATAAAGAAAGTTAATATTTTTGGTATCATTAAAACAAATAATTTTGCACCAAAAACTGATGAAAACCAGGAATCCCAAATTATGTTTGAAAACTTATTAAAATTACCAAAAAATGATAATATGGCAATAAATATAATATTGCAATATGTAGTCAACAATACACGGTAACAAATGAATCACTAGGTTTGTTTATGGAGTTAACGTTTGGCAGAACAGCGGTTCGTACCAGTAGGTACGGATTAGGTACAGAGAGGCAAAACGATATTTACAGTCATGACAAAATATTGCTATATAATTCTTGTGTAACGTAATAATAACAATAATTCTGAGCACTTGGCACGACTCTATTCCGATTTTTCACATTTGCCTGGAATTTCATTGTCGTGCTCACTGCCTATATATCTATTTGCATGTTGCTTGAAAAACACTTTCCTTTTCATTAATATGTTCCTATATATTATTCTCATAGCTGCATAATTTCCCCACCATATCTTATATTTTAAACACTCCGCTAACACAATGAATATATTATTTCTACAGGCAAAATAAAGCTACCTGGCATCTGTCAGAGCCGAGGGGAAATGATCGAAAAAAATCAACCTATAAAGTCCTAGTCCAGTCAACAGAATTAATATGTGCAAATTCAAGTGATAGGAAAATATTTATCGAAGTACGTGTATATTCTATAAGTTGTTCTAACAATGTCATGGAATTTCTAAGTTTGCTACCTAAATGAATTACATTGCTAGCCAAGTTGGCATAATTTTTAATATTAATTTCCGTACAAAAATTCTTGTTCCAACAAAGCATTTAATACATATCCACTATTTAGCCCATTAATATCCCCGTATGATATTTAATACTTAGAACAAGTTTAATAATTACAGTTTATATATCTTTATTGTTGATTAGTATTCCATTATTGTTACATAAGGGGGCTTCAATGCGTTATTGTTGGTCATAGGGCCCTGTCTGTAACAGTGGCGGTTCATGGCCCCTGTAGAAGGGTGGGCTAGGGACATAACTACATGACATCCAAATCGCATGGGGAAAGGTCTCTTTTTTCAAGTTACATTCCTCCCCAACATTCTGACATACCTGCAGCGCCATTGTACGTTTGTGCTACAAACCTCTGGTTTATACGGAACTGTTCTAATTCAGCTGTTAGACTACGTCTTAAGCCTTCTGTAGTCAATTCAGAAACATCAATGAATTTTATGAATCTTTCAACACGTTTACTCCCACTGATGTATCGTAATATCACAACAAATTGTGACATGCATGTAATATCTGTCGTTTCGTGACCTGTACATAAACTCTTGCTATTTATTTACTAATCTCATTCCTATAGACAAGATATGTTTCTCACTTTACACCTTCTCAGGTTTTTTTTTTTTTCAAACCATAAAAAATCTTAATTTTATGTTGTCTTGTTGAGTAAGTCCCTACAGCTTTTGATTGATAAGGCTCAAATCGTTCCAAAACTAACTTAACAGTTAAACTTAGAAGAATTCTTCAATAAAACGTCTACTTCATTCATTGCCACAAAACAGATACTTGGGGGGGGGGGTAACTTAACAGTTAACAATGTGAAAGTCAACTTTCCACTCACAAATAGTACGAAATAAACCCAATTTCAAACAAAGTGCAAAACAACTCCTGTAGTCTGTTATGCATGTTGCCAGTAACCCCTCAACACCTGGTTACCATGAAAAGAGAGAATACCGAGCCCTGGCCAGGCCGCCTTGCTGCTGGCCCAAAGGAACGCAGAAATAAGCAGGAGAAAGGCTAACTCATCTTGGAGGAAGCCAAATATAATTCCTTGTAAATATTTTACTATCCCATGAAGGTTTAAGTTTTAAGCGTAAAATATTCCGGGCTGACTCACGAGCTTTCGTCGCTAACGGAGGGCCCGCATGCTACCATTACTATGGTTGGTGTTTAACGCCTGTTTTTGCTACAGAGGCACTTTAAGGAAGGAAATGTTCCAGGCCTAGGTTCAGGGTACCTCCCCGGCATTTGCCATTTATGAGAACTGAGGAAAACCTGAAAAAAAAAACTCAGTCAGGGAGGACGGTCCTGGCGGGATTCGAACCCCAGACCTCCCGCTCACAAGTACGCGCCTTCTACCGCTACTAGAAAAACGCTTATTGCGTAATATATAATTAAGAATTATCTTTTTTTTTTTGATTGATTTATTTATGGGCGTCTTTTAACAGCTCAGGTCATCAGCGTCCCATTCAACTCAGGGCGTCAAACGGCCGACAAATTTTGCTCAGAGGTCTCTCTTTCAAGCTTGAGGTTCTTTTTCGTGCCGTAAATGTACGACACGGGACCCACGGCTTTACTTCCTTTCCGAAGGAAGCCATACTTAGGATTTTTACGCCCGAAAAATTCCATCGGTCCTGGGCGGATTCGAACCCGCGATCTTGGGTTTAGAAGGCAAGTATGGTAACCGCTACACCACCAGGACCGACAAAAAAGAAGAACTAATCGATTATACATTGGCGTTTTTATGCATTTTTTGTTTTAAGACCAGGAGAAGCGAAAATAGTAAATAATTAAGGCCTTTTCGTTGGTGGGAGGGCCAGGCCTATCTGACCCTTATTGACAGTGTGAAATTTTATAGAGTTTCAAAATCAGAAAATAAGTGACGTAAGTGTTTATTTCATTATAAAATTCAGTGTTATAAATTACAACAAATTTTATTTTTAGTGTAATAAGGAAAGAAATCGTAAAAAATATTTATTTTTTGCCATTTATATTCATAGATATACTGACGTATTAAATTTTGTACGGTAGGGATTAACAAGTTGAAATTTTGTTATTTTCGGAAACAATGTGGAGAGAAAAGTGTAAATAATACAGCTATTCATACAAATTGGATTACGGACAAAGGTCTTATAGATCTAGAGGCCTATCTTCCAGAAAGCATTTTCAAATATTCAAATACATATGATTAAATGACTCCATTCTCTAATTCAGTAACTCAATTTATTAATGAATCTAAATTGCATTCCAAAAGCATTGATTTATTTATAAAAATAAGAAACCAATAACAAACAAACAAAAAATCTTAAAGCTATTAATAAACTTTGTAGAATCAGTAACAACTGCTGCTGATAAAATGCAGATTTCGTGATCTGTGTGGCAAATTTTCAAATTCTACAAAACCGTAGAAGAAAGTAACAGTACCAAAGTCATTTATCGTTTATCTGATACCAAAATTTACATGTCGATAGAGAAACATCCCTTACGTGACTGAATGGGAACACCAGAAGAAATGAACGACGTGAAATCAAAGCGGGAAGTGTATTTTCAATTTTGCTTAATATTGGGATAAATTGCGATGAGATTTAATTTTATTTTATTGAAGCTCTTTTTATGCACGAACCTATTTTCAAACAAAATTAAGTCATCAAAACACGACTTCTATTTGGTGCTATGAGAGCAGTTTTTAGTAGGATATAAGTCCTAAGAAAAAAAAGATGCCCCAATTTGCTGCGGTTATGGCCTATAAACTCCCACGACATATCTCATCTCCTTTTTAAGGCCGGCGTGGAGATATTAACATCACAGACGAAGAAAAAGAAAAGGGAACAAAAGAGCAGACGGGCAAGATTACATTGGTTGAAACGCCGAACTTGATACAGCCTCTTCAACATTTAATATAATGCAGTAGCTGTCAAGAGGTTAAGCCATTAATCCTTTGGGCCTAGAACTGCCTCCAAAAATATCCACTCGCTAAGTGCCTTGTCTGAGAGTTCTGCGTACTCCTTAAGGCAGGACGCCAGGGATGTCCATATTTTGCCAGCAAATGTTTGGCACTACCCTTAAAATGCAAAAGTACACTTACCTATTATATGCTCGCTGTTACTTCTACCCTGACGTAAATATTGACATTAGTGGAGCCCTTTTCTCATTGGCCCTAGCAGACTTAACGCATAATAGTCCTAAATGAATACATTTATTAAGGGTTACATACAGAGTATGTAACGTAGCCCCCTTGTTCCATCTTTTTAATGCCCTCGGTAAAGCAAGGTTTGTCCAAATGCGAAAAGAGTGTATGTCTCATCTTTAACCTCATCGTTTGATGTGTACCATGGTCCACTCACGTTTAGGGACAGAAAGCAATCTCTGGGAACTAAATCCGGTAAATATGGCGGATGTGGAAGCATTTATAAGCGAAGGTCATGTAGTTTGGCAGCAACAATCCCAGACGTTTGTAAGATGCATTATCGTAATGAAAGAGAACTTTCTTTTTCGCAAGATGTCAACGTTTAGCCTGAATAGCATCCTTCAGTTGGTCCAGTAGTGAAGCGTGATACTTCCCGTTGACGGTTCTGCCCTTCTGGAGGTAGTCTATATGCAGCATAACACGAGAATCCATGAAAACCGTAGATGCATTTTCCTGAAGATGGGGCCATTTTTGCTTTCTTTGGTGCACTTTCACCTGTTGCCACCCGCTGCTTGTACTGCCCCTGCGTCTCTGGCGTGTAGTGATGAATCCAAATTTCTTCCACTGTTGCGACACGTTGGAGAAACTCACAGGAGTTGCGTTTAAACCGTTTTAAAATTTAGTGCACGCACCTCGTGTACCTTCAATCGGAAATCATTGAGTACGGCATTGTGATTTTTTGTCACCAGCTCGTCCCTGGTAACAGTTTTGGGATGCCCTGAGAGCTAATCATATTGAAAGAAACCGCCATGAGTGGCCAAGGTCGTTACGGCTCACACGTGAGGGGAAGGTCTGGGGTTCGAATGCCAGCAGGACCGTCCTCCCTGACTGAGGTTTTTTCCAGGTTTTCCTCAGTCTTCATAATTGGCAAATGCCAGGGAGGTGCTCTAAACTTAAGCCTGGAATGTTTCCTTCCTTAAAAAAGTTCTTTCCCAATTTATAATTTCATCTCATGTATCATCGGTGTCCATCGCCTGTGGTACCTCAGTAGTAAAAACGGGCGCTAAACACCATTCAAAAAAAAAATCTTGAATGGATGTAAATTTAGCAGCCCCCTTTTTAATCATTGAAAACGAAGGGGACGATTTCTTTAATGTGAAATCTAACTCCTTTTGTATTTCTGTGGGGGTTAAACCCTTCAAAACGAAGTGCTTTATCACCGCCCGTGTTTCAGTTTTATCCATTTTGTAAAAAGTGTTAACACTCGTTTGTTTATACGATTGTAACAAAAAGTGACTATACTTACATGTCTGAAATTTTACAGTGCGCCAACTACAGGACGAGACTTAAAAACCTATCATAGGAATTTGGCCACCTTCACGACTTGCCTTGAGTTGGGCCAACAACTTCGAGAACACCGGTCGTAAATTTCAAAGAGAAAAACCCTAATAATGTATTAGTAATAATTTTGAGGGAGAAAAATTACTATCAATGCTTTATTATGCATTTTAAATGTTCGTAATTTACGCACATGTTACTCTCTGTACAGTGCAATCAATTTCAATGCAAAGAGGCGCCATGGCGCAAGCATGTCTTGTTCCTGATAGTAATTGTAAAACGTTGTCAAGTAAACACATTGAATAGTGATAAGTTATCGTACTAAAATTTTATTTATGAGGTTTGAAAAGACCGAGGGTGCCAAAAGAGGTATACCCACTTTCACAGTAGATATCTATTTAATATATTTCAATGTTGGAGCGAAAAACAACAGTAATGTGTAGTATCATGTTCTGTAAACAGATGTGACTCACATACATTATGATACCGTTGCTACGTGACAAGTAAATCAATAATGAACAAATGAAGCCAAAATTAGCGTATGATTTTCTGTAAACAGATGTGCTAGCGTTGCTACAACAAAATGGAGCCAAGATTATCGTTTGAACAGCGGAAAGCAATTTTGAAGTGGTAATGGAAAACCGAGAATGTTGAAGTTCAAAGGCAATGGAGACGTGTGTACAGAACAGAACCGCCAACGCGAGTAACAATTGCACGCATTCGAGACAAATTTGAGACTCGTGGTACCGTATATGATGTTCACAAGGGCAGATCTGGGAGACTTCACAGCAACAATTGCCACCGAGATGTACATGCGTACCTTGATGACAATCTTCGAAGGCACTGGATAGGCCTAAGAGGCCCAATTGAGTTTCCACCGCGTTCTCTGGAAACTAACTCCATTGACTTCTACCTATGGGGAATTCTTAAGGATGTTGTATACCGTAGAAAACCAGCTACACTGACAGCACTTCGGGAAGAAATTGAAACGGCATGTGCTGCAATCGCTGAGGACACTTTCGCAAACGTTGCTCAATCAGTAGTTCAACGTACTCAGAAGTGTATCGACGCCGATGGTGGGCATTTTGAGCAACTGTTGTAACTGTAAAAGTTTAAAATGATAAGTGGCGATCATTTTTTGTTGTGTGAATTCAGTTTTGTTATATTAACACAGTTTTTTCTTTGCTTTAAGTGTGTATACTTTTTTTGGTACCCTCTGTTGTAACCAGAGCTAACAATTAAATATGTTCCATCAGCGGTTTTTAGCTATTCAACCAATCGGAGACATGCGCCGCGGAGTAATACATTCGAATTTGATTACGTCGGGATAGAAGTAACAAGGAACGAATTATAATCTATGTCCTACATGGAAACATCTGTAGTATGACACAAATGGACTAGTATGTACTTAGAAGTTAATAAAACAATTTCATGCAGCCACATCGACGCTGTTGCCCTCGCACTCGTTCTGAGTGTGCGGGGCGAATTACTTATTTTGCACCCATGAATGTTTTTAACCTATGTCCTAACATCTAACTTTTCATATGGAATACATTGTTAACTTAATGACAGTTACTTCCTTATAACACAAACATCTTATTTAAGTCGCTCGAAGTGGTAATAATTGAATTTAAAAGTAATAATCAGACCCGCACGGTGCGAGTGCAATAATGGAAACATAAAGTATTACATTGCGTTAAAAAATATTTTATCTGTTTCACTTGCTATCCATGTTTTAGAATTTCTTGCACAGTGTTAGTACTGTAACTGCTGTATGTGTTTGACTGGTGGATATTTGTACCGTTACTTGACTAAAAGAGTGCAAAATCGGCACAAGATGGGTCGATTACATCCTTTATTGAGGAAAGCTGTGCAGAGTGTTTATTAGGAAACCGGTAGGTATATTCATAGAATAAATTAGTGTACAGCATTTCTATCATAAAACCTTGCATCTTATGGAAGCTTTTTTATTCATTCAAGAGAAAAAGTAAAGAATTTCAACGTTCTCAAAAGGGACAGAATCGTCTCAAGTTCTTTCTGCCATAATCATTGACAACTGACACTGGGCTTACGGTTTTGTACACACGGATGGATAAATGCTCTTGATTCCTGTATATAATTTAAATAAAGTTCACTGCTCAATTTGTTATTTTTTTATATTTAAAAAAACTGAAATACCTGTAATTTCGGTGTTAATGGGCATTAAAAGAAGCAATAAGCATAAGAATTGAGATGACCATTTGAAAGTGTCACGTAGGAAATGTTCAAGGCCAAAGGAGTAAATTCTGCCTGAAAACTGCCAAGACTTCGAGAAATACAGCAATCGCTCGTTAAAAACCATATCCACTTTTTCTTGCTAAACCAAAAGTTTACAGTACATGGCTAAATCGACAGTAAGTTTACTTAAACCAATTATTACCGTTTACGTGCAGTAACGCCACAGATGTGAAAAATTGGCTGAACTGCAGTCAATATACGAGGGTATGTCCATAAGATTCCGGCCACACCCGTAAGGATTATCGCCTTCACAAAACCTGGTGTCACACCTTATCTGTCACTTGTCTGTTAAGTAAATAATAACGGCTGTAACTTACGCTCCGTGGTATTCAGTTGTTCAAAATAGTTGCATAAAGAAGGCTATGTGCACAAGACTGTGACATGTTTAACATGGAATTTCGCGCTATTATTAAGTTCTACACAAAAGAAGGACTTACTGCATATGAAATTAAACAGCAATTGCACGGTGTGTATGGGGAAGCATTCTCCTCATATTCTACCGTAAAAGAATGGGACAAACTTTCTCGAATGAGCCAAGAAAGCATTCAAGACTAAGAGCGTGCAGGTCGGCCCTTGGAGGTGCTGACTCCTGAAAACATCGCCCCTGTGGAAGGAGAAATTATGGAAGACTGGCAGCTCATAGTTACAGAAATAGCAACAAGGTTGAGCCTATCTAAAACAACAGTCCTTCGAATTATTCATGAACATTTAAACACGAATAAGGTTAGTGCAAGTTGGGTACCTAGACTTCTTTCCTCAGTCCAAAAGCAGCAACGAGTCAACTGTAGTCAGGCATTTTCGCAGCTCTGTCTGTGGTAACGAGAGAGAAGTTCTGCAAACCATGCATTGTTGCAGGAGATGAAACTATGACCCCCTATTATGATCCCTTGATTGGAGTGGCGTAAACCTGGCGAAGCACCGCCTCTAAAGGCCAAGGTCACTCAGTCAGCCAAGAAGATCTTGGCCGCAATATTTTGACATTGTGAAGGAATACTCTTCATTGACTTCAAGGAGAGGAACACCACAGTAAATGGGGAGTACTGTGCTGGCCTACTGCACAGACTACATGCTTCCATCAAAGAGAAAAGGCGAGGAAAGCTGAGTGGTGGTGTGCGCCCTCATGACATCGCCCCTGTGCACACAGCTCTTATTACAAAGAAAGCTGTGAAGAAATGTGCCCTCTGGAGATCGACCATCCACCCTATATCCCAGATCTAGCTCCAGGTGACTATTTCCTGTTCTCAAAACTCAAGAACGACCTTCGAGGAAGGAAATTTAAGTGTGACGAAGAAGTGATAGTGCCCATTTTGCAGACAAGACTTCTGACTCTTTTGGGGATGTTAATTCAAAGATGTAAGAAGTGTATAAATGGTAACTATACTGAAAAGTGAAATATATTTTTTTGGTCTGTATCATACTTAGAAAATGGTTAGGCCGGAAACTTATGGACCTAGCCTCGTACTTGGTCTGCTTCAAGTCTTTTTAACAGAGGTTAGAATGGAAAGGGCCCTGTGCTCTACAATATCTCCAAACAGTCGCAACTAAGATAAAGATTCCTACCTTTGTCACATATACACAATTCATCTTTAATGCACATGTCATATCTTTGCACCTTGTCCACTTCATACAATTATATACATTACAAGACACATATTAATAAACGATTAAAAGGTGATACCTTATAATTACTGTTGCTGGAGTCGAATCAGGAACTCCCGCTACAAATGTCAATATTTTATGAATCTGCCGAGGACATAATTATTTGGGAGCATCGTGTATTTCACAAAGATAAATGTGTCACCGACCATAGATCAACAGGAACCACATTTGCTGAACGACAGTCCTCATATTCGATAAGCCCTGTTTTTGGCATTGCTCATTATCATCCATGAAACAAAGTCCAGAGTGCACAATGGAAACATCCATCAAACCGAAGGTTAAAAATCAAACTTTCAGGCAAGTATAGGAGAAAGTTATCCACCTTGTCACTTTTGTGGGTCGTAAATTGTCTACAGTTACTGCATAGCTACTGTGCTAAGCTTGAAGAACCACTGAATATGAAACTTGTTGAGAAAAGACCATAATTTGTTCAAACTGAAAGGATTGTACCCCAGGATAACGCACATGTGACACGATGCTTCTGGTCACAGTTTTCATTCAAGCAATGAACATAACAACTCTGTTTAGGGCATGCTAAAGAGTCAAAGACGGTCTGTAGTGAGAGTTTTGAAAAGTAGATCAGGCGTTAGTGGTGTATCATGTCAGAAGGGAGTATTTATAACTTAATATTTGAGTTTCTATAGAGAGGGCATGTACGGTTGAAAGGCCCTGGCGAAGGATGCTGTATAAATAATGATCAATAAATACGTACTACTAGTATATATTCCCCACCCACTAGAGCATTTTATTTATTTAAGAAATTGAAAATATATATGAGGAGTTCAACGAAAAGTTTTGAAATGACTCAACAAATAAGACGTTGGTTTCCATCTTTTGGATATGAAAAATGCTTTATTAACTTTGGTGATAATGTGCAAAAATAAAAAAAATAATGATGTTCATTGTGTTAACCTATCTTCACCCTAAATTCGGAAACGTTACTTTTTGACTTACCTTTTTATATGTGTCATTTTTGTATTAATTTTTATTCTTCTTAATTTTTGGTCACACTCTAAATGAGTTTTTAACAATGTTTGCTGTAAATACGTTCAGTAATAATGCTCTAACGAGCTGGTGCAGAAAGTCGGGTTAATGCCCTGTTAGAACTGGGCTCGCGCAAATGGACCGACATCAAATGCAGTTTTAGTAGCCCTGTGCAGAAGTATTCTCGGAAAGTCACTTTTGTCCACAGTCTTCAGAAATGAGATGTACGCAAGGGGACAATCTGAGAGGTAGAGAAGGGAAAATTGGATGGATCCCAAAAGTGGGAACGATTCTTCGGTAACACGCTCATCGCCGTCTCTATCCCTCTTGCTGAACATTAAAAAGGAGTTATAATAACGCAACGAGAAAGGATCGTGGTGCCTGCAGCCGTTAGATTTCATTTGATTCGACACGGCGAATGGAGTTAATCCAGTAACCATGGATACCAATGTGGAAGCGTGTATAGCCCAACGATTATTGCACTTTGTGTGAAAGAAGGAAATACTAGAGAGCCTTCTTTTGACATCAGGCAGGGAATGAAAATGAAGAGACACGCTTTTCAAGTCTCCAGCTAAACCCTCTACTTTTCCTTCAGAAGATCAGCTGGGGGGGAGCCATTCAGGGTAAAACTCTTCTCCTAAGAGCGGAAACCACATTCAATGCTACGCCGTTCTGCTGCCTTGTTTAGCTCCTCACCGGGAATAACATCCCCTGCCTTACTTGCGTTTACAAGATGTGAATTGTGTTTCAAATTTCAGCCCCTAATAAGGGAGCGTGCAAATAATCATTAACCGAGTTTTCATAGGTTTATATTCTGTTTTGTTGGTCTCTAGGGACACAAAATGGTGCTCATATTTAAATTGACACAGTTACTACTGCCCACCCTCACTGAAATGTATCTATAATATATGTTGTAAGCCTAATTATCATATATTGAGCATTTAATTACCAATGTAGATAATATGTGTATGCAACTTTTAATATGTCAATGGTATGTCGTGCAAGGAGAAAGTTCTTTGTCGTAACTGTCTACAGTAGAAACGGGGCAAAGACAATAAACCGCTTTCAAAAGAAATAGTAAACCCAAGAGATAACTGTGTGGCACTTCTTAAAAGACCTTCCATAAAGCCCAAGCTTTCGAATACGTTAAGGGCAATGAACTAGTAATAATGATAATAACATTAAAAATCTGAAATGCTCCATCCTGGTACTTGTTTCGTACATCAGGACGTGTATTGCAAGCTCTTGCACTTTTTTCCTATATTACATTCTAATATTATTATTTTGCAGATGATACTAATACCTAGGTTACAATTAGAAATTTACTAAAATAATAAAAGTAACAAATTTGATCAATAACAAAATTACATTCCTTTCAATGAGCTCGCCAACCAGTTGTACAGTTAACTTTAAACCAACCAATGTAAATAAATGTTTTAAACTTTCAAATAGCAGCAGGTACCATGCCTTGGCAGATGATTTTAACCAGCTAATAGTAGATTTTTTTTTTAATTTTAAAAAAGGTGAGAAACTTAAGTGACCCCCATGGGCTCGCTGAAGCCAACGTTTGTTTAATATGAATCGAATATATAGGGAGGTGTTTGCTCCACTGGGTCACTCAATTTTAAGTTCTACACGCGGCGAGACGCAATTACTTTTGAGTTCATCAGTTAAGCAGTGAGATGCAGTTCTCAAACTCAAGTAATTCAGCAACTCAGTTCGGTAGACCAGTTCAACTCAGTTCATACCAGCAGTTCACAGATAAAGTGCAGTTCAGATATTAAATCACATTCAGTGATCAGAGGAAATCGCGGAAGTTAAATTTATATTCGACGTAGCTGTCGTACGCAGAACACCAGAGGATGCGAAAAATCTTGGGAATAATAAATGACCATACATTTTATATTATTTACGCAAGTTAATATCCTTTCCCAGTCCTATTCAGCACGAGTCACAAAATAGAGGAACAAAACCCGGAGATATTGTTGTCATGAAGCTTGGGCAACAACATCAAAGCGATCTATTAACAATACACCGTTTCAAAATTAGTGCCCAATCCGGGGCTTTTAGCCGGAGCCTACAAACCGCTTCAAAATGTTTCAATTTCCCAATATAAAATCACAGAGAAATAAAACACATTGTATAAAATAATGTTAAACACTTAAAATTAATGTCAAATCCCCAAACCCTGTTTTAAGCTACAGGTAGTTTTAGGCGGTGAGAAAATGATTACAAGTAATTGCATGTAAATGAAGTGACAGAATACGAACTTTAACTATCTGCAATGCCAAACACAAATATAGGTTGTAGGCTTTCACGGCGGTGTTAGACGTTTAAATTAAGACTCCTGTGCATGGAGTATTGTTTGACGGCAACCCACCACAATTACACAGCTTTTGTGCAGCGAGAAGTGGGAAGATGCCTTCACGGTAGCTTGAGCTGTTTTGACTCATTGTTACCGTTATGTATCCATAGTGACCAGACGCAGAGCTCTACTCATACATAACAGAGAAATAGGAAAGAGACACGTTCCATGTACTTTCTCGTTCTCGTAAGCTAGGAGTGGCTGTGCGGGAGTGCTGCTACAAGAATCTCATAAATCGAGAGCGGCCTCTCAGTATGGGGCTACTCGAGAACTCTCGCAGCCAGTAGACGAGCAAATACAATATAGGAAGGAAATTTAGATACAGTAATGAAAGGATATGAACACAAAAATATTTTTCGATTAACTTTGGCCGCACTTTGCTGCTTACGACAATGCAAGGTTGGTGACACTTCCCAATACCGCCATTTCACGCCACGTCCTGTCGGTTCTGGTGGCCTTTTTTTTTTTTTTTTTTTTGATTGATTTATTTATGGACGCTGTTTAACATCTCAGGTCATCAGCGTCCCATTCAACTCAGGGCGTGAAACGGCCGACAAATTTTGCTCAGAGGCCTTTCTTTCAGGCTTGAGGTTCTTTTCCGTGCCGTAAATGTACGACACGGGACCCACGGCTTTACTTCCCTTCGGAAGGAAGCCATACTTAGGATTTTTACGCCCAAAAAATCCATCAGTCCTGGCCGGGTTCGAACCCGCGTTTTGGGTTTAGGAGGCAAGTATGGTAACCACTACACCACCAGGACCGACTTCTAGTTTCGTAGACCCGGCCAGGGTCGAAGGATTTTTTGGGGGAGTGTATAAATATCTAAGTATGACTTTCTTTGGAAGGAAAGTAAAGCCGTAGGCTCCATGATCTTGGCACGTAAAAGAACCTCTAGCCTGAAATTAGAGTTTTTGTGCAAAATTTATCGGTCGTTTCAAGCATTGAATTGAATGAGACGCTAATAACCTGAGATGTTAAAGGGCGTCCACAAATAAATAAATGCCACGCCCTCCTTGCGGCAGCGAAATTGCCCAAATCGTGCCAGCGAGACTGAAAGCTTATATGGCTGCCTTTAGTAACTGCGATCAAGCGGAGACATTTCTATTTTTTATTTTATGTAATAAGAAATATTTCTAATAACCGGAAACAATATATGTGTTCAATGAGTCGACATTTGACTACGTAAAAAATTTTGTTCATAAATTAACAAATCAAGGAATTATTAACCCTGATTATTACATTACCCTACAGGTATAATTTGTTTTAAGAATGCCTAACACTAGGTCAGGTATAATTTTTTAAATTTACTTTAAAGGTACACACACACACACACACACACACACACACACACACACACACACACACACATATATATATATATTCCTTTTTGGAGGAAATCGTTTCAGGTCTACGTTTAGGTTAGATAAAACGAGTCAGGGATAAAAGATCTTAGAAAAAATGGAATTGCAGACTTCCTGTTCCCTTGACGACCTCTTGGCCATTCGTTAGCTTTATAAATCGAATGTCAGCTGTTTATCTCTTTGAAAATCGGGCTTAAGTGGAACTATGAGATAATAGATCGCTATCTTAAAAAAAGCGCAACATATATAGATTTTTAATTAGTTAATTAATTGTTTAGGCTAACTTTCGGATAATTACAGGCACCTCAAGTAATAGTCATACACGTGTTTTAAAGTATCTACCCAATAGCAGACATGAAATGGAAAAACTGGATATTTAATAACCAATATACACTCACATAAGCACATTTCACACTCATACACCATGGTACGGAATCTTCTTAATCAAATCAAAGGAAGGTACACACATCTTCCGCAGATTATTTTGGTGAAACACACTGCTGCATCCTCCTTACTGACCGGAACTAACACCATCAGATTTCCACAATTTGGAGATGAGGATATATCTTGTATTTATTTCACCGTTTGTTAGCGTGATTTGTTCAGTCAATGAAGGTAAGGGAAGCTAAATTTCAGAATAAGTTAGGTATTAGGGTAGAAGTTGTACAGTATATATTTAAATTTGTTTAATCATTACTAACAAGAATTATATTAAAGTTACACAACTTATTTGCGATACAGAAGAAAGAAATTTAAGGTAAATTATAATTATACAGGACACCAGTACACATTTTCGCCGGAAAAAGGTGGAACGGTTTTTGTTTTAATTTAGTAAGTACGTAAGAGTGTTGGTTGTATATTGTACTTTTGTTTTAACATCTGGTTACTTGTTGTAGGTCAGTGCTGGCTTCCAGCATCTATGGGGATTTATAATTAGTTCAGTTTATGTATGACCACCTCCTTGGTTTGTTGCTGGCTGCTACCCGGGAGGCCAGGGTTCGATTCCTGGCACCTACTAAGGAATTCTTTCTAAGAAAGGAAGGAAGCTGCCTGAGGTGGAGAGGTGGCGATATCCCATCCAGTAAGCCGCGGTATAGCAATCAGCAGGATGCAGTGTGCTAATCACATGCCCCCCTGTAACACTGCACTTTACCAATGAAATCATGTGATGGAGGTAGAGTAAAGCTCAGGTGGGGCTGTAAAAAGGCTTCATTGTTGTTAGTTTTATTGCATATGTTAAAGTAGATATTACTATAGTACTTTTTCTTTTGTTCTCCATCTATTTTTATTATAATTATTATTCAATCGATCAAGTTTTGTTTTAGTTACTCTTTAGATTTAGATAAATCTGAAGAATAATAATTTAATAAATGTTAACATGTACTTTTTCAAATAAAGAATAAAAGTTCTGGAATAGAAATTATTATTATTATTATTATTATTATTATTATTATTATTATTATTATTATTATTATTGTTGTTGTTGTTGTTGTTGTTGTCATTGATGGCCATTTAGGAGCTGGTCGTTGCGTGCGTGGTTAGCAGAGGTACGCTGCTCTCATCTCATAAACATATCTTTATCTGAAGCAGGCTGAAAAACTATCTAAGCCTACATAATTAGACCACAGTCCATGTTTTTTTAATTAGTTCGGGATTGTAAAATCTGCGCTCATTTGGGATTAAAAAAAAACATTTTCTTAAGAAGTTTTCCGTAGGCCGTAAAGAACAAGTTACCTTGACCTTGCATTTACAATGTATAATATAAGGACTAAAACTACTAAAAATAAAATCGTAAATTTCTACGCATGGCATCTTTGCACACCACTCGTTGTTTGATGCTACAATGCACCGTGCGGGGGGAGTGATTAAAATCAAATATAACGAGCCAGTGAACACTTCTCTCGTCACTTTACCGATACTCCTATATTGATGTCCATGACACTGCAACTATCCTTAACTGGCCAAATTAATTCACGTATACAAATGCAAGTAGCTGGCGGTGATAAAGGTGATCGCTTTTGTTTTTAACAATTAAATTCTTGTATATTTTAAGTTGAAAACCACCTTCTCTTCAGGTACTTTTATTGATTTTGCCTATCACCCCTTTCTGGGAACCAATTAAAATGCACTGCGTCCAAAGCTTACAAAACACATTCTTAAAGCATGCATTAGCGAAATTTAGAAGTTGTAGTCAAATTATAAAATAAACAGAAAAGAAAACAGCACAAAAGTATATAAATTACACTCCCTCACATATATGTACAAATACTTTTAAAATATTGTGACTCATGTTCCCCTACCCACCTTCCCGGTTGTCTGCCTCTTCTGATCTGAGCTGTCTCACTTAGTTTAAAAATGTACTTACTCCCTTCTCCTCCTCCCTATCTGCCAGCAAAGTCCAGAATCGTCACTTTTCTAACCTCTCCCGATTAACAAACGGGACCGGTAGATATTAGATATGAAAAGAATGCGCAGGTTTATTTATTTATTTATTTATTTTCCTCACATGAATAATTGCAGCTTTGCTCAAGTTGGGTGCCGCAAATGCTAACAAGAGATGAAAACATCGCAACGGTGCACGAAGCTTTTTAACTACAACAAACTATTTTGGATAAAACCCGGTTGATCAGCGTCAAAGAAACCTTAGTAGTAGGTTTCATATCCAAGAAAGGTTATGATATCGGTGTTTTGGAACGATAAAGGAATTTTACTACTTGATTTTCTTCAGAAGGGTAAAATCATAACCGGCACGTACCATTCCTATCTTTTAAACCAACTAGATGAAGAAAATTCTTGAGGCAGGAATTGTTCTGCAGAAGAAAATAGCGTCGGTCCTGGTGGTGTAGTGGTAACCATACTTGCCTTCTAAACCCAAGGTCGCGGGTTCGAACCCGGCCAGGATCGATGGATTTTTTCGGGCGTAAATATCCTAAGTATTGCTTCCTTCGGAAGGGAAGTAAAGCCGTGGGTCCCGTGTCGTACATTTACGGCACGATAAAGAACCTCAAGCCTGAAAGAAGAGGCCTCTGAGCAAAATTTGTCGGCCGTTTCACGCCCTGAATTGAATGGGACGCTCATGACCTGAGATGTTAAAGAGCGTCCTTAAAGAAACAAATCAAAAAAAAAAAAAAAAAAAAAAAGAGAAGAAAATGGCGTTTTTCATCAACACAAAAGTGTTCTAGGAAAAAATTAAGAGACGTGAATCATGTGCAGGTGCCGAGGAGCATTTTGCAAACCTTCCGGTAAATCACTTCACAGACGAACAATGACATTGTAGCATCGCTAGAATAAATGTATTGACCTGAAACGAGATTATGTTGAAAAGCAACAACAACGTTCAACTTTAAACCTCGTTCCTTCATTGTTGGGCTGAAAACTTTTCAGCCTGCCCTCTCCCCCCCCCCTCTCTCCCTACAGAAGACGAGCGGCTTACAGGTACTTTTTCCATCCTTCCTGAGAGTTTCTCTAACCGAATCGCTTATTTCAGTCAAGTCTTCTAGACTTAGTCCTATAAGATAATCCGGTAAACCATTTGAGTGGTAAACCATTTCATTTGCTGATGAAATCGAGCATTTCCTGTACTTCCTATCTATTGAGGTAACAGATGCTGTCCTGGAAGTTGTGATGTTCATTTTAAAATGTGTTACATTTATCTAAATATCTTAATGTTTACTTTATTAAAATAACTACATGAAGCTTCTTAACTTAGTAAATCAAATTAATTAAGCCTTTAAAAAGCATACAGGATAAATAAAGCAGCAAAGTAGCTCTCCAAACTTTGTGTTTCTTTTTGCTTTTAGTATTTTCAACTTATAAACTTTAAGGAAGAGGGAATTAATATGAACACTCGAGACAGCAAATGAAACAATGTAACAGCGTGGTGCTAAATGTACACTACAGAAGAAAGAATGACATTAATAAAACTACTTTCTTAGACACACACACACACACATACCTAAGCAAAGACAATAGTCTGTAAGATTCCGGCCAATATATTAAACAAATTTTAATATATTGTATTTACTTTAGTTATGCAGAGAGAATAATTTACATATGTGACAAGATAGTTAGTTCTTGTCTACGGTTATAAAGTATTTAAAAAGGTGCCCCGGTAGGAACACGTTAGCGTGGAGTTTCTTCCGGACTCTTTCTTATTCTGATAAAAAACAATGTCAGGTTGTCGCCGTCATTTCAAAATCAGTGTTCAAACATTGGCACTGCCGTTAAAAACTCCAATTAAAAGTTGAAGGAGAATTCTTATTTCTATTTTAGTATGCATATGTCTAAAAGTACGGAAGAGACTATATAATTTATATTAAAAAAAATGTCTGATTGCTGGAAATGTGCCCTTAACAATCTGGAAGCAAAGTACCCAATAAAGTGTACTGTATAAATCCTTTCCGTAGTAAATTTTTATTTTAATAATAACCCTCCCAGAACTGAACAATAAGATAAAACAATGACACAAATCGATAAGATCAGATATTAAGTACCCAGATAAAATTTAAAGGAATAACAAAAAATGTGGAATGGTAAAAGATCAACGAGAAGTAATTTTTTAAATTTCTGTTCAAAAAAAAATTAAGACACTGGTTTTTGAAGTTAAATGTAATAGATTGTAATTTTCTTAAAAATATATCATTATAAAATGAAATTTCCGTAATTCGCAGGACGTAAGGAAAAGCAAACAAACCCGAGGCGAATAAAAGCAGGAAGGAAAGATTAAAGTATTACCTTTTAGGAAGCAACATCTTCTATTCCACAAATTTACGTAAAAAATATTTCAAAAATGAAAGATTAAAAAATCACCAAAATTTTGCACATGGTTAATTAGGTTCGTATCACCACCAGAGGTTGCCGAGTTCGCTAAGGCTCGGACTTGTGAGCAGGAGGTCTGGGGCTCGAATCCCACCAGGACCGTCCTCCCTGAGTGAGTTTTTTTTTTTTTCCAGGTGTTCCTCAGTCCTCATAAATAGCAAATGCAGGGAAGGTACCCTGAACTTAGGCCTGGAACATTTCCTTCCTAAAAATGAGAAAAAAAAATTACTTTCCCTATATATGATTTCATATCATGTATCATCAGTGCTACCGTCTGCGCTGCCTCAGTAGTAAAAACGGGCGTTAAACATATTAAAAAAAAAATAGGTTCGTATATAAAAGAAATTGCATCGGTTTGTTTCATTGCCCATTATTAATATTCGAAATTAAGCACAATACTGGAATTACAGAGACTTTCTTAAGAAAATAAATGAACGCCGGAACAGGCTGATGCATAATATGAGTAAAGAAATATACACCTTCATTTCCGAGTACCCTGTTCCAGGCACAACACGTCGCAAAGGACGCGTCGAGACATTTGTATAAACATTACGAGTATCAAAAAGTTTTATGATCTTAACGTTCTTACAAATGTCTACCCGAAAGTTTTATTTACTCCCTGGGAAGCCATTTGCCACTAAAAGACACCAAAGAAAGCATAAACAAGCGTCCCGCCAGTTTGCTAGTGGAAGAAAAAAGACGTATTAACACGGCTAGTAAATAAAAAAAAGGGGGGGGTTCTGGAAATAGAGAGGAACTCTTATTTTCTTTGAAAGCAAAGACGTTAAAGAAAAAAAAAATTTAAAAAATGACAAAAGACGAAGAACCGAAAATCACAATAGATATATTGTGGAAAATAAATTAATATATTAAAATTAGTTTTGCGGAGGCAGGAAAAAAACAGAAAACGGTCGATGGTGAATAAAGAAAGTCCGTCACGCGTAAACTAAACGATTTCCTTAAAAATGAATATAAAATTAGGTTTTATTAATTAATGAAATGAAATAAGTTATAGCATTACTGTGTAATGTTTTTAGAATTATCATCATCATCATCATCATCATCATCATTATTATTATTAAAAATAAACCACAAGAATTAATGGTATACTATGTATTCTAAACATTTTAAAATAAATGTAATCATGCTTATGAATTGAGCATTGGTAACACTAGAACAGTCACTAAAATGAGAAAAATAACAGAAAGGTTCAAGTTACATTGCGTATTTAAGATGTTCATATGTTTTCATAAAACAAAAACATGTTACTATTCAGAAAGAAACAATTAGAATGTAGAAAGCATGTAAAAACAATCGAATGTAAAAACAATCGAAAGTTACTTCAATTTTCACTGGCCGTGAAATTTAATTTAAATGTTATTAACATGTAACGCAAAAGTTTTCTGAAGGTTATTACAGAGCGCTGTTACATACAAATATAACTCTCAAACACATATTAGATTAATATTTCAAAGTTACTGTCTTCACGACAATACTTTTGTTAAATATAAAACATATGCAACGTTATAAATACAGGTTATATGCTGAATTAATTTCTGCTTTTATTTTAAAACAATATAGAGAAAAACGCAAGAGTGCTAATTAAATTTCGATTTTTAAGTGTACCCCTATTCCTAACTATCCAATTTCGCTAATTTTCGGAAACTATTTTCCTTATTTTATTTAAAAGGTATATACAGAATATTGTTGTAATGAAACAAATATTGGTACCGCTAGAGAATTTTTTTAATTTTGGGTTTCAGGTAAACTCCCACTCCTAATGGTCCAGTTTCCCTAATTTCCAGAAATTATTTTCTTCGTTTTCTTTAAATTGTATATGGCAAGCTTAAAAACCAAACATTGATGCTGTTGGAACGATTTTTAAATTTTGAATTTCAAGTAAACTCACATTCCTAATGACCCGTTTTCTATGATTTTCAGATACTATAGTTTATTTTTATTTAAACTGAATATAAAGAATTTCGTTACAAAAATACAAATATTAATGCCGCTAGAGCGATTTTAAAATTTTGGGTTTCAGGTAAACCCTCTCTCGAACTATTGTCCGATTTCACTTATTTTCCAAAACTATTTTTCTTATTTTGTTTCAATGGTATACACCCAGTTAAGTAACTAGAGCGGTTTTAAAAATATTGTGACCCATATTCCTCTACCACTTTATCGGTTTCGCTTTAACCACCAGTCCTAATGACCCGATTGCCAAATTTTATCAATTTATATTAAAGAAATTTACTGAATTTCGTTGGGAATAAAATTGCGACCGCTAGAGTGATTTTTTACAATTTTCGCTTTAGATTAAACCTCTCACCAATGGTCCAATTATGCTGGTTAACGCACTCGACAAATAGTTTGTTAATTAATGGATATATGCCGAGTTTCGTTGAGAAAAACAAAAATTGCGACCGCTAGAGCGTTACAGGATATGTGCCTAGTAGGTATGATCGATGCAGATTGAAAATTTTGTCCGTCCTGGTGGTGTAGTGGTAACCATGCTTGCCTTCTAAACCCAAGATCGCGCGTTCAAACCCGGCCAGGATCGATGGATTGTTTAGGGCGTAAAAATCCTAAGTATGGCTTCCTTCGGAAGGGAAGTAAAGCCGTGGGTTCCGTGTCGTACATTTATGGCACGATAAAGAACCTCAAGTATGAAAGAAGAGGCCTCTGAGCAAAATTTGTCGGCCGTTTCACGCCCTGATTTGAATGGGACGCTGATGACTTGAGATGTTAAAGAGCGTCCAGCTATGCGTGGGCACAACCGCAATACCTTACATTCTTTCCGCATTTGCTTAAATAAATAAACAAATAAAAGTTTTACGGATCCCGCTGGAGTATCTTTGTTCCTTCAAAATTAGCTACAACGAGGTATATCATAAAGGGGGCAAAGGAGATGACGTCGATCATCACAGTATAGTGGAATGAAGAAGCAGATGAAGATGAAGAAAATGGCTGTACGAAACAATAAGAATTACATAGAAAAAGTGAAAGAGAAAGATGGAGTTAAAAAGAAGACAATATTTAAAGGTTAACTCCCAAATATCTTCCAAAACGAACCCTTCATTTCTTCTCCTCCGACAGCAAAAACAAAACAGCTGCGGTGTCGATAGGGGGGGTACATCAACTTTCTTTGTTGTTTCTTCCAGTTCTGCTTCATCTGCTAAAGCTTAAAGAGACTCGAATAATCCATCGTCTTGAGGATTTTCGTTAAGCACCTCGTCTCTGAGAAAATTACCACGCAGTGCCGTGTTGGAACTCAAGACAAAAGGGGCCTTGGGCAAGGGAGTTCGCGTTGTGCCTTAAATCAACCAAGCGCAGGAAGAAACAAGACATAAAGCTACTGCATTAAGACGGAAAAGAACGTTCTTGGCAAAGGAACAAAATGATGGTAGGCCCAATTCTCTTGGGGGGAAGGGATTTCTGACTGCTTTTGTTTATTTTACCGTCTTTCTTTCATTTCCTGAAGTTTTGCTCCGAAAGCTTAATATATTGATTGTTGCAGTTGAAACATACACGTAATATCTATAAATATTTGTTTACATATTGCTAAAATACAATTAGAGTTGCTCAAAACGGTTACATGTATGAAAATAGATTATTAAATTTATGTGAATCAATGACATGAAACACCATAAGGAGATAAAGAAGGTTTAGTACCACTTGGAAAGGCTGCAAAGTAAAGTTCCAAAACAACTCAATATATTTATTTTTTAGTGCCACTATTAGAACCAATATCTTTTTCATTCTTCTGTATAATTATAATCACATTAAGTTTCAGTGACAATACCACAATTGAAACCATAACTTCCAAATGACACAATTGAATAATTTTGTGAAAATCGATAAAAAATCGAACATTTATGGAAAATGACAATTTAGAAGTCCAGTTTATTATTTCCTAATAAAACTTTGCTAAATTACAATAGTCACGAAATATTAAAATAACTATGACCAATGTAACGAAATCATGAAACCGCCACGAGTGACCGAGGTCGTTAAGACGCAGACTCGTGAGCGGGAGGTCTGGGGTGCAATCCTGTCAGGACCCTCCTCCTGACTGAGGTTTTTTCCAGGTTTTCCTCAGTCCTCATAAATGGCAAATGCCGGGGAGGTATCCTAAACTTAGGCCTGGAACGTTTCCTTCTTTACAAAAGAAAAATCCTTTCCCAATATATCATTTCATTTCATGTATCATCAGTGCCCATCGCCTATGGCGCCTCAGTAGTAAAAACGGGCGTTAAACACTACTGAAAAAAAATTATGAAAATGGTCAACTTTTGTTATTATGGAACTCTGTAACGTTGGTTTCAGATACTAAAACTATGGTTTTATTTTATCAATGATATCGTACATGATACAAATAAAATTAGCTTTTACTCTATACCCTTCGTTTATTTAAGAATTCCTAAGGCCTTTGGAAAACTGATCCTTAACCATAATGCTAAAAAAATCTTTGAAAAAAGAGGTTGTTTTGCAGTAAAACAGGCAAAAGATATTTTGTAATCTTCTTGGTTTTAGCACCTTAAAGGAGAATTTCATTTTTGTAAGCTCTCTGGGGGTTAGTTTCATCAAACCTAGCTAAACATAAAAATAAGTTATGTCAACAAACTAGTTAACCAAATTATTGGAACTCCGTGCTGCAGCTGATGAGCACAGTGGTATGGTCAAGTTTTAAGTCGCGCACAGGATTTTGGTAAATCATATTGGGCTAGATGATGATGTAGATTACGATGGGATTTCACTTAAAGCTATAGGAATTGAGCCCCAGTCTAAAATACCATTCTATCTGACCATTAAAATAAATTAAATGTACAAGCAATACTGTCTTAGCACGTAAATATACAGAAAGCTATCTTCGCGTAGTGTTCAGCCCATTTGCCTACTGATTCACAGGACCCGGGCACTTGATTGGATTCCCGGCACTTCTGAGGAACTTTTCCGGGCAAATTGAACCTGTAATAGGGTTAACCCAGCCTTGAAGTCAATTTGTAGGCTATATTAATAGCTAATCCGGTTTGGTGAACAGGTTAAAATTGTGTAAAGTGCTTTTACGCTGACCACTTAACTCCAGTAATCGCTTTGGCAGCCTTCGTTCTTCCCAGCTCTTGTGTCCCGGATTATTTCATTTGTAATCGCACATCCAAAAATGTTTATAAATGCAGAACTAATGGTGAATTAAAATAAATTAAAAGAAATGAAAGATCGTGGCTTTTAAAAGGGGTTAATAATTGACGAAGGGTGAGAAATGGAAGTTAAATGGAGGTGGTAAGGAAATTTAATTATCTAGGGACAAGATTTAGTTCTAATGGAAGTTGGAATGAACAGGAAAAAATGAGCAATAGCAAAAGGAAAAGCAAATGTGAGTGTTATACGAGCATGTTTAAGAAAAATTCCTGACATAAGAGTGAATTGACTGGAAAGAATAATCACAACCACAGTAGAAGCAAAAATGTTGTATAGAGCAGAAATGCATGGATTTTTTGATTTATTTATTTATGGTAGCTCTTTAACAGCTCAGGTCATCAGCGTCCCATTCAATTCAGGGCGCGAAACGGCTAACAAATTTTGCTCAGACAACTCTTCTTTCAGGCTTGAGGTTCTTTTTCGTGCCGTAAATGTACGACACGGGACCCACGGCTTTACTTCCCTTCCGAAGGAAGCCATACTTTGGATTTTTACGCCAGAAAAAATCCATCGTTCCTGGCCGAGTTCAAACCCGCGATCTTGGGTTTAGGAGGCAAGTATGGTAACCACTACACCACCAGGACCGACAGAAATGCATGGAAAGATGTTGATAAACTAAATAGAAGTTTTTATAAACTGTTCTTAAATTTACCAACAGCATCGTCAAATGGTATAGTACAGCTAGAATTAGGTAGATATTCCAACAAAATAAAAATTATACAGGAATTATGAAATATATATACAGAATTATCACATTAGAAGAGAGTGATATTATTAAAGAATGTTTTAGTATACAGTAGAAATGTATGTGGAAATAATCATGGTATCTCAAAATGCAGGAAATTTTGCATCAGATAGGAAACTTATGGATAAATAGGGAATGTGAAAACGGAGGATTATGCAGGAAAATTTGCAACAGATACGTATAGGAAACTTATGGATAAATAGGGAATGTGAAAACAGAGGATTCTGGGAAGAAATAAATCTAAGATTGGAAGACATTGAAGGACAAGAAATATTTGGTAGCATGAGAGTAAAGATATTGAGACTTTATAGGGCAATAAAAATAGTATGAGGTAAAGAAAGTATATAGAACTAGAGATATGACTTTTAAAGGCTTAAGGTAAAAAAATGCCCAAGTGTGGAGAAACCAATACAGATTTTCGTTGTTTATTACACTGCAAGCAAACAAAGTTATGGAGAGAACACACATAGCAACCAAAATGGAAGATTTTAGATGGGGTTTTATTAATTAAAAAGATTTTAAATGAGAAAGCGAAGTAAGACAGAAATGGATAAGAATTAAAATGAGGAAGAGAGAGGGAAACATAACCTTAAAAGTACAATAGGTGAGATAAGTAAAAACAAGGATAGGATAATACAACAATAAATATGATGGTCACCAATACACTAACAACTTGGAGTTGTGTGTTTTAGGATAAGAACGCAAACAAACTCTAGAAAGAAAAGATCTACACGAGATAAATATTATTAGTATTATTTTATTTTTAGATCTCATTTTGTAATGGAATGATAAAGTATGCATATTTGAATGTAGTATATTATGTAGTCTTTTGGGATATGTTTTCAATAAATTTTCAGAACTAGAAAAGAGCAAAAATGAAATCACTTAAACAGTAACCCGAATACCGCAATATTTCGACTCGATAATGTTCTTCAAAGGCAGAAGACATACGATATTTCTGTTACTATTTAAGTAATTTGTCTATTTCTGCTTCTCTAGTACTTGTTATTTTAGCTACATTGTTCTAAGAGTTGAGAAAAATAAAACATTGCGACCACTAGAGCGTTAACTGATATATATCTTTCATTGTAGGTGCCTAGTAGGAACGATAGATGCAGATTTGGATAGATTTATTAAACAAATCTTTCAATAGGTACAACTGCAATAGTTTACATTTCTTCGAAATTCGCTAAGAAAATCAATTAGTTGTTTGACAAGACCAACCGTAACAGCTCTAAAAGTTAAGTTGTATACCAAAAAGAAAAATTAATAGAAAATGTACAAAAAATGAACAGTGAACGATCCTTCATGCAACCGGTTTCGAAGCGTGCGGCCGGCCGGCGAGGCTGGCTGCTGTGTCGGCGGTGCGAGTGACGGAAAGTCCGCAGTAAATACTGTACGGTTTATCGCGTTAAGTTATTTCTAACATACATAACACAAACACTTAAAATATCAGTAAATTACTCACGTATATTAAGCAAGGAGATGCTGGAACTGCCTCCCTTCGTTGTTCAAGCATTTCTGACACCTGCTTTGGAAATTGGTCGTTACACTCTGTAATTCTGAGAAATGGTATAAATTTCTTTTGTGAATACTGTACCTGGTTGTCTACGTTTCCTGTGAAGAACACTTCCTGTTTCAAGAAATTTATTTACCAATCGCGGTATCGAACTCCAATTAGGAACGTGAACATAATGACATTCTTCTTGAAATAGTCTCCTTACAACACGCTGATTCTGTATGCACGTTTAAATCATACTCTTTAGGGAATAGAAAATTTGTGTTGCCCCAATTCATTTGATACTCTTTCACTCAATACACTGTAATGCGTCACCTAGCAAACACGTGCTACTTGCGTACGGTTTCATCTCACTGAAGCCTCGAGCAGCGGAGGGGAATTATACTCCCCGGCGCCGCCGACATAGCGTTTCCGGCCGGCCCCGCGGTTGCGTCAAGCATTGCTCACACAGTATTAATTTTGGATACAAAGATATAGTACAAGTACAAAATAAGGAAAACCAAAAATATCATTTTAGTAATTGTATAGTAGAATATTTGTCCATTAAATTTACAAGAAAAGAATATTAAAAATAATCTTTAATGTAAGCGTGATTAACCAAAATACGTAGAAACGGTTTTTGTGTTTAGTTTTCCCGTACACCCTATCTGCTTGCCGCAAGACTGTGTGTTCCCAGAGCTGCAAGTAAATAGTTAAGGAAAAAAAAAGCCCTACTTCCCACAAGTACTTTCTCTTCTCATAAAAAAGGGAGGGTAGTATACGATGTAGTTATGTGACATTCAGAAATATTATTTAAAGACTTTGCCATAAAACAGCGTCATAATTAACTCTCAAGTGCGACAGATAATGTAGATTTACAGGTGACGCAATCACCACCTCATGGAGTGCAACAACTTGTGGAATTTATGTTAACGGCCAGGATTTCTCTTGCTTGGAAGCAGACTAAAACGGGGCGAAGGAAATGGAGGAAACGTTGAAGCCAGACGAGGGTGATTCAGCGCCAACACGAAGGAAATGGCTGTAAAACTATTTGTTGATACAAGGCGGAACCGTTGGCTAATGTTGACAGCCAAGGGAAGCTCCAACACCACTTGGCAGTGTTTCTCCGAAAACGAATGAGCAGTCACAGTACATTCTGAATATTTACTCCCGTCGGAGAGCTCTCAGCCTCTTTCCCTCACCAAGCGAACTCCACAAGAGCGACGATCAATTCGAATAAGAAGCTTGCTATGGACTATTTAAGAGCTGAAATTCAAACTTTTGTGTTTGGGGATTGCAAAACGCCAAACTATGCAATTGAAACCATCTAAATTTATTTAAGTGCCTAGGGATAATGTTCTCTTCTCTGGACCCGATGCTCGCGGACTTCAAGTCGAGGTTGACAGGATTTTCAGGAGGGACTTAAAGCCCTGGGATCTGTGTTGCAGTAGTACGGGACATTAAAGAGCCCCATGAATGAAAAGGAATTCTCAGACAAGGTTAATTACCGTTTCACGTCCAAGTAACACCTTAGCACCACATTAGAAGGACTTAGACTAACTATTCTTGTGATATCCATAGGTGCTGAGGTGGCAAAATAAACTAAATGCTCATATTGTCCTTTAGGACCCCCAAAGGCCTTAGGTTTAAACTTTCTTTCGCTGGTTTCTACGTTTTAGCCTTGTTCTACTTGTATTTCTGTTCTGTACTTCGTTCTCTCCTTTTATTTCACTCAAGTACACGCAAAAGCACGCGTTCTGTTTGCACTGCAATGTACGACTGGGTGATTCTTAGGACGGCCCCAGTACTCGGCTGTCTGCGACTTCATAAGGACATACGTACATGAATCAAGTTGCAAGTATACATACCCCAGACTTCTCTATGAGGTGCGTTTAAGTTCTAATTACAAACGGACCCTACCATAGCCCATAACCAATGTTTCCATAAACTAAACGTACAACACAAACCAAAACATCCCTCAAAGGAACACCTCCATTTCTTTGCCAGTTATGGATGACTTTTACAAAAGTTTCAAATAAATGTAGACAACAAAGGAAGGTGTTCCTTAAGGTTTTCTAGCCTTTCTTCTGGCAAACAAATTTACAAATTCTACTTTTTGCCAGAAATAGTATTCAATATATACCTAGTGTACGAGGGTGGGTTCATAAGTTTCCGGTCTAACCATTTTCTAGTTATGATAAAGACAAAAACAATATTTCACTTTTCATATAGTTACCCTTTATTGCAATACACTTCTCACATCTTTGAATTAACATTTAACCCCCACCCCAAATAGTCAGAAGTCTTGTCAGCAAAAAGGGCATAAACAGCATCCATCACGTCTTCGTCACACTTACATTTCCTACCCCGAAGGTCCTTCTTGAGTTTTGAGAAGAGGAAATAGTCACTGGTAGCTAGATCTGGGCTGTAGGGTGGATGGTCGATCTCTTCGAAGTCACATTTCTTCACAGCTTCCTTTGCAACAAGAGCTGTGTGCACAGACGCTATGAGGTGCAGAAGGTACACACCACCACTCAGCTTTCCTCGTCCTTTCTCCTTGGTGGAAGCACGTGGTCTGTGCTGTAGACCAGCATAGTACTCCCCATTTACTGTGGTGTTCCTCTCTCCTTGAAGTCAATGAAGAGTATTCCTTTACAGTCCCAGAAGATTGTGTCCATGATCTTCTTGGTTGACTGAGTGATCTTGGCCTTTAGAGGCCGTGCTTCGCCAGGTTTGCGCCACTCCATTGATTCTCTTTTGGACAAGGGATCAGAGTAGACGACCATAGTTTCATCCCCTGTAACAATGGTTTGCAGAACTTCTCTCTCGTTGCCACGGTAGAGCTCCAAAAATGCCTGATAACAGACGACTCGTTGCTGCCTTTGAACTGAGGAAAGAAGTCTAGGTACCCATCTTGCACTAACCTTATTCATGTTTAAATGTTCAAGAATAATTCCAAGGGCTATTGTTGTAGAAAGGCTCAACCTTGCTGTTATTTCTGTAAATCTGAGCCGCCAGTCATTCATAATTTCTCCTTCCACAAGAGCAATCGCCGTTTCCAGGAGTGAGCACGTATAAGGGCCGACGTGCCGCTGTTCGTCTTCAATGCTTTCTCGACCCGTTCGAAAAAGTTTAGTCCATTCTTTTACGGTTGAATATGAGGGGGATGTTTCCCCATATACACCGTCCAATCATCGTTTAATTTCATTTGGAGTAAGTCCTTTGTGAAGAAGTTAATAACAGCTCGAAACTCCATTTTGAACATGTCACAATCTTCTACACATAGCCTTCTTTATGCAACTATATCTGAACAACTGAACACAGCGGAGCGGAAGTTACAGCTGCAATTATTTACTTAACAGACAAGGCATGCCATCAGATAAGCGTTTTGTAAAGGGGATAATCTTTATAGCGAGGCCGGAAACTTATGAACTTACCCTCGTAAATTAAAATATCCTGTACTTTAAAAAAAGTTTATTTGTGAAAATTTATATTGCATTACATTCTTAAGTCTTAAAAAATAGTTCAAATTGTATCAAAAGCATTGCTTTGAACGTTCGAAGATAACTTTGAATAAGTATCTGTGTATACAATAAAACATGTGTAGGAAAACGAAGTTTTACATAGCGATCCATTAAATTTGTGTAATTTTAGTGGTGTTACATTTCTAAGATATGAGTAACGACAGCTCCGTTTCGTCTGATTTTGGCAGAAGCGCCGCGGCAGGAACCGCCAGACACGGCGGGCGGCATCGCTTGTCACTTAAAAGAAAGGTGCTGTAATTCACATGGAGATGACAGGGGGCACTGCGTGCGTCAGAAGCAGGAACGCCGCTTGGAAACGGGCCAAAGGTCACCAGGAGGAAGGATATATTTAGCGTGGGTGGGAAAGCGCCGAATTCGGTTGTCTCAGGGATCCACTTTCACGCTCTAGATATGTGGGTTAGTACTTTGTTGACCTTAAGAGGGGTAGCATGTGTTTCTAGTCAGGATGTTAATGTTACTAGGGCCATTAAGGGATATTGTTCATATTTAATTCCAGTTGTACTTCATTTCATTGACGTAATGCACATTCTAAAACCGAAATCTGTTCTGAATACACAAAATGAAACCTGAGGCAGAACGAATTTTTAAAATTTGCTGAACTTAATGGATTTCTAAATATATAAATAAACTTTACCGGTTGCTCTACACTCCAGCTTTCCTCTTGGAATCGCGTAACCTATAAAAGAGGAACAGAAAGAAAGGAGGAACTAAGAACAGCGTAAAAAGTGGCAATAAATAATAAAAATAATAAGAAACAAGGGCGAGGGAAAACACAGAAAAATTATACAAGGATAGAACAAGAGAATAGTGAAGGGTACGAGCAGAGAAGAATAACGGATGGGATATGAAAAAAAAAAAACATAGAGAATGGCGGAGGAAGATAATAAACAGAGGAGGACAAACAAAATCAGCAGACATAAAAGGAACAACACATGCAGATAACAACAAAGAGGAGAAGAAACAAAATTAAAAAGGAAGAAAGGTAAACGTTTATAAATGTAATGTTGAAAAAGTCCTAGAGGAAAATGTACTGAAAAAGGATAAACAAATACATAAATAAAAGAAAGCCAAAAGTACTTTAATTTATAAGAGTAAGAACAGAAGAAAAGAGGCGAAGCAGAACAAGCAGAAAAACGATGCATAAACAGAACGACCGAAATACCTGAGGAAAGGTGCTGGGTAATCAGACTAGGGAACCGTAATGAAGGATTAATAAGATGCATACCTAGAATACGTGGGTCACTGAAAACAGGGAGCAACATTTTTTAAAGCTCTTAATATTTATTTTTTAGATAAGTCAAGTACATCATGGTAATCTACAGAATTTTCTCTCACTTTTCAACAGTCTCCATTTCTTTGCACACATTTTCCCCATTTGAAAATACCCTTACGATAGAACTCCGTTCCAGCTGCACGAAGACACTGACGTACTGCTTTCCAATATCCTCCGCCGTCTCGTAGTATTGGCCTCGCATCTGTTCCTTAACAGAACCAAAAGATGATAGCTGGAGGGTGCCAAGTCGGGACTGTAGGGAGGATGTGCAAGAATTTCTCATCCAAATGCTCTAATCTTCTCCATTGTGCCACGGGCTGTGTGAGGACGCGCATTATCCTGTTGCAGGATGATCTTCTTTCCAGGGCGCTTATCGCGCAATGCACGACGGAGCTTCCAAAGTGTCTGGATATAGCGGGCAGCATTTGTATGTCCAGGTTCAAGGTAATCAAACCAGAGTGCAACCTTGTGCATCCCAGAAGAAGCTACCCAATACCTTCCCAGCAGATCGCACTGTCTTCGCTTTCTTCTTAGATGGTGAATCAAATAGTGTCATTACATACTCTGGCGCTTTGTTTAATCGCCTGTCACAATGCTCGTCAAAAAATCATCACTTTCATTTTGAAATCTCTGAAGATGGTTTTGGTTGAAGTTTGTGGTCTTCGGTCAAAAAACGTGGGACCCAACGGGCACAATTTTTTCGATAACCTAAGCTTTTATCATTTCTTGCACTGCACTATGTCCTATGCAATTTTTGGAGAGATTTCATCCACAGTGATAAGCCTATCTTCTCTCTAATGAACTCATCAACTCTTTCCTTGTTGCGTTCCTTGCAGGCAGTTCGCGGGTGACCGCTACGAGGCTCATCTTGCATACTCGTTTTCCCATCTTTGAAATGTTTCGCCCATCTCCTAACACTGCTGGCACCCAGTGAAGTCTGAGGTGAATTTCAGCAGCAGATTTTTCCCTCTTTAACAAGAAATTCAATGACAATACGCTGTCGAAACGAAACATTGATGTCCGCCACTTTGGAAATACTGTCTGTGATTACGTGATAGAAGTTAATGACGTCACAATATGGCAACATGTGGTGTAAAGTATGTAGATTACGATCCTGCAGTCCTTTTTGTTACATTGTTGGAATTTAAATTTTAACAATGGGTTGCTCACGACTTTCAGTATGACCCTCGTAAACATATAAATAAAAGAAAACCAAAAGGGAAGCAATAAGCAGAATTAGAAGTTGGAGAGGCAGAGATGAATAGGAGGGAAATTGGGACTATGTGGAAGACGGGATTGTAAAAAGCCTAAAAGGGAGGGCAAAGAAGAACGAAGAGAGAGCGGAGGAGCAGATGATGAAGAAACGTTAGAAAACGAGTGAACCTCGTTAGAAATTGAACCCGCTGAAGAGTAATCAAAATAATTCTCCACCTACTGATCATTTACCCAAATGTCTTTTATTGCAGAGCCAGCGTTTCGTTGTCTTCAACAGAAAACTTTCTGAATGAGCCATTTTATGTAATATTTCCAGATTGTCTTTTCCTTAATTTCCAATGCATCATTTTCCGATATCTGTCCATTACTTGTATGGGCATTCTTGAAGATTTAATGGATAAAAAATGAGCTCATTACAATGCACATCTTTCATAACATCTCCAATCTCTTTCAAAGGTTCCAACTTGAGTATCCTTTAGCGGCAGAAGTAGAACCTCGTTTGTCTTCGAGTCTAAAAATATGTTGTTGGAAGGGAGGGAGGGAGGGAGTGAACAGAATTAATTGCAAGTCCTCGAGAAGGGGGACGCCGGTGTCTCTGACGCAAATTTCCCTCAAGGTAAAAAATTACGCTGTTATGATTGGAGGCAGTTGCAGCCAGAGGCGGGTTCATTTATCAGGGGAGGAGATTAGAAATCACTCTCCTGTACAGATTGACTTGAAAGGTCCATCCAGCAGTTCGCATGGTGATCTATACTTAAGTTAGGGGGGGGGGGAAGAAAAAGAAAAGAAAAGAAAAAAAAAGGAAAAAAAAAAAGAAATATACCCTCTTAAGCCGTAGTTTGCGTAAAATAGTTATTTGCGTCTTATTTCCTGAACAGAGGGAATTAATGCTGGTCGGCAGTTCAAACTTTCCTTCTGTTTGTCTTTAAACGCAGTACATACTAATGAGATATTAGCAAACATCAACAGCGTTTCAAACAATATGCAAGATAAATTTATTACACACACATGCTTATTGCCACTACCATTTGTCATTTTGACTGAGTGATTATTTATAAACTCATGAGAAACAATTTCCATGCAATTTGCGGGATATCACAGTCAGCACAGAGTACATGAACATTATATACACGAGGGATAAGTCAAAAGTCACGGTAACAAGGGACAACAGCAAAAATCTAAGATATATGGTTAAAAGTAAACATTGTACTTTAGAATTAAGGCACAGATGGTGTATATCAGAAGAGCTGCGTGTCTCAGCATTCCCCGAAGTTCAATTAGTGAGCAACAGTGGTCAGGAATACAGATCACGAAGAGTGAACAACGTGCGTATGTAAAAATAGCATTTCTCAGCAACAGGTATGCCATACGGAGCTACGGGTGGTGACCCTGCCCTATCGAATAGTCCCGAGGGGCTTAAACGGGGCAGAATGTCGACTGCGAAGTGGGCACCCTCTGTCCACGAACAAAGTTGTACGGGTAATGATGATGGAAGAGTTCATGCAATGATAGCAGCAGTACACTTGTGGAATTAGAAGAGCAAACAATGCACCGCATTTTAGGGAGGACCTGAACATGCGGAAAACATGCAAAGTAGGGCCACATCAATTAAGTGAAATGGCTAACAAAACATATGGCGTCAATCTGGCGAGGTTTCAGGAAGAAGGGGGGATGCCATGTTGAATCGCTTCATTTCAATTGATGAAACATGGGTAAGGATATGAGCCAGAACTCAAGCGACAGGCCCTCGAATGGCGTCACCATGGATTACACCCAAATCAAGTTTCACCCACAAAAGTCTGGTCATTCCGGAGTATGACCACTGTGAATGCCCACTGTTACAGGTCATTTTTGGTGTCAAAATTGTGCCTTTCCTTGCCTTTCGTACCAAACGATCAGAATTTTTTAACAACGCCATTATTCTCCCACGATAACGCGACAGCTCACACAGTTGACATTGTCAAATGTCTTTTACAGCAGTTGGGAGGGGAAGTTCTTCCACATCCGCCATGTTTGTCCAATCTCATCCCCAAAGTGAAGCAGCCACTGCTAACAAGAGGTAAAGAACACTTCCCGATTAACGAAATTTATTTCCTAATCCACGAATCCAATTCCGAAGTGTTCTTTATCTCTGGGGGGGGGGAGGCATTAAAAGATAAAGTGTACAAAACAAATCCACACACACTGTAGATGAACTTAAAAACTAACATTCGTCAAGAAATTGCTGCAATTTCTCATAGAGAACTGCAGAGTGTAATGAGCAATTTCCTTAGCAGGTGTCAGAAATGCTTGAACAACGAAGGGAGGCAGTTCCAGCATCTCCATGCTTAATATACTTGAGTAATTTACTGTTAGAAATAACTTAAGCGACAAATAGTAGTATATTTACTGCGGACTTCCTGTCACCCGCATCGCCGACACAGCAGCCAGCCTCGCCGGCCTGCCGCACGCCGCGAAACCGGTTGCATGAAGGATCGTTCACCCCGTATAATTTCCAAACTCTGCTCTTATTAAACGTAAAGCAAATAATGCTTCCCACTGTAAACAAAAGACACTAATCTCCCCTAATTATTGCACTACACAATACTCCCGTAGAAGTTACGTGTGCTGTGCTAGTTTGTTTCCAGCTTTGACAAATTATCAAAATTGAACAAACATGCGACAAAAAAGAAATAATAAAGAAACGAAAGTTTCAAGAATGTAAAGTATTTAGAATATGGTGGAATACTAAACAGATGCACAACATTAAAAAGCATCATGTATATACGTTTAGTCAAAGACTACCTAACTAACAAAGAAGTGGCTGCCTTTAAATTATGACCTCAGGTTGAATATCGTCAAGCATAAAAGTGAAAAACCACCCTAAACTGAATGCTCCAAAGACGGTTGCAGTAGTAAAAAAAATGGAATAATAAAACACGTTAATCCATAGATAACGGGAAATATTCTCCATAAAGCAGAAGGTTATAAACCCCAAAGGGAAATATTATGTACGAAGGTGCACTTAAAGAAGAAACAGTCTACAGAACACAGAAGTTATAGTGGCCTTTGCAAGTAGATGGTCTTTACAGACTAATGTACTTTCAACATTTTTGTGTCAGACGAGAGGATAATGGGTGACGGTAGATCTCATTCCTACAATTAAACGGGGTGTGTATTCAGCACTTGTATGAGGCTGTATGAATGTGAATAGTGTTACGATCTTTTATGACAACAGAACGAAAAACTGTACCACTCTAAAGGCTTGCCTTCTGAAGAACGTCACAATGACTACAACTGCACCCATATACACACACCATTGGATGCAAACGCCTCCACAGTGGTTGAATATTGCTTCACTTGATAACGAGAAACTAGATAAAAAAACTCTTAGTTAAAACGAAAATTATCTCAAGAATGCAATGATGGCAGAGTGAAGAAAGTTACCAAAACAAAAAAAAAAAAAAAAAAAAAAAAAAAAACATTTAAAGTATTATTAAATCTGTGCCAAGAAGGTTGCTAGCGACCATAGAGGAGCAAGGTAGGTCCACAAGTATTAAGCAAGTACAGTATACTATACAGGGGCAAGTTCCTTATTACTTATTGAAGATGAGCATTTGTTGTGTGTTAAAAGACACGCGTTTTGGATTGTTAATTTTTATTAAACTACGAAAATCGGTTTATCATTACATATTTGAGTGTTTGTGCCATGCCTTCTTCCTTAACTATGATTAAGTTAATGCTTATTAAAGACTGTTCTATAGACACATTTTGACTTATGTACATTGCCAAGCTTTAAGAGTGGTAGAGAAACCTAAAGAAAAAGAATGTCAGGTAGCGAACTATATCGGAAACGGATAATTACTGCTACAGACGGCTAAATGCTGTATCCTGTAACGGCAAAGGAATTAGCAGCTCTTCCAACAACGCGAGGTCATCTTCAAAAAGTATTCTTGTCGCATTATAGGCCAACTACCGCTTCTTGTTTGTGGCTAAGAGAACAGCAAAGACAAAACACTTGCATATTTTCGGACTTCGAAAAACTGTGTAATGGATACATTAAGCACTTAGATAATATATGTCGTACAGCTATATTATACCAAAATGTTTGTGTGTGCCAACATAATAACAATAATAATAATAATAATAATTGTGATTATAATATATCGAAACTTATCTGCGTATTCTTCTTCAGATCACATAATTTTAACTAATTAATTATTATTCATGATCACTCACCAGATATAAAAGTAAGATTTCCGGTGGATGCTGCGACATTGTGCGTGCTATTTCCCTGACTTTCAGAGACAAATGACACTCCAGACACTCCATTTCTCTCCGGCAAACTTTTAGCACATTCACTATCTTAGAAGTAAAAGATATTTGACAATCGTAGAATAAAACTGGAAGGATGCGCTACTCAGTGACTTCTCTCTGAGTTATCAGTTTCTGGTATCTATCCAAAGGAATGAATTTGTTACTTTAGAATTTTAAAAGGCTCAATTTAAAGGGATGTCGGTCCTGGTGGTGTAGCGGTTACCATACTTGCCTCCTAAACCCAAGTTCGCGGGTTCGAACCCGGCCAGGACCGATGGATTTTTTCGGGGCGTAAAAATCCTAAGTATGGCTTCCTTCGGAAGAGAAGTAAAGCTGTGGGTCCCGTGTCGTACATTTATGGCACGAAAAAGAACCTCAAGCCTGAAAGAGAGGCCTCTGAGCAAAATTTGTCGGCCGTTTCACGCCCTGAGTTGAATGGGACGCTGATGACCTGAGATGTTAAAGAGCGTCCATAAATATATAAATTAAAAAAAAAAAAAAAAAACCACGAAGGGAAAATACTAAATTAAGGTCTTGGTCCCTGTTGTCATTTCGTATATTTTGACGTGTAAACTCACGTATTTTGGCCCTTGGGCCGAATTTTAAAGTAAATTTACATACACAAATATGTAGATACGGTATAATATAGACTGTGCTTTCTTTTTCCTGAAGGTTTACACAGGAAAAATAAAAGTATATCAACTAAAGATGCATTTCTCACCATTCTCCAGACAAGCGTGATCTCTTAAACAACTTCCGAACATTTGAAAGCTTACTCCTTCATATTCACTTGTTTATTATCCGAAACTGGCGCCTCACGTTCCATTTCCTTCGCCCCCACACTCCCACAGCCCACAAATAAGAAGAGAGAATGGGAGGGGAAAAAAATACAGATACAGAGCAAAGGTTTTTCTTCTTTTTGACAACCGATAGAATGCTCACAGGAAGGTTTGGGAGGAGTTTCTTGTATGAAGAACTGAAAATATTTGAGAGGGATAAAGAACCGTGTATTGGAAATCTAACGCAGTTTCGATAAAAGTATTGGTTGTTGGTTCCAAGTAAAACGTCAGTTACACAGTGCGAGATAAAAAAGATTGATTGCCCAAGTTTCTGGACTCGTGGGAAGGAATTCTGATACATCACCAGTACTGGCATGTCACAAATGAAACACTGTATTACTCCAGTGTAAAACTAGGTTCTTATAAACATCAGCCACCAGCCCCCTGAATAGTTTTCAGTAGTGACTGACACAACTCTCCATTGGTTTCTAGGAGCCAAAGATGAAAAACTTTGTCACATAGGAACTGCGCAAACTAAGAGATTCCTCGCCTAGAAAGTAACTTTAAGAAGTATATAAAACCCTTATGATGGCATTATTAATTAATGAAATAAGCTATAGGATTACTGTGTGGCATTTCATTGGCTATGACATTTAATTTAAATATTATTCTAGTAAAAACATATAAAGCAAACATTTTCTGAAGGTTATTACAGAGCGCTCATATATTAGATTAATATTTCATATGCTATCTTCACGATGCTTTTGTTACATATAAAACATATGCATCGTTATAAATACAGTTTATATGCTGAATTGATTTGTCTTTTATTTTAAAACAATATAGAGAAAATAAAATGCAAGAGCATTTTTTAATTTTGGTTTTCAAGTATACCCCTAACTCCTAATGGCCCAATGTCTCTACTTTTCAGAAACCATTGTTCTTATTTAATTTAAATGGTATACACTGAATTTTGTTGGTGCTGCTATAACTATTATTAAATTTAAAGTTTCAAGTAAACCCCCATTCCTAATAGCCCGATTCATTGATTTCAGAAACTATTTTTTTTTAAATGGAATATACAGAGTTTTGTTGCAAAAAAGCAAATATTGGTGCCGCTAGAGTAATTTTTAAATTTTGAGTTTCGGGTAACCCCCCACTTCTAATCTAATACGCCGAGTTTTGTTGTGAAAAACAAATACACCGATTTTTTAATTTTGGGTTTCAGGTAAATCCCCAATGCTAATGACCCGAATTGCCTGATGTTTAGAAATTATTTTTCTCGTTTTAATTAAATGGTATATAGAGATTTTCATTGCGAAAAAATACATATTAATGCCGCTAAAACTATTTTTAAATTTCGCTTTAACAGTCTAATTGCCGGATTGCCCTAATTTTGTCAAACTATGTTTGTCAATTTATTATAAAGAAATATACCGAGTTTCGTTGAGAAAAAATTAAAATTGCGGCCGCAATTTGTATTTAAAAATAAATTTCCTTTAGGTTAATTCCCATCCTCAATTGTCCAATTTTGCTGGTTAACGAACTCGACAAATCGTTTGTTAATTGATGGTTGTATATAAAGTTTCGTTGAGAAAAAACTAAAATTGCGACCGTTAGAGTGTAAAAGCATAAATAGCCATATATTTCCAATGCCCCCCTCTTTTTCGGTGCCTAGTAGTTAAGTTCCATGGAGATTTGCAGAATTTATTCAGAAATCGTTCCATGAGTACAATCGCGATATGTTACATTCCTTCAGAATACGCTAATAATACAAATACAGTGGGTGCTAAAAATGTATACACATTCCAGCAAAGAAAAAACTGTGTTAACATAACAAAACTGAATTCACACAAACAGAAAATGATGAGCTCTAATCATCTTAGACTTTTACAGTTACTACAGTTGCCCAAAATACCCATCATCGGCGTCGATACATATCTGAGTACGTTGAACTACTGATTGAGCAACATTTGCGAAAGTGTCCTAAGCGATCGCAGCACATGCCGTTTCAATTTCTTCCCGAAGTGCTGCCAGGTAACTGGTTTTCTACTATATCTCTTTTCTTTTTAAGTGTTTATGCTATGTATTTAGAAACAACTTACCCAAAAAACTGTGCTATATTTACTGAGGAATTCCTGTCACCCACACTGCGGCACAGCAGCCAGCCTCGCCGGGTGGCCGCACGCCCCGAAACCGGTTGCTTGAAGGATCGTTCATCCCGTAATTGTTGGAAATACTTGCACATCTATAATAGTAATGATTATTTGCTCATATCTCAAAAGATATAAATTTTAGTACCCATATTTATTACACTCTTTTCCTTTGCTTTCGTGTACACTACAACCTTCCGAAGTATTAGATATCTTTTAACACTGTGTAACTGTTAAGCACCTTTTAATGCGCATGCGACCATCTTAGTTTCATTGTCCTGAGTTTCGGGTACCTCCCCGGCATTTTCCATTTATGAGGACTGAGGAAAACCTCATTCAGGGAGGCGGTTCTGGCGGGATTCGAACCCCAGACCTCCAGCTCACGAGTCTGCGCCTTAACGACCTCGACCATCCGTGGCGGTTTCTTTAGACTGCCAGTATCTCAAAAAGCCTAAGCAGTTGGCAGTAGGCGTGGTTAGGTTAGGTTAGGTTAGTTTCTTTAATATATCTGTACAAATCAGCCTTTTTCTGCATGCTTTTATTGCAATTTCATGATTATTTATTGCAAATAAATATAAATTATTAGTATTAGACAAACAGTGTACAAATTTGTACGCTAAAGACTTAAAGGAAAGAATTTCTTTAGAGTATATGCTAAAGTTTTTAATAATATTTAACAAGGAATCAGATATTCCGTTAGTTCTGCTCCTTAAGGATGCCCTGATGACTGGTTGACACGTCTACAAAATATCGCTTGGACATAAGCTTTGCTTCTCAGCTACAAGCATATGACCTGTTGATGAATTCACATCTTGACCCTCGTGGCAGGAAGAGGTGGAAATTTGGCAGATGTCGACCAGTAAGTACCTACTTGTCGCCAAACTCTCAAAGTCTTGTGATTCTAATAATAACACACCTGCTGTTGGCAGGGTTCGGACCAAAGCTTAAAGGTACCTGCGATGTTAACACTACCATGCTACTGGATCTGGCGAAGCAAATGGAACGGCGTGTTTTCATCGTCCCAAAGTGGAAAATCGCTGATGCAAAACTTCTGAATGCCCAGCAAATACTGTAGCGCATTGTTTTCAACACATTTTGCGTACATTGTAAATTTTACATTGTTTTGATTAGCTCCATATGAAATTAGCCATAGATTATCATTAGTGATGTATTCAGCCTTTGCAGGGCTAGAGGAATATAAAAGGCCAAATTATTAATTTGAGCACTGCAAAATTTGACACACAATTTGCGGACCTACTCAACTAGGATTGCTGTTCAATAAAGAATGATCATAAATATTTAACACGCATTATTTCTCGCGCCAAAAATTAAATTTACGATATTTGTTAATGCATAATGTACACGTGGTACTAATTTCGTTGTTGTCAGTTTCGGTTTACGCCTGTGAAAGGTGTCCAAGTTGAGACATGTTTAGTTCCGTCTATAGCAAATTTTTAGCTGAGACCATGGAATGTTAGCAGGAGCCTATAGCAGAGCTCGAGAATGGTTAAAAAAACGTTTAAAAAAAAAGGAAACATTCAATTTCAAAAGAAGGCACTTTTGCCATCCAGTTAGTGCTCTAACGGAAGAAAACTCTTCCATTGTGAGAGAGGATCGTCAAATTACATTAAAAACACTTGATATACCACCCACATCTTTGTAAATGAAAAATTCCTCTTAAGAGGCGTTTGCACTGGTGCTTTCCAAGATTGCTGATTCCGGAACAATGCATGCAGTTAAAGATGAAGTTACAAGCAGGAGTTTATTTCAAAGGAAATCGTGCTAGATAAAACTTTTCTGCATCATTTCGGTCCTGAGAGCTAACAGAAAAACTCTGTTGCAATCTCCATCACCATCAACACAAGGAAAAGCAACGGTGACAGCTTCTGCTGGGAAAGTTATCGTATGGTCATCATTCGATACCTAAGGAATGTTTTACCAGCCAGTCGTGTCTGAACACACACAGCTGTAACTGGGCAATACTAGAGAAATGTCCTGAAAACTGTACAACAAGCTGGATGCTGCAGCATGATAATGCATGGCTGCACATTGTAAATGTTGTTGGTCAATAACTCACAAAAGAAAATGTGTGCCCCTCACACTGCGGAGTATAGCCCCACTTGGCTTTTCCCATTTTGCTAAATTGAAGGAAGCATTTTCCATTACCACAGGCAGTACCTGTTATTTACGAAGGTTCTTTAACATCTCAGGCCATCAGAGTCCTGTTCAATTCAGGGCATGAAACGACCGGTAAATTTTGCTCAGTCTCTCCGCAGTCCAAAAGTCTGTTGTCAGGCATTTTTGGAGCTCTGCCGTGGCAACGAGAGAGAAGTTGTGCAAACCATTGTTACAGGAGATGAAACTGTGATCCCTTGTCCAAAAGAGAATCAATGGAGTGGCGTAAACCTGTCGAAGCACCGCCTCTAAAGGCAAAGGTCACTCAGTCAACCAAGAAGATCAAGGCCACAATCTTTTGGGACTATGAAGGAATACTCTTCATTGACTTCAAGGAGAGGAACATCACAGTAAATGGGAGTACTATGCTGGCCTACTGCACAGACTACGTGCGTCATTAAAGAGAAAAGGCGCGGAAAGCTGAGTGGTGGTGTGCGCCTTCTTCACGACAAAGCGCCTGTGCACACAGCTCTTGTTGCAAAGGATGCTGTGAAGAAATGTGACTTCAAGGAGATCGACCATCCACCCTACAGCCCAAATCTAGCTCCCAGTGACTATTTCTTCTCAAAACTCCAGAAGATCCTTCGGGGAAGGAAATTTAAGTGTGACGAAAAGTATGGATGCTGTTTATGTCCATTTTGCAGACAGTACTTCAGACTATTTTGGGGGGGGGGATTGAAATGTTAATTCAAAGATATGTTTTTTTAATGTCTTTAACGCCCGTATTTACTACTGAGGCACCACAGGCGGTGAACACTGATGATACATGAGATGAAATGATGTATTGTGAAAGGATTTTTTTTAAGGAAGAAAACGTTCCAGGCCTAAGGTTAGGGTACCTTCCCAGCATTTCCCATTTATGAGGACTGAAATAAACCTGGAAAAAAAACCTCAGTCAGGGAGTACGGTCGTGGCGGGATTCGAACCCCAGACCTGCCGCTCACGATTGCGCGCCTTAACGACCTGGGCCATCCATGGCGGTGTGAGAAGTGTATTGCAATAAAGGGTAACTATATTGAAAAGTGAAATTTAGTTTTGGTTTTTCTCATACCTCGAAAATGGTTAGGCCGGAAACTTATGGATCTACCCTCGTAAAGACAGGTCAAGATAAAAAGAACTCCTTTGATTGAACAGCACTCCGTTATTTTTTGAAATAATCGCCAAAGCTATTCAAGCATTTGTCATAGCTTAAAAAGAGAAAAACTGATATCATACTAGTTGGATTTCATATTTGAAAGACTACAACTGTCTATCTGGTAGATATTTTTTTCAGTTTTCCAAACAGATGAAAGTCGATGGTGGATGAAAAACACTTTGTCATCGCCAGTAGTCAAATGGCCACTTGTAATCGTTCAGCATTCTAAATGTTCACAAAAGATTTTCGCATCTATTGAATGAATATCACATTTGTTTCATTTTCAGATATCCTCGCCCTTTTCCGCTCCTTTGACCACTCATCCAGTTCTCTCGTCATGTTATATAGTGGGTCACACACTAGCGGGTGCCATTGTTACATGCCAAGTAATGAAATAGGGAACATTACTATTTGACTTAACCCTAGTGCATCATAATTGAGCCCAAACGAAAAAAATCATTTACATCGAATCATGAATAAAGGGTGCTAATTCATATTAGAAGTACGAAATCCGGTCTAACAAGCCGAGATTAAGGCTAGTAAGATGCTGATGTATTGACTAATAAACTAACTGAGAAGGTGAAGGAAACTAAAAATATCTATGATGTTTATAGGCAAATATAAGTCATACATAATATTTTAAAGAAATAATTGTGAAGGGTATTAAAAGTTGCATTCATAAGATGAGAATTTTGCTTGTCCATTGCAATCTTAATAGTGCACAAATAGATGTCAGAGAAAGTGTTTACATTGCGAAACAATTTACTACATCTAAAACTTTCTCCGCATCTTCCGCACTCTAGATATGGATACATATATACTAATAATTCTAAGATTGGTAGAAATTATAAAAAATAAATTAAAAGCAAAACAGAAATATAATACATAAATAAAAAATGAATTGCAAGTGAAGTAATTAGAAGTGTATATATTTTTTTTAAAATTTCAAATAGCAAGTACTGAAGTAACAGAGAATAAAATAATCAATTGAAATTTACATAAAACCAAAGAACAGATTTATCAGTTACTAAAGGAACTGTACAAAACAGAAGCCAAGATTGTGAATGAAAAAGCAAATAAGTTGTAATAGATTCTCCTCTTCTTTCACTTACTGTTTTTATTTTTGTTTATTTGGTCTATTTAAAGTCACTATTTATTCTCTCTGGTCATTAGCCTCACGTTAAACTCGGGGCGAAAATGACAGATAAATTTTACTCAGAGGTCTATTCTTTCAGGTTTGAGGTTCTTTTACATGCTGTAAATATACGATAAGGAACTCACGACTTTACTTCAGAAGGTAGCCATACTTAAAGTTTTACGCCCTAAAAATACATGGGTTTGAACCCGCGACCTTGAGTTCTTCTTTCGTTGTATTTATCCTCCTCCGTTTATAGGCCACTTGCACACTGAGGGTCTCCCTGAATGGGCGGTCCAATGTCAGGGCCACCTCGATGAATCACAAACACAGAAGACGCAGAAATACACAGATACATGGAATGAAATTTAATGATGAAATTAAAGTTGAATCCGTGGCAGACGTTTCATAAAACGGAATGAGGAAAACCACAGAAAACCTCGGACCGATAAGTCGACCAAAGGATTTGAACCGAGGACCTCCTGAATGTGTCCCAAATGTTACCGTCCATTCAGTGAAGTCCTCCCGGAGAATTTATAAAGATGGGGCTCGAAATAAAAAAAAAATCAAGATAATATAAAAATAATGTATACCTGGGTATACCTAGGCATGGATTGTCAAACTGATATGAGGTATTAAAATACAAACTTTACGATAAGACGCACCTGCTGCTTTGATTATGAAAAGATATTATGAGCAGGCAATCTCAAATGTTCTGAAAGTAACAGCAATACAACACTTTTATTAACAGAAAAGCAAACCATTGCATTATTTTTACTCAAAAAACTTTACTGGCAAATTGCGCGCATTTTGCACAAAATGCACAGCCACTGAAATCCACTGCCAACTCTGTACTGGTTTGCACGCAGTTTAATACAACGGCGGAACGGCCAGCACCATGTATGACCGCTGCATGCAACAAAGGACAACATAAAAACAACGGCCGAACGCATTAAAATCAACCATTACCAACTCGAACAAACTACAGCCCTTAGCAAAGAACTGCTAGTAGAAAAAGCTGCAGAGTTGAAAGGATTGTAAATGTGTTTGTCCTGCATACTTCAATGAGTCCAATTCGGTGCTTTAATGAGTAAAAACGGCAGGGTAACGTGGAGCAACGAAATGCCGTGCACACAAATGTATTTGCAGTTCTATAAACGCTTGCCAACCCATCAATTGAAATGTTAATGAATGAAGTCAACAAGCGTTCAGTATGAATACAAGTTCTAATTACATGCTTTGAATACGCCCCCATGCAAAACCTGTTGTCGACCGACTAGAAACGGTACAAGAGAAGATAACATCAATTCTGTGCCATAAATTACGACTGTGAATCGAAATGAAAATCTAATACAAGAATGCTGCTACTGTGGAACCATCAGCATTTATGAAGTTTGGTCCATTATCCAAGAGGTTTATAGTGGTATTAAAATGCAGAACTACATTAAAGAATCATAAGAGAACAGCAGCCCAGCGGACTCGGTCTCGACTCCCATGGTGTTGGAATGGACAAAGACCAAATTTTCATATTCTGGAGTTTTCCGTTTTGTTCCACGAGTTCCTCTTTACTTGTAAATTATGGAATCGGGAGGAAAAGAGAAGAAAGATCATAGAAGATGGTTAAACGAATTGGAAAGAAATTATATTGATGATGGTGAAGAGCCTTCTTTCCTCAGGAATATTTTTCCGTTTCTAGTTCACAGGTCCTTTATACCAGCTGATTTGCGAAGTTGTCAGCATTTAGCAAATTAACGTCTTCGGGCAGTAGATACTCTCATTAATGGTAAGAGTATGAAATTGGGAAGAAGACAGAGAAGGGAGAAGCGGGAGGTTAGGAGAAGAAAAATGGAGAAAGAGAGAAGGAGATTAAGCGAGAAAGAAAAGAGAAATCATATGATCATATACCGAGGGTGACAAATGTAAATGGGATTATTAAGTAGGTGATAAAGGTAGGGTTTGTTTCACAGAACAAATTTATTTAATACATTTCAAAGTTGGACTGACCACCACGGGTGGCCGAGATCGTTAAGTTGTGGACTCGAGAGCGGGAGGTCTGGGGTTCGAATCCCGCCAGGACCGTCCTCCCTGACTGAGGTTTTTTCCCGGTTTTTCTCATAACTGGCAAATGCCGGGGCGGTACCCTAAACTTAGGCCTGGAACGTTTCCTTCCTTAAAAATCCTTTCCCAATATATCATTTCATCTCATATATCAACAGTGTTCACCGCCTGTGGTGCCTCAGTAGTAAAAACGGGCATTAAACATCATTAAAAAAAAGTTGGACTGAAAACAACAGCAATATATAGTGTGATGTTCTGTAAACAGATGTCACTCACATACATTATGATAGCGTTGCTACATGACAGGTAAATCAATAATGAACAAATGAAGCTAAGATTATCGTATGATGTTCTGTAAACGGATGTGACTCACATACATTATGATAGCTTTCCTACGTGACAGGTAAATCAACAATGAACAAATGAAGTCAAGATTATCGTAAATCAACAATGAACAAATGAAGGCAAGATTATCGTATGATGTTCTGCAAACAGCTGTGACTAACATTACTTATGCTAGCGTTGCTACAACAAAATGGAGCCAAGATTATCGTTTAAACGGCGGAAAGCAATTTTGAAGTAGTACTAGAAAACCGAGAATGTTTACATTATATTACAACATGTTATCAATAATATAGAATACAATATTCTATATTAAAGAAGTGTTACTAAAAGAATATTCTAAATTTTACACACTGAAGCTATGATAAAATTGCTAGTCTTTAATTCAAAATTAATTAATGACTGCAGAAAGCTCTGCTCGATCAAATGGTGCATACTTTGACTGCGATAAAGCGTTATTAGCAATAACCAGGCATAATGGAACTCTTGGGCACGGATGCCGAGGCTATATTCTTGTTCCATTAGCGTTACAGCCTGCTGATGTTTCATTCAAACGCTAAAGATTAACGTTTTATGAGCCCGTAAGGAAGGGGATTCCCTTTTTATTATAGGCATTAACTTAATGCAAAGTAAGAGGATATTGTAATCTTGGCAAGACGGCTAACATCTGCGTAAAATGCGATACGCAAACGATAAAGTGTGATTTCCACGTAGTCATAAAAACGTGCCATAAACGAAGATGTTTTTGTTTCCTTCCTCTTTGGGCCTCCTTCTCTTCTTTCCTTTCTTTTGTGTTTTTTCTTCGCCATGTACTAGCTTCATCATTTTTTTTTTTTTTCCATTTCACCTCAAAAGTTTCACCTTTTTTATTTGTATTAATTCTTGACTTAAATTTTGCCACTTCTTCCTCTTGTTTATTTCTTTAATTTTATTTTATACAAGAATAATGCGCAGTACACTACAACAGGTCCAACAGTTCGTCAGAACTTAAACAAATAATTAAAAACGATATACATTTGTCTGTCCAATTGATGTAAAACAACCTTGTAAGCCCAAGATCGCGTTCAATCCCTGCCAAGGTTGAATACTTTTTTCGGGCGCAAAAATGCTAAGTATGGCTTCATTCGTAAGGGAAGTAAAGCAGTGGGTCTCATATCGTAGATTTACGGCACGTAAAAGAACCTCAAACATGAAAGAAGAGGCCTCTGAGCGAAAATTTATTGGCCGTTTCAAGCCTGAATTGAATGGGACACTGAAAACCTGAGATGCTAAAGAGCTTCTGTAAATAAACCAAATTTGAATAGGGTGTAGCTAAAAATAATCCTGTTGTGATTCGAATTTCTAAACGTATCCCTAGTAGGGAGCCAAACTAACAGATGTACAACAGACATTAGACAATTTTCATAACAGGCTGAAATATTTTTGGTGGTGAATTTGCCCAATTGGAACATCTTTTGTAATGGCAAGAGCGGCCAGAAAGCATGTGAACACTTAAAATAATTTGGTTATGATATAATTAAAAAAAAGAGTAAACACACCTTAATACAATGAATTTACAGCATAGTTAAAAAATATAAAAACAAGTCTAGATTGGCGTTTTGGAATTTTGTTTCGGCGGTTCATTTTAAACTTAATGCTGCAACACCTCTCTCTATACCTGAGGATATGCATTTTCTAATTTCTGTACAAAATAACTCTAAGGAATGCAGCACTTAAAGTTTAAAAAAATTTCTATTTATAAAAATATTATATGGTTAAGAATGCTAAATACTGCCAAAAAGTAATCTAAATACATCAAGATGATATTTTTCATAGCAGATAGAAAAAAAAGATTTTTTTTGATTGATTTATTTATTTATGGACGCTCTTTAACATCTCAGGTCATCAGCGTCCCATTCAACTCCGGGCGTGAAACGGCCGACAAATTTTGCTCAGAGGCCTCTCTTTCAGGCTTGAGGTTCTTTTTCGTGCCGTAAATGTACGACACGGGACCCACGGCTTTACTTCGCTTCCGAAGGAAGCCATACTTAGGATTTTTACGCCCGAAAAAATCCATCGGTCCTGGCCGGGTTCGAATCCGCGTTTTGGGCGTAGGGGGCAAGTATAGTAACCACTACACCACCAGGACCGACAACAAAAAATAAGATACAATGATATGCGTGTAGAATAGATTGGATTGGATTGGGTAACCTCCGGGAGGAAGGGATGAGGTGTGGGAGACACCGAAAGGCCAGTATCCACAACAAGCAACTGCACGGAGGTAGGCGGGTTCCCTGAAATGTTTCCAGATAGAACACCTCGATACCGGTATGGATTGCTCCCTTCCCTTCCACAAGTTCTCCGAGCCCCTCAGAAGGTCCGCTTCCATTCCAGACACGGGGCAGAAACCTTTCCAAAGCGCAAGCTACCAACACACCGCACCAGACCATCTCGACGTAGCACATTCGACCCTGTAACTGAACCAAAGGAATGAAAGGAAAAGAGAGAGAGTGGAAAGTTCTTGGAATGTAAATATCCATCCCAACACTCACCACCAGAAGCAACCACGAAAAAACTCAAGGTCAGATTGGCTGGGAAGTGAACCCGGATCCTCGCGAAACGAATCTCAAGTGTTAACCATCTGAGCCAACTCAATCGGCAGCAAGAGGATATGGAACAAGAGCGTAGTGTGATCATGTTTGCAATATGAAATATGGTTAAAATATTGTTGTAAAATTGCAGAAAAGTTCATTTAAAAGCGGTTTAGACTTGGGGCCAAACTGTCGAAACCTTCAACGTATCGAGAAAGTCGATCGGCAATGGGAAGTGAAAATAAGTGAGCGTGCCGCTTGAAATTGCTAATCGATTGACAGCGTAAATAAGTAAGTCGCATATTGGGCGAAAATTCAAACTTATCGGGATATTTGGAGTGGAGTTCTTCTGAATATTGAGGCACGTATTCCTGTCTAGTTTCGTACCTAATGCCCTCCTCCCTTTTACCAACCCCATCTCTCTGCCCAACCTGAAAAATGTTGTTACCTATGTATTATTCCTTTTTGTTGGCACAAGCAAGAGCGTTAGAGAACAATGTGACGTAATCTTTCTAGTGTTGTCGTTGTCCTGCTGACACTTGCTCAGATATCGCTTCAATATCCCGGAGACCAAACATGTTTTAGTCTATCTTTTAAATTAATATGATCGAAGCTCTCTCCATAAGCGCGATCCAGTGAAACAGGTATTATCACAAGAGGGTCTGAGATTGCCGATAAATTCACAAAGGTAGTGAGAAGAGTCAAATATGGTTTGGAACTATTTCATGAATAGAATACTAAGTAAAAGTAGTATATATATTTGAAATTCGCGCTCGGGTTATGAATAATTGTATAAAATGTTATACTTATGAATACCTACTTATCCAGAAACCATGGGAATTAAATAGACCAAAGTCCACTGCAGCTCTTACCGTTCGATTTTCTAATACCAAATGACAAAAACAAAACAGGGATAACATTTTACCACTTTGAACAAAGTGTTTATTAAGATTTATGATTGCTTAAGCAGATATTGCTACATAATTTATAAAATGATTTCTGACTGTTAGGTTGAAGGTGCAAAAGCAATTGCTTCAGTGAATACGCATTAAGTTAGTTAAATTTACAATTACTGAAAACACAGAAAAGTGGTCAGTGATGCGAGCTGTGGAATTATATAGTTGCGGTATAGAGCTGGAATGCATATCACATGATAAAACTGATTTGATAAAAAAAAATTATAATTTCACTGCGATATCGGGCTGTGATTGGTCAACATTCAAAAGTTTGTTTCGTTTCATTGGTCGATTTTATGACAGCACATAAGTGAAATAGTCATTGTACAATTTTATTTACTTACTGTAAATGTTTTAACGCTGATTTGCATTTTTATTTGTAAAGGAACTTGTGTAGTATAACCCTTTTGGAAATTGATGTAAATCAGGGTAATCTTAAAGAGTTTTTAAATTGGATTGAATTGAGATTTTTTAGAAAACGTGTTCGCCTAGTAATTGATTTGCGATTAAAAGGCCAAATATTTTTTCTGTTTATGTAAAACTAATTTAAATGCTGAATTTTAGAATACATTGCTTGAATGTATTATTTTGTGTGAGTCAATGCCAATGTTATTTTGCATGTTCATCATATTCAGGCAGAATAAAGAATTTCGTAGCACAAATGGAAGACAAATTGCATCCGACTCAAGAGTGCAGCAAGTGAATTGTGATTTTTTCATCATTGACACTTAATTTTGATTGTTTAAGAATAAATTGCCTTTATTATACTGCTATTACCAGTTCGCTCTGATGAAACCTTTACAAAAACTACAGCAAAATGATTGTAAAATATACAGTTGATAAATTTTACTTAGAGATTTAGCAATTAGCTAAATGACAATTGATAACAAATGGCCAGTTACAGTTTTAGTTATTTCAATGCCTCAAAGTATCTAATAATTTGGTTGCCTGATCATTAATATCTCTAATAAGACCATGTTTGTAACTGTATAACAAACTGGCGTAATTGTTTTGTCAGGCCTGAGTGACAGAGTTGCAAAGATATTCCCCTACTTTGAAGAGTGGAGAATAAATCAACCTTTGTTTTCTTGTGTTTTAAGAACTATCTGAATGGAATTTATTCATTGGATTTAAAAAGCTATAAAACAGGAATTGGAATCCATTTATCAAACGCAGAAAGTGTTCATTTCTTCGAGTTTAAAATGGCTACAATAGAAAATATTTCAGTTGTTACTGTTTTTACGTGTACTTCACAAATTTTTTTACACACCTTAAAAATACCACTCCGTATTCTACATTTCCTGATTTACTAGGACAGCGCTATTGCCTTCCAACGAGGTGAACCAGGCTTGCAAGCAAAGCGGCGTGTGGGAAGATTTTCTTTTGGTACCCCAGTTTCCCCTGCCATTCATTCGACCAATTGCTGTATTATCATCATCATCATCATCATCATCATCATCATCATCATCATCATCATAACACAATTAGCACGGTTTGACTGGGCTTGCGCTTAAATGCTGGGCTACACTCTAGCCCGCTGGCTGCAATTTCGCTTAGACAAGTGGAGTTGGCACCTGAATCATCATCGATTTGCAGCCTCCTTAATGCACAATAACAAAAATTTATTAAGTGATTAAAATTGTTGAAAGTAATAAACAGAAAAGAAGCTAAAATTCACCACAGTTGATAGATAAAAGAGGGCGAAAGAACGTCAGAAAAAATGCATTGTTTATCTAAAAAGAAATCTCTGTTTTAGCTGGATTTGTAAACTACTGGGCAAAAATGGCATAATCCGTTGATATATATATATACACACACACACACATGCATTTATGTCACATGCTGGCGTGACGGTACCAAATGCATTTTGAAAACTTGTTTAGTTTCTAGAGTTGTCTGATAAAGCTTTTTGGCGTTTGATGTGCTCTCATAACGCATTGCTACAGGTTAAGAGATCTGGAATTCGGGATAGCCATTTCATACGAGCTATAAATTTGACGATCCACTTCCAATTCATTTGTTTCTGAACACATTGTTGAGGCATTTTCTTACACTAATTGAAAAATGAGCCGGTGCCCCATCTGGTTGGAAAAATACTTGACCAAGAAGTTATAAATGCGGTACAAACTAGCAAGTTACTTGATTCAGTACTATTGTCTAGCGAACATAGAATATTCAGAAGATACGGACCCATGAGTTGCTTAGTAGACATTGCAGCCCATATCGTCATATTCATTAATTTACCTTTGCTCCAGAAAGGAGTCTTTCTATTTTTTGCATTTCCGTAATCGAGCTTTCGTCTGAGCATATTACTTATCGATGAGCGGAAATTGTATCGAAAACCTCCAGTAAACAAATAGGATTGTTGTTGAATTTTTGGGCTTTAGAAAACAGAGAGATATTTATGAATGAGTTATGAACCCATTCGCTCGAATTAGACTACCTTTCTACTTGTGGTGTAAGAATTTTGATATTCTGAGAATTGAAGATTTGGGCAGACTTTTTCGTGAAGAGAGGCACATTCGGGGTTTTATCGCTTATCACTTAACTCTTTAACGAATTGCATGCTTTTAAGGATAAATTCTTACGTCGTTAGGGAAACATTGATTTCCTGGGATCCTTTTCGAAGTGACTTTCCAGGTGAACGCTCAACTGATGCAACAATGTATGCTGGTGTTGATGGTCCTCATTTTATTTTTCTTCCGGCGTTCATATTATAAACATAATGCTGCAATCGTTTTGATCTCCCTTATTGATTTACCAGTGTACGGTCGGTCATGAATCCGAGTACATACGAGGGTAGGTCCATAAGTTTCCGGCCTTGCCGATAAGGATTATCGCCTTCACTCCTTATCTGGTGTCATACTTCATCTGTTAAGTTAATAATTGCAGCTGTAACTTCCTCTCAGCTGTGTTCAGTTGTTCAGATATAGTTGCATAAAGAGGACTATGTATAGAAGGTTATGAGATGTTCAAAACACAGTATCGATCTGTTATTAAGTTCTTCACCCAAGAAGGAGTTACTCCGAATGAAATGAAACAGCGATTGGACGGTGTATATGGGGAAGCATTCCCCTCATATTCTACCACACAAGAATGGGCCAAACTTTTTGAATGGGTCGAGAAAGCATCGAAGACGAAGCGCGTCCAGCTCACCCCTGAAAACGTCGCTCTTGTGGAAGGAGAAATTATGAAAGACCGGCGGCTCAAAGTTACAGAAATAGCAGCAAGGTTGGGCCTTTGTAAAACAACAGTCCTTAAAATTATTCATGAACATTTAAACTTGAATAAGGTTAGTGCAAAATGGGTACTTAAACTTCTTTCCTCAGTCCAAAAGCAGCAACGAGTCATCTGTTGTTAGGTATTGTTGCAGCAATGAGAGAGAGAAGTTACAGGAGATGAAACTATGGTCCTCTACCGTGACCTCCTGTCCAAAAGAGAATCAATGGAGTAGCGTAAACCTGGCGAAGCACCGCCTCTAAAGGCCAAGGTCACTCAGTCAACCAAGAAGATCATGGCTACAATCTTTTGGAACTGTGAAGAAATACACTTCATTGACTTCAAGGAGAGGAACAGCACAGTAAATGGGGAGTACTATGCTGGCCTACTGCACAGACTACGTGCTCCCATCAAAGAAAAAAGGCGAGGAAAGAGGCGTAGTGGTGTGCGCCTTCTTCACGACAACGCCTTTGTGCACACAGCTCTTGTTGCAAAGGAAGCTGTGAAGAAAAGTGGCTTCAAGGAGATCGAGTATCCACCCTACAGCCCAGATCTAGCTCCCATTGACTTTGCTCTTCTCAGAACCCAAGAAGGACCTTCGAGGAAGGAAATTTAAATGTGACGACGGATGCTGTTTATGCCCATTCTGCAGACAAGACTTCTGACTCTTTTGGGGGCGGGGGATTGAAATCTTAATTCAAAGATATGAGAAGTGCATTGCAATAAAGGGTAACTATATTGTAAAGTGAAATTCAACTATTCGACATTGTTTTAAAGGATTAATATGATCTGAAACAAGAAAACCTATAGTGCAGAGTTAAGAGGGTAATGGTACTCTTGTTATTGCCTGTATCTATAATAAGATTATTTTGAGATCTGGCCGAAAACACCAAGAATGTTAGTTTCATCACTGGAGCTTTGAGTAATTCGCCTGTCCTCAACATTCAGCACCGTGCGCGCATTGGTACAAATTCTTTGAATATATTTGTATTCACGAGCAATAAAGAAAAATATATGAGGTTTCTTTTGGTTCAGGAAAATTCGCCGCTACGATGGAAGCAACTTGAGCCGGTATTGACTGTCAGCGCATGTGTGTCGCATGCGGCAATGCGATGAACTTGGAGGTTGCAGTTGTCCGTTATCTAGAGGCAGAAGTACACAATTAGTCACTCTGATGAGACAAACAAGATAACGGCGGAACAAATAGTTCGGCTTGCTTCTGATGGGAACAAATTCGTGCAGGAGCTGTGGCGCACGGCCAGAAGGCCCGCTTTGACATACGCAAGAGATTTCCTTTGAACAGAAAACCTAATGTAACTCGAGCGTTACAAAGGTAACTACGCTTCTTGAAACAGCTTGCTAATTTGTGGTATGCTTGATATTTTTATTTATTTATTTTGCAAATGCTAAAATTTCCCACAGCTGTCATTATGCCTGAAATACCTTCCTGCATCTTAAAGAGTTTACAAATAACTTTCAAATTATATAATACTATCACGACATTAACATAACAGACTCACCATGCTTGTGGAAGTTTAAATTGAATCCCTTTCTTACTAAATTTTAGTATGGCAAAGGCCAGAGTTAATTAAATTTGGTGTAGGTTGTTGTATATCTCGAAACCAAATTGCAAAACAAAAATAGCCAAAGACTATAAGTTCAACAAAAATATACTTTCTGCATATAATTAATTTCTTTAAAAAATCAGCGTTTTATTCTACATTGAATGAGCATATTGTCAAAAATGTTACACTACCCCAATAATAGGAACAGTTTCAGCAAACAAAAGGTGTAAGGGCGGGTTTCAAGCGGGTAGAACTAGAAGCAATTGGCAGAAAGATAGAGCCTTAAAGAAGATAGGAAAATTAACATATTAAAGCAGATACTACTATTGCAATATTGTATATCTATGCGTCTTTGTTTTCAGCATCTAATATCCCTCGCCTCTCCGACAGTCTTTGGAACGATGAACGAAATTAATTTATTAAGATGCTATAAATCCAGGATACTTTATGCTTCCGCGGAATGGAAGAAAGCATCGAGGGAAAAACTATAATTTATCTCAAATACGAATCGAAATCGAACTTTATCAAGCTCTGTTCTAGAACTTAACGGCCTATATAAACCACTTAGGACCTATAGAAGTCTGAAGGATCGGTCGTCAACCCACTGCCTCAAATGCCACTCAGAATGACGCTAATGAATTATTGGACGTGAAATTGCCGGTAGTTTTGCCCATGGAGGTATGGAGTTCTTGAACGTGCCGTACATCTAAGACACCCATGGTTAATTAACGTACATTCGGTTAATGGACAATAAAGAGCCATATATTTTTGTCGGGTGGGGAAGGTCGTTAAAGCACGGACTTTTGAGCGGGAAGTCTGGGGTTCAATTCCCACCAGTGCCATTCTCCCTGACAGAAGTTTCCTTGCAGGTTTCCCTAAAAATCCTTAACAATTTTATAATTTCATTTTATGTATCCTCAGATGCCTCAGTATTAAAACGGGCGTTAAATACTATTGAAATACATTTCTGCAATGATATATTCTGCCAAAATGAATCTTAAAATATCACCATCAGAGATTGGAAAAAATTAAGAGTATATCATGAGAACATTTTTTTTTTTTTTTTGCTTTCGAATAACGTATTATATTTTTGTTTGTTTTATTATTTGATAAAGTTACCATATATATATAAATTTTGAAAAGTAAGATTTTGCTACAGGAAACTATAAAATTTTATTAGTAATGTAAAACTTTCTGTAAAAATTAACAGAAACGATTTAGGGTTGCTCATGTAATATTATTTTCAATATGCAAAGTTGTTCGAAAATAATGCAGCCGTTTTGAATATTTCCCCTACTATTCAAAGTGGACCATTTTGGACATTGTACGTGAGAAGTCCTTTCCTCTATGACTACTTATCAACAATGAGTATCTACAATTAGAAAGTGTGGTGTTCTATTCATGATGAACGTTTATTGTTATTCTTTATGTTCTGTGATATTTTATTATTGTCCACTTCTTTGTTCTAGTAGTTAGCGTTGCTGACTGCTGGCCGGGAAGCCCAAGTTCGATTCCCGATTCCTACTTAAGAAGTTTTCAAAGTTAGGGGGTTCGATCACAAAAGCCGCGTAATAGGCGACCGGCATGCTGATCACATGCAGCCTGCAATACTGTCCTTTATCAGAAAAGTCGTAAGACGGAGGTAGAGAATGCAGAGGTCGCTGCGGCAGACCAGGGCTCCTCCCGGGCTGTAGCGCCAAATGAGAAGAATAATAATGAATATTTATATATTTTCCGGACAAACGTCACAAATTTTATAAGAAAAATGTATTTTGGTTTTAATAGCACAAATAAAACCAAACCACGTTGCATCCTTCGTATAGTGTTTGCGTTTACGACTACTAGCTGGGAAGTCCTGGGTTTGAATCTCGGTCGAGTCAATTTGTCTAAAGATAAGGTTTATTTTGTAGTCTTTGTTTACCCTGAGAATGTAAATGGTAGATAGCTTCAAAGTGCCAAGGACTCTGGGGTCATTTGCATCAACATTAATTCATTTATTTTCATTTCATTACATTCATAACTACAGATTTACACCTGTCAAGCATCTGTCCAATTTATAGACGCAGTAATAAGACCAAGGCAATCAAAGCAACAATAAATAAAACATTTTAAAAAAACACGTTTTAATAGGAACGGAATAGAACAATACATTTATTGAACATAACATTTTAATTTGTAAAGGCTATTTGTATTGTTAAATCTACATATTATAAACAATAGAGTCTCCCAGACTTGAGCGATTTTATAAAAATGATGGCAAAAGAAGCAGTCAAAACTTACGAAGTAGTGGATTTTTTGAAATGAATAAAAAATAATCTACTATCCTTAAGGCGTACTGCCTAAAATACTTCTAAAGAGCTGATTCATTTGATTTATTTACGGACACTGTTTAACATCTCAGGTCAACAGCATCCCATTCTATTCAGGGTGTGAAACGGCCAACAAATTTTGCTCAGAGGCCTCTTCTTTCATGCTTGAGGTTCTTTTTCGTGCCGTAAATATACGACATGGGACCCAAGGCCTTACTTTTATTCCGAAGGAAGCCATACCTAGGATTTTTACACCCCCAAAAATTACAAAGTAATGGATCTTTTCATATAAATAAAAAAATAAATCACTATCCTTAAGGCGCAATGCCTAAAATACTTCTAAAGAGCTAAACGTTGACAAGCGCCCATTTCGAAATCTTTTTCAAAATGTTTACCAATACCGTAAGCCTTCAAATCGTCCGGCATTTCGGCTTGCAGAACGAGGAAAAAGTCATAAAAAGTTTCTCAGACAAGTTGTCCCAGTGGAGACGAAAACTGCGGCAATTTGGTGAGCAGCAGACATTATTTCACTTCCCGAGTCAGAACGGTGAACATGATCAACTGAACAAACATAACTAGTAATTAGATAAATTGCCTGTGAGAGTGGGATGGACCGATGGACAACCAAGTTCAACCTCCACTTTAATCATTCATACATGCGGCGTAGGTCGTTAAGCGCAAATTACACTCCTGGGATTTCTGTTCCAACATAATAACGACATTAATGTGCAAGTTTACCATCCGAGCATATAAAACGTGTCAAAGCCTCACTTTCCATTTTGAAATTGCTGTATAATGAATAGACAATAACAGGAATGTGACCAACATTTGTAAACAAAAGATTAACAGAAAACACCTTGAAAATGATACATCTTAGCGTAAGGCGACTGAACATTGTGGAATATTGGACCTTTATGTCACTTATAAAGGACAATATCATGCTAGAAAAACATATTCCTGCATTTTAGTAATTAATATAGAAATCTAGGATCAAAACATTAAAATATTCCTTGCCTTTTTTCTTTACAAAAACTATTTATCCACAAATCAGTTATTATATTATGAAAAAGAATTAAAAAGGTTGGTGATTCTTACATCTATACCAAATTTCAAGTAATCGTAACTAATTTGCATGATATTCAATCTATAAATCAAAAATTCTAAGTAGACACTCAATAACTCAGAATTAATTTCAGAAATTGCCAGTCCGAATAAATATTTAACGGCACCCCCACCTCATGATAGCTATTTAAAGTCAAAAAGAATTCAATAGTTACTTCATTTTATCCTATAGTTATCTCCCAACAAGGATTTTTGTTATTGCTGCCAAAATTTGGACAGTAAAAAAATTGCAGGATGGAAAAGAAATATTTGGGTCATATTACAGTAATAAGGCCTATTTCGGAACTCTTGACTAGTTAGCTTACATTCTGTTATTTTTAGTAGAGTATAAAGTTTTTATAAATAATTTATTACTAAAACACGGCGATCATATTAAATATCAAATAGTTTTTTGTAGTTTTATTCTTAAGACTAATGCTCCGCATTTTTAATAATATTTCCCTGTTAAGGCGTAGAAAAGCACTACTATGCTCGTCCTAAATAGCTGAGCCTTCAATCGTTTCATTGATCGGCTATCGTCCTAATAGTTCAAATTAGGACAATTTTCAATAAAATTAAAATAGAATTCAAGCCAGCAAACCCATTTTGGGTAGATTCAGCCTTATGGCCTTAATGTGCGCTTCACCCTTACTTTTATTGTACTTTGAAACGGTCTTTAGCAGCATATCCTTGTACTCTTGGATATATAATGCTGGATTAAATTTAGCATTCGCATGTACAAGGGTAGGTCCATAAGTTTCCGGTCTAACCATTTACTAGGTTTAATAAAGACAAAACTATATTTCACTTTTCAATGTAGTTACTCTTCATTGCAAAACATTTCTCACATCTTTGAATTAACATTTCAATTCCCCCCCCCCCAAAAAAAAACCATTCAGAAATCTTGTCTGCAAAATGGGCATAAACAGCACCCATCACTTCTTCGTCACACTTAACTTTCCTTCCTCGAAGTCCTTCTTGAGTTTTGAGAAGAGTAAGTAGTTACTGGGCTGTAAGGAGGATGATCGATCTCCTTGAAGTCACATTTCTTCACAGCTTCCTTTGCAACAAGAGCTGTGTGCACAGGCAGGCGCGTTGTCGTGAAGAAGCGCACACACCACTCAGCTTTCCTCGCTTTTTCTCATTGATGGAAGCACGTAATCTGTGCAGTAAGTCAGCATAGTAATCGCCATTTACTGTGGTGTTCCTCTCCTTGAGGTCAATGAAGATATTCTTTCACAGTGCCAAAAGATTGTGGCCATGATCTTGTTGGTTGATTGAATGAGGAGGTGCTTCGCCAGGTTTACGCCACTCCATTGATTCTCTTTTGGACAAGGGATCATAGAGGGCCTTATTACCATCTCCTGTAACAATGGTTGCAGAAACTCTCTCTCGTTCCCACGGCAGAGCTCCAGAAATGCCTGACAGCAGATGACTCGTTGCTGATTTTGGACTTAGGAAAGAAGTCTAGGCACCCATCTTGCACTAACCTTATTCATGTTTAAATGTTCATGAATAATTCGAAAGACTGGTGTTTTAGAAAGGCCCAACCGTATTGCTATTTCTGTAACTTTGAGCCCCCGTTCTTCCATAATTTCTCTTTCCACAAGGGCGATGTTTTCAGGAGTGAGCACCTCCAAGAGCCGACCTGCACGCTTTTCGTCTTCAATGCTTTCTCGACCCATTTTAAAAAGTTTGGCCCATCTTTATACGGTAGAATATGAGGGGGATGCTTCTCCATATACACCGTCCAATCGCTGTTGAATTTTATTTGGAGCAAGTCCTTCTTTTATGAAGAACTTAATAACAGCTCGAAACATGTTACAATCTACACACAGCCTTCCTTATGCAACTATATTTGAACAACTGTACACAGCGGAGCGGAAGTTACAGCTGCAATTATTTTTTTAACAGATAAAGTAAGACACCAGTTAAGCGTTTTGTGAAGGTGATAATCCTTATCGGCGAGGCCGGAAACTTATGGACTTACCTCGTACATTTTATCCGGCTTTTTCCGAGTTTGTCCATGACTTAACATTACCTTGTGAACGCAATGGCTGCTGTAGTTACGCCTACGTTCACGAATAAGTGCGAGGGGCAGCGGAGAAAGCCGATCATCAGTGTGCTAGTGGACTTGGTGAACTTGTAGGTGACATCAGAAACGATGATGCGTAGAAGTGTAGCGTGATTTAAACAAATGCAGGCGTAAGTAACACTCGTTACGTAGAGAAAGCAACCAATCGTACACAAAAGCAACTTTGTAGAAAGCGTAAGTAATACCTTTAGTACACAGAGAAATCAAACGAGAAACTGTACTGCATTTAAGGGAAAGGATAATTATACGGAAAAAAGGTATTCGCCTTTAACACTAAACATTTTGCATCTCTTTGGAACTGTATAAACTAGGCATTTCATAATTTCAGGCGGAGCCGATAACCCTTGTTATCATTCAAGTTGGTTCTTTATTATTTCAGTCCAATTGTAATTGTAAAGCGTTTGTTCACTCTATGTTCTCTGTACCTAAGAAACCATCACGGGTGACCGAGGTCGTTAAGGCGCGGACTCGTGAGCGGGAGGTCTGTGGTTTGAATCCCGCCAGGACCGACCTCCCTAACTGAGGTTTTCTCCAGGTTTTCCTCGGCCCTCATAAATGGCAAATGTCGGGGAGGTACCCAAACTTAGGCTTGGAAAGTTTCCTTTCTTAAAAGAAAAACTCCTTTCTGGATATATCATTTCATATAATGTATCAACTGTGTCCGCCGCCTGTGGTGCCCCTGTAGCAAAAACGGGCGTTAAACACCATTCAAAAAAAATATGTCCTCAAGAAAGACTCAGCATGAAAGCTCAGATAAAAAAAGTCGCTACAGTTTCATTTATATCGCTGAGATTACGCCCGCCCACCATTGTTGTACCACCAGCCTTGACTCTTGAACGAATGCTTCACGTTGTACCTACCTCCCTATTAACATTGTATGTATTTTCATTTAATAAATTTTGAGCCACATGTTAGCGGTTTAAAGAAATTTTCTTCATTCTATAAAATAGGTAATAAAATTACTGGATTTAATGTTTAAATGACTTAAAACTAGAGAATTCAGTTCATGTTCTATCGGGTAGATGGCGTTTCCGCCCCGCTCCCCACTAGTTTCGAAAGACCAGTTCCACCGTGTTAAACAACACTGGCCTGCTTGCGTAGATGGAGCATGGTATCCCATCACTGGCACCTGTAAAACCAGCTGGGTTCCAGCTTGTCCTCTTTGTATGGTCACACTAAAGTCCGTTATGTGTTAATTCAATATGTCCGATTAGAACCTCCCTGGGTCCCTCTCAATCTGTCCAATACTCTTGCAGACTAGTATTCAACCTAACACTGTTTTAACTTGTTATTCCCTTTGTTACCGTTATAGACTCTGTTGTTTTTGTCCGTTAATCTCCTTATTGGGTTTCACGCGCTTCTGTGGCTGAAATCCAAACTCCATTTTGTGGTTTAGCGCTGCGTTTCCCGTTTTTAGGGCACATAGAGTCTTGTTAGAATAAGTATCAACTTATTTGGTGAGCTTAATTGATTTTAGGTGATGCACGCCTAGCGATCTTCTCCTTTTTTAAACATTTTAATTATTCATTTATTTTTATTTTTCTACGGCTGATACTGAAGAGGTTTTTCTTACTGGATGTTGATGTGCCCGAGGATGTGCCACGTTCATGGTGTACCCACCCGAATTTCTTTGAATGGATAACAATGGCTTGTAATTAATCGCCACTTTTTCAGAGTCTATGATAATAAAGCAATGGAAATTCTTTACCTTACGCACCAATAATGTTAGCTTTAGCCATTAGTAGTCCAGGATCTAAGAGCAGACAAACTCCATGTGGAAATGATGCTCAATGACAGCCTAGAGTCGCCACGTCAACCAAGAAGATCAAGGTCACAATCTTTTGGCACTGTGAAGGAATACTCTTCATTGACTTCAAGGAGAGGAACGCCACAGTAAATGGGGAGTACTATGCTGGCCTACTGCACAGACTACGTGCTTACATCAAAGAGAAAAGACGAGAAAAACTGAGTGATGATGTGCGCCTTCTTCACAACAACGCGCCTGTGCACACAGCTGTTGTTGCAAAGGAAACTGTGAATAAATGTGGCTTCAAGGAGATCGGCCATCCACCCTGCTACCCAGATCTAGCTCCCAGTGACTATTTCCTCTTCTCAAAACTCAAGAAGAACTTTCGAGGAAGGATAGTTAAGTGTGACAAAGAAGTGATGGATGCTGTTTATGGCCATTTTGCAGACAAGACTTTGACTATTTTGGGGGTGGTTGAAAATTTAATTCACAGATGTGAGAAGTGTATTGCATTAATATTGAAAAGTGAAATAAACTTTTTGTCTTTATCATACCTAGAAAATGGTTAGGTCGGAAACTTATGACCTAACCTTGTATTTTCCTATTCCCAAGAAAATTAGGGTTGATAATTTGTAAACAAGATAATGTGTAAAAGCAACCTGTTTAAATTCGTTTGAAAAAGAAGTATTGAAATATAGCCGTGCAAAACTTGTTTGGCATTTACTTAAACCCATGTTAATATTTTATTTATCAAATGTTTAGTTTTGGCCGAAAATCTATACCAATCGCATTTTTGTAAGAGATTTATTCCAGTTTAGCTACCTACGAAACAGACATCAACAGCTCAGCAAATCATTTTGCTCAAATTATGCACTCGTTTTGTAAAATTTTAATATTTTATTGTTTATTTTGTGTTTTAATGTTTATATCTAAACTGCGCCTTCTTTAGACTATGGTTGTTAGCTTTACTTTCTTTTTCTTAGGAACATTCCTTTACATTTTACATTTTACGTTATCAATATCTCTTATTTTTTTTTCATACATTGGAAGAATGTACGAAATTTTATATGAAACAGTAAAATGAAGTTTTAAGTAAACTATTACAATGTAAAGGATATATTTTTGCATTAATTATAATTAAACTAATGAGCAATTTATATAGGTTATAAAGTATTCAGAAAAAACGAGTTATTACACGTTTCATTAGATCAGATCTGTAAGAATATTTAAAATTTCTAAAACTAATAGCATTAATTTATCTAAAATCTCTATCTACATAGGTACACTCTTTATAAACCTGCAGACATTTTCATAATGTTCCGTTTAGGTATAAAAGATTTTGGAATTTCATTTTAAACTTGTCTAAGCACAGAAAAACAAAATTTAATCAATATTTACATACGTTCATCTTTTTTTCGATTATTTGAATTTTAAACATTAAAACACAACAGACGTTTTATAGTGTAATAATTGTCTACAGCTCAGAATCTTGGATCACTAAAAAGAGTGATGAGGGAAAAATAAAATCACTAATGAGAGTTCTTAGATTCGTTAAAAAACCAAAGAAATAAAATACTTAATGAATAAATAATTAGGCAAGAACTTTTAAAATATTTTAAATTCAAGAAAACATGAACAAATATAGACTAAACTGGAAAGAGCAATGGACCTAAAATATTATCCAAAGAAAATATTGTTATATTAACCCGTAGGAAAACAGAGTGTTGGCACACCAAAGTTAGATACCATTAACAAATGACTGAAATCGGAAGAAGTTTACAAGCCTAATCCATGATAGTAGAAAACGAAGAACATTGTCCTTAAAAATCGATGATAAAATTGACCTATAGCTTCTATGCTCTTCTAAAGGCTGCTATTTCCCTGCTCTGTAAATATTGACCGCTAATTTGTAGGAGAAAGCAAAGTAGCCAATTTCAGAAATGATTCACGGTTGCTCTAAACACTTCCTGAAACCCCTTTGCTAATGTTCATCAATCACTCACCCCCGGCTCACGTGGTGCAATAAATTTCAACATCGAAACTCCAGCGTCACGCTACCAAACACATCAATGTGACGTCACGATTAAATAGAACGTTTGGGACTGCATAATATTACCTCAGTTAACTTGCGTGTTACCGCTCATCACGTGCGCTATTAACCCTACTACTACAGACTTAGGTAAAAGAGGATTTGTTTCAAGAATTTCTCTTCATCAGAAGCATTCTTAGAAATTTGGACCAAAATTCCTCTTCTCTTCCAAAATTTTTATTTTTTTATTTATTTTTTTTCCATTTTTGCATATCTTCCCAGTCTAAACTAGGCAATTTCTGATCTCGTCTCTCTCTCTCTCTCTCTCTCTCTCTCTCTATATATATATATATATATATATATATATATATATCTTTATCCCAGGTTAATTTCATTTCATTCGATAGGATCAAGGAGACTTTCCTATTACATTCTGCCTCGATTTCCTGCCTGCTGATATCCTCTAGCCTTGTTCTAACCTTCTTCCATATGTTTTTATTATTTGCATTGTGTCGTTGCCATATTATCAAAATTTAAAAAAAAAGCATCCCTCGTTGTATTAATTAGGTAAAAATGCAATAATATGGAGGAGAAAACCTACATGTATTGAGTATATTTGAAATATCTCGTATTACTGACTTATTCTTTGTGTCATTTAACGTTTAATGTCCTATGTTGAGTTGCATGTTGCAGCGATTTGACTGCGAAAATCTTAACACCTAGCTGTGACCTGAGCGCTGGCATTCAAACTATGTGTGTTTACCCAGGAGCCGTTATATTTTTGTTACAGCGTTTCGCAATGAAAGACACATCATTCAACAACACGGCTGCCAGGTTCGTTTCCAGACTTGGAGCTTACAAAAGGTCAATGACCACACCTCGTTATTTTGGTTCACGTGTTTCCTTTTCCGTCCCGGTCTGCTTACTCAAGTTGTGTTTTATGCTTTCCTCACGTCTCTTTTGCGTCCATTCCCAGCCCTTTCGTTAGCAAGAAACAACTCAAAAACACCTATTTATCATGCCAAGTTCACTTTCATAATAATTTACCTTCCTTTCTCGCCTGTCACCCACTTTAACGCTGCTTTTAGTTCATATATCACACACCGTAAACACTCGTGTTTTGTATTTTTAGCCTACTGATACAGTTTTGACGATAAGAGCCTTGCTGCATAGTTTTCTTTAACTGGAAAGTGCACGCAACGTGTCTAATTTACAGTCGTGCAGTCGTTTCTGAACTGAAGAGCAGGTGTTTTGAAAACAGCTGAAATGCGAAATGAGAAAAGTTCGTAAAACTAAAACTGCATGAAATATTCCACTCTATTGCGGAAGTAGTCAGAAAATTGTGGCAATTTAATGGATTAAAATTCATTATAGTTATATGTAATATGTTTCTCTATATTCTATACTTTAGCTCATTCCTACCACGTCAGACGCTCTGGTGTGAGATGCGCATTGGCAAGGATACAGAAACAACTGAGCATCCAGTATTTCATTACGTTGGTGCAATCATCAGTGCTTCGCTTAAATCATCTTCGAATAACAGCTTCAAGGGTAAGCTAGAAATTACGAACTTCAAAGCAGGTCGAATGATTTTTCGGATTATAGAACCTATCGTCTTTTGCCCATACTTATAGGGAAGGAGGCAAGTTAAAGCGTAATGAATAATATCGTTATAAAATACAATTTAAAACAAAAATAATTTAAGTAACAAAATAATGAGCCATAGCCGCTATTTCTATCATTTGAAAAAACAAATGAAAAATACAAAAAACAAAAATATTGGATTATAAAAGAAATAACTTAAATATTGGCCATCATCTGCGATCATCAAATTTATCGAGATTTAGAAAATTAGTCATTCAACTATATATTTTATTTTAAAGGTATTATTATAACTATAATTGCTATTATAATAATTATTATTGAGACTAAAGCGCAAAAATTATTGTTATACTATTAATTAAATGAAATATATGACCAGCTATACTGTGAGGGCATTTAAAAAAAATTAAATGTAATCATGTTTATGAAATGAGTCAATGATATCATCTTTACATTCACTAAAATAGAGAGAAATAAAAAAAAAAAAAGTTTCGAGTTATATTCTGTAATTAAGAAGATGATGATGTTCATATGTTTCAATAAAAAAAAACATATTATATTCAGAAACAAATGCAATGTACAAAGCACAAACGACCAAACGTTACATCGATTTTCACTGGCTTTGAAATTTAATTTAAATGTTACTGCAGTAAAAACAAATAAAGTCAACCCTTTTCTGTATGTTATTACATAGCTGTCTTACATACAAATATAATTCTCAAACACATATTAGATTAATATTTCACATTTGCTATCTTCAAGACGATGTTTTTGTTAAATATAAAGAACTGCATCATTATAAATACAGTTTATACACTGAATTAACTTGTACTTTTATTTTAAAACAATATAAAGAATATTAAAAGCATGAGGGTTTTGGAAATTTCGATTTTCAATATCGAAATTTCAAATGTTTTCTCCTATAGTTCCAATTTCCCAAATTTTCGGAAACTATTTTTATTATTTTACTTAAATAGTATATTTCAAATTTTGTTGTGAAGAACAAATATTGGTGCCTCTAGAGCGATTTTTAAATTTTCAGTTTCAGGTAAACCCCCCTCCTAATGGCTCGATTTCCCAGATTTTTTTTAGATATTATATTCTTTATCTTATTTAAATGGTAAATGGAGAGTTTCGTTGTGAAAAACAACAACTAATGCCGCTGGAACAATTTTTAAGTGTTGGGTTTTAGGTAACCCCCCCCCCCTTCTAATAGTCCGATTTCACTTAATTCAGAGAATACTTTTCTTATTTTATTTCAATGGCACGTACCGAATTTCCTTTAAAAATAATTAAAATTACTGCCGCTAGAGCAATTTTTAAATTTCGACGTAACCCCCATTCTTAATGATTGCAGTGCCCTGATTTTCGGAAAGGCTTTTATCAATTAATTTTTAAAAAAATCTACCGAGTTTCGTTGAGATAAAGCAAAAATTTCGGCCACCAAAGCGTTTTAAATTTTTTGCATTAGGTTACCTCCTCTCCCAATGGTACAACTTTGCTGGTTAACGAACTCGACGAATAGTTTGTTAATCGATGGTTATATGCCCAGTTTTGTTGAGAGAAAATAAAAATTGCAATCTCTAGAACGCTCACAGAAACACAATTACACTATTTATATAGTAAGAGAGAAATTTTATAATTTCCCCCCCCCCTTTTTGGCGCCTAGTAGATGCGATCGATGGAGATTTTGAAAGATTATCCACCCAAATTCTATTAGTACAACCGCAGTAACTTATATTCCTTAGGAATTAGCTAAAATGTTGGTAGCAAAGTGGCAATTTAAAATTATTTCAATGCACTAACTATTAAAATACTTAATTCAAATGCGTTACTAAACTCTAAAGATTAAATGAAGATGTAAATAATGTCTTAAATTTTAAACAAAACAAAAAAAATTATTCAAAAAGCAATAAAATGAAAGAAAATGGAGAGAAAAAGAATTAGGTATCAAATGAAACATAATTATGAGTACTGAATCCTTATCTCTGACTTGCGACATCTATATGCTGCAAAGATTAACACGCTAATTTGAAGACACCTTGCTCAAGAATACACTTTCTTTTTTTCCCCTGTGCTCTTAATTTCCTTAGCGTCACTTAATTCAATGAAAATTGCATACCCGTTCTTTTTAACTTTTTTTTACAATTTCCTTAAATATTAGATAAAAAGCTTCCTTCCTCATTAAGATTCCATTAACGTGAGTGACTAAGGCGGCCGGCTTGAAGAAGGTTTTTCCATTGCCCTTTCCACCAGGGTCAGTCGAAGCAAGGCGTCAAAGCTGAAACTTCGTTTGAGATTCGAATAATTCTAATTAATTATAGAAATAATATGCAAATTATAATGTAGTTCAAGATGATTAGCTTCAAGCGAGGAAGAGATCATGCTGAAAAAGAGAATAAAGGATAAAAGCCAAGGGAATAAGAACGTCTTGTTAATAACTCCCTTCTTAAGAGGCTGGTGTCGTTGAGAATAGAAACCGTGTAGATAAGTTCGGAGTTCCAAAACAGTTTACAACTCCATTCTTAGAAGTTTAAATCTATCCCGGAGTGTTGTAAACTGCAGACTTTGAGAAATAATAATTGGCTATAGGATAGAGAAGGTGGTATTCGCTAAACCTGGAGTCAGATGCCTAAAAGTGACATTTAAATGTTTCCATTACAGCTGCATTAAAAATCCTTTGATTACTATATTTAATATATTGCTACAACGGTCTTTGTAGCGGCTTAGGCTGAATGCGTTACTATTGAGATATTGACAAAAAAAATCAATAAATGGCAGAACTTTATTTTGAAAATCGTATATATGTCATTGTTTTTAAATATACATTTATGGCACTAAAAAGGTATTAATATTAATAAATAGCAATTGTAAAACGTGTGAAGAAAATGTAGAATTATACGTAAATTTAACAATAAAAATAAAATATTCTAGTATAATTACAAGTTCGTTAAGCAGGTGAAGCGAATTCCTCATGAGTTGAATAAACTTTAATAACAATGAATATACAATCCTTTAATGAAACGAAATAAGTTATAGCATTACTATGAGATATTACGAAAACAAACTTAGAATTCTTGCAATCGATAAGGTGTCACAAAAAAGAAACTACACTTTTTAGAATTATCATTATTATTATTGAGATTAAACCACAAAAATTAATGATACACTATTAATTACCACTAATAAATATATTCTGCGTAGGTATTTTTAAATATTTTTAAATGTAACCAAGTTTATGAACTGAGCCCTTGTAATCATCTTCACATTCACTAAAATAACAGAAAGTTTCGAGTTACACTGCGCATTTTAGAATAAGATGCTCACATGTTTCAATAAAACATAAAACATGCTACTATTTAAAAACAATTACAACGCACAAAGTATATTAAAATAATTGAAAGCTACACCGATTTTCAATGGCTTTGAATTTAATTTACACGATATTGTAGTAAAAACATGTAATGCAAACGTTTTCTGAAGCTTATATGCAGAGCGCTCTTACATATAAATATAATTTTCACACATATATAATAATAATATTTCACGTTTGCTATCTTCACGACGATACTTTCGTTAAATATAAAACACATGCATTATTATAAATATAGTTTATATTCTGAATTAATTTGTACGTTTATTTTAAAACAATATAGCGAAAATTAAACACAAGAGCGCTTTTAAATTTCGATTTTCAAGCATAACCTAACTCCTAATGGCCCAATATCCTAATTTTCAGAAACTATTTCTCTTACATTTTTTAAATGGCATATTTCGAATTTTTTTGAGAACAAACAAATATTACGAAATATATATTAATACCATTAGAGAGATTTTTAAATTTTGGGTGTCCCCTCCCCCCGACTAACAGTCAGATTTCACTTATTTTCTTTCAGAAACTTTGTTATTTGTTTTAAATGGTACATGTATAATTTACTAGTGAAAAAATAAAAAGAATAAACAAAACAAATATTGGTGTCACTAGTGCGATTTTTACATTTTGGGCTTCAGGTTAACCTCCACTCTTAATGTCCGGATTTCCCTGATTTTCATAACCTATATTTTTCATTTTATTTCAATAATATATACGGAGCTTAGTTGCGAAAAAACAAATATTAATGCTGCTAGGCCGATATTAAAATTTTCAGTTTCATGAAAAACCCCTCCTAATAGACCGATTTTACTGATTTTCCGAAACTATTTTTATTATTTTACTTCTACGAAGTATAACGAGTTTCCTTCCAGATATACCACCACTACCAATTTACATTTACGAAAAGGAGGCGAGCGTAGGCCGTAAGGCCGTAGCGAGCCGCAGTAAACTATTGGGTTTACCGGTGTGTAGGATTTACTCGGGGTTAGGTTAAGGCTAGTGTGTGCATGTAAATTAATTGCGGGTTCCATTTGTTCCCAGCCCTCCGCTAAAATTCCGTAACAATTATATTGTCCATTTATATATCCGCACTGTAGGAGAAGTCTGTGGCTATATAAGCACCGTGCTATCTGTACCTCACCCACCTCTGCCCGATCACTCGCTTGTGGTCGGGCGTCTTTATAGATTACCCGCTAATCTCAAGGTGTTTCGGCTGTACCTGACATTACCTCAGCTGCCTCCCACCCATCACGTAGCAGTAATCGGAGAGTGCATGGTAGGGGAGGTAAAGGTAGATCCACTTCGGATGGTTGCCACTGGGAAGGGCGGCGGAGGGGCCGCTCCTAAAAAAAAGCGGAAGTAAGGGGACTGTCTGTGGAGGTTTATAGCTACTAGTGCTGCTCCAGTAACACATTTATAGTTATGAAAGTATGCTGTTTTTAACTTTCTGACTGCTATAAGTGGTTCCCTATTGCCAAACTGAGTTCTTCAACTTCATTTTATCACTTTTTTCCACTCGTGTTTTATTGCACCTGAATTGCGGCATATGTACTTCTCTCGGAACTATTACCGCGTGCAAAAGCGACATATGTAGTCAGGATATTATTAATGGTGGAGGGGGTAAATTTAATAGCGTTTTAATTTTTAAATACTGAATATGCTGAATAATTAGATAATTTGTTTATCTTCTTGCGTTGTCTCGGCTCTAGAAATCTGGAGTTCGATGTTTCCTATTTCTCTGGTTCCAAAACGGAGGATAGGAATCTCAGGGGAATTTGGACTGATTTGGAAGGGGATTCTTCATGGAATAATACAATTTTGGCTCCAGTTGAACGCTTAATTTATGGGCAATTGAAGGTTTTAGGATCATGCTGAACATCATTCGCGTGATGATAAGTGTGTTTTTGATATTTATTGTATAGTTGCCCTTAGGCTAATGCTCACCACCCGAAGATTTAAATACAGCATTCACGTAGCTTTAATTTTAACTTTAACTGCGCTCCTCCGTAATAAATTCACGCGTGACTATAGCTTATAATTTTGCTGTAACACTTTCTTATAACACTGATCACTTTAATGTAAGGGCTTTACTATACGACTAATTTGATTGTTGTTAACTTTAATACTAATTTAGTATATTATCTTCATGACGACATATTTCTTTCAATTATTGATTGCCTTACTAATATCACTGTATTACACTGCCAGGTGTCGTGATTACCTGTGCTGTCCGGTTAGTCCATCTCTCTATATTCCTATTTAGTTATAATCATCCAAAAACTTACTTCTTATATTTGATATTAAATCTATTATGTAAATTCGTTCCGCCCTTCACGTAAATTTAATTCCTTTAAATATTATCGAACTTGGTGCATTTCTAGTTCCTCACTGGATCACAATAGATATTGTTTATTATATGCTCGCTTCTATTCGTTACGTTTTTGTAACATTTTTATTATTTGAGTCAACCAACCTACTAAAATCAATATTTCCATGTGGAAACGTTTCAAACATGATAGATTCCGTTACCCTTTTAACTTTACCATAGTTAGATTCACATACTAAAGGTTTACGCTAAAGCACGTTTCGGCCATATAAGTGGTATTCTTTTGAAACTGTCGGAAATAGCTAAAATTCTGGTTTCCTTTAAGACACTTGTTTTCGCATGCGGAGCTTCTTTTGAATGACAAGTACTGTTACCGATTAAAATCATATCTCTTGGTTTTCCATGTCGGGGCAATAAAAACATTTGCGGCCCAATGTCGACAACTCTTTATGCATCGCTGGCAATGGAAGGAAGGGGTTGTCTCTCTTTAACAAAAGAAGAGAACCTTAAGAGGCAAATCGTATTGTCTTAAGACTTTCTACAAGCAGCAGAAGGCCAGCATGTCCGTCCCTTTCACCGAAACATAACAAAAAAAAAACACACACACACACACACACACACACGCATATATATATATACACATATATACATTGTCATTGATAGTATTACAGAAAGATAACTTGAATATCACTTATTAGTAAAAAATACACACTAACAATTGTAATATTAAATTCCTCATCATAATTGTATATTGGTACCTTTGATTATTATTATTATTATTATTATTATTATTATTGCCATCAGAAGCAATTATTATTAAAATAGAAAATTTTGAAACATTTCCTGCTTCAATGAGACTATTACCTTAAATAAGCCTGAAGAAAACTACACAGATACAACATAAAACCCTTATAAAACATACCACTTGATGACTGTTCTCTTCAGATGCAAACAGCTGATTGGGTGCTGTGTACAACAAAAGGCTGATGCGTTTGTTTCTTCCAGAGTAAGTTTGTTAACAAAATTCTAGAGCTGCATCCCAAGGCACCTGTTTCTGAAGTTCCTGAAGAATCGTCTGGAGTTTTATCTCAAGATAACCGAAATGTGTTTCTTTCCACTGCTGACTGTTACAACTCGCTCAAGGGAACCACTTGGGACAAAAGGATTCAACTTCCATATCACTCTCAACGGGGAAGCCCCATACCGTTATAAAAATCTTTGTTGTTACGCATGGGAGATGTTTTGAAACATAAACACAAACATGTAAATGTTCTTAGATATTAGGAGCGGAAGACAAAACAGATTATTAGAAGGTGGAGTTGAAGGTGTGCTAAAGTAATTCATATATTTATCACCAAAGTACATGGAGAATTTTATTGCACATGTGCAGACCAAGATTTAACTTGCATATACTTTGCACACCTATACAAGACCTTCCTGTCATTAATGCGGTTTAACAAGGGCTATCTCAGCGCAAGCAGCAAGGAATTAAACGACTCAAAGAGCAGCCGGTCTCAAAGAAGCAATAAATACATGGGTCACCACTATTTGTTGAGGCGCGAAACCCAAGAAATCACAGTTCAAAAAAGTTCCTATCAAATTCTCTTTTAAACATATAAATGTAGTTGTCAGCATTATTAATAGTGCTAGAACAAACTCATTAAAGCCTATAACATGTTAAACGTACTTACCGAAGACAGAATGCATTCCCTCATGAACGAAGATTCTCGATAACGATCTTACCTGGAACGAAAGAAAAAAAAATATTATTTCTTTGTGACTACAACTAAAGATAAATAATTTACTACTAAAAGCTACTTGTTTTTAAAGATTTAGGTGCCAGAATTGCTACTCTCCTATCTACTTACAGGTTCAGGAAATTTCTACAGTTGAAGTACGAAATTTAGTGAATTTCATTTTAGTGGGGTGGATTTCTAAAACAATGAAAAAAATAAACATAGCTAATCCATTTAAAAATAATTGCTAAAATGTAATGTTAAAGTTAAACTATTGCGAAAGGCGTTATTCAATTTTCTAAGCTTGCTGGCACTTGTTTTCTCCGTGGTGCGCTGTGCTTGTAAACATAAACAAACTTGTAGAACGCAGGCTTTCACATATCAATTATATGAACTGAGTCTATCGTATGGCCGTGGTTTCTTCCGCCTTCCTAGGCGTTTCGTCCACGACTGCGGTGGTCGTGCAGTGGTGTGCTCGACGTGGTCGTCCTGGAGACGAGCAGTAGAGCAGAATCCCTTTGGATCACGGCCCTACAGCGCACATAAACAAATTTACTAAAGCGTCGGCGTTCCTATTTCATAAAAACTTGTAAGTGATATTTCATAAAACTCACGGAAGAATGTTTCACACTGTTTCGTTTGTCAAAACGCAATTACAAAACTGTTACCTGCAGTCTTTTTATTCAAGCAAGCTTTCAGATCCGGATAACCAAGTAATACGGTTGCAGGAGAAAGGAATCTATAACCCACCTGGTGTCCACACTCGTTAAGCGCAGCGTCGATCCTGGGCCCTATTCCACAAAAGTATGGTCTAATACATATAAGTATATTAGTACAAGTCCTTGTAAAGTATAGTCTTATAACTTTCTATTCCACGAAAGTACAACACTTGTAAAGTATTAGTAAAAAGTTATAAGTGGCGTCATATAAGAGCAAGATAGAGGAACAGCTGTTTGCCACATGTCGCTGCCCTTCCATAATATGCGTCTTATTTTTTCTCAGAAATAATGATAAATTAAATGCTTTATTATGCATTTATCGATATTAAGCGTAATAATCCACTTGTAACGACGATTCTTAACAACGACATTTAAGAGCATCAATTTTAGTCGTAGAGAGATGGCAGAAAAATCGAGCTTCCCGATTGCAGTAATTCATATTTATTTGTTTATATTGCTCGACAATCGCGTTCTCATATTAAACAAAAAAACTGGGGAAATTGTGTAAAAAGAGATTATTTTAAAAGAGCATTAAAAGAAATTATTTTCGTATCATGTAGCAAGAACCTTAAAAATATATGAACTAAGATAGTGCACTGAAATATACATTTGAAACAGGAAACGCCAATATCAATCCGTACTTAAATTGTCCTTAACCTAACTTTATCATTATATATTTTTTTTTCTTTATACATATTCCTACTCATTGTTATGATCATTTAGCACATTTGGGTCAACTGGTCCCAAAATCATTAAAAAGATAATAAGTTTTGTGCTAGTATTTGAAGTTACCAATGTTCCTACACTTGAAGAGAAATTTATACAACCGAACAACGAAAATGCACTTGTATATTTGTAAGTATAGAGTTGTAAAGTACCTTTGTGGAACGGAATTTTACTAATAACTACAAGTTACAAGTTCATACACTTGTGATCTATTAGACCATGTTTTTTTTTTTTTTTTTTTTTTTTTTTAACAGATCCCAGGTGGTCTAGTTGGTTTTTTTTTTTTTTTTTTTTTTTAAGGGACGCTTTTTAACATCTCAGGTCATCAGCGTCCCATTCAACTCAGGTCATGAAACGGCCGACAAATTTTGCTCAGAGGCCTCTCTTTCAGGCTTGAGGTTCTTTATCGTGCCGCAAATGTACGACACGGGACCCACGGCTTTACTTCCCTTCCGAACGAGGCCATACTTAGGATTTTTATAGCCCGAAAACATCAACCAATTATGGCCGGTATTGAACCCGCGATCTTGGATTTAGGAGGCACATATGGTTACCACTACACCACAAGGACCGACCAAATGATCTATTTTTTTTTTTTTAGTAGTGTTTAATGCCCGATTTTACTACTGAGGCACCCCAGGCGGTGGACACTGATGATACATGAGATGAAATGCTATATTAGGAAAGGATTTATTTTTAAAGAATGAAACGTTCCAGGCCTAAGTTTACGGTACATCCCCGTCATTTGCCATTTATGAGGACTGAGGAAAACCTGGAAAAACCCCAGGCAGGGAGGGCGGTCCAGGTGGGATTCGAACCCCAAACCTTCCGCTCACGAGTCCGCGCCTTAACGACCTCGGCCACCCGTGGCTGTCAGGTAGTCTAGTGATAACCATACCTGCTCGTAGACCCAAATCGGACAGGGTCGATGAATTTTTAACGAAATAAAAATCCTAGGTATGACTTCCTTCGGAAGGGAAGTACACTTGGTCCCGTGCCGTAGATTTACGGCACGTAAAGTTATTTCAAGCATGAAAGAAGAAATCTTTAAGTAAAATTTGTGGACTTTTCTCCCTGAGATGAATGGGACGCTAATGGCCAGATATGTTAAAGAGTGTCATTAAATAACCAAATTTATGAACATTGCCATGAAATGGCGCGAAAATTTGTGCAGTGGCATCGTTGATGAGCACCAGAATCCTGTAACGGTATAGGACACAGTTTCAAACAGATGTGATATGTAATTGACGTATAAAAGACGTGTCAATGACTACTGCGCAAAATATGAACAAACTTACTTCTCGAACATGATGAAAACATTGGAAATTTGCTGGGTCAAGGCTATAGATGTAATTTTTTTTTAAACCAAACATTTGAAAAAGCAATCTTATAAGACGACTCGTTTTAGCCAAATTCCCATTTATCGAATGACTCTGGCTAGTAGAAAAAAAGGAGAAGCATAAACTAAGCGAATTCCTCAGCAAGTTCAATTTGTGAAGGTTATGACAAAGCAGAGAAATTTAAGTTTACAGAAATTTGAAGGAAGCACCACTAGTGTGTCTACTCTCTCTGTGAAGCCTTGTGGGCCTCAGCTTTACCACGATGACCGGTGCGTCTTCTACCTCCATCACATGATTTGATTGGTAGAGCGCTGATCGCTATATTGGGACTTACTAGATCGGAGATCGCCACCTTTCCATCAGCCAGCTTCCTCACGAGGCAGGGTGGACCCGTTCTAGACCTCCCTATATTAGAAAATTTCCTAAGTAGGTACCGGGAATTGAACCCGGACCTCCCGGGCAGCTGTCAGCAACGCTAATCACTAGGAGATTGCCAGTGCGTCCACCACCAGGAAATAATTATAAATTGGTTTATCTAGAGTGTTTTTTAAATTTCAGTTTATTTCCCTATATCCCTTAATTTCGGAAACTATCTTTCATATTTTGTTTAAATGATACATACCAAATTTCGTTGTGGAAAAAAAAACTATTGCTACCACTAAACGTTTTAGAATTTTGGGATTCAGTTAAACCCCCAATCCCAATAATCTGATTTCGCTGACTTTCAGGACCAGGTTACCTAAGTGAATTTGTCTGTAGGAGTTTCTCTCAACCTGACAGGCATTAAAAGCACTAATACTATCCATGCTCATTTAATGCATATCTTCTAATAATCCACTCCAGGACCTATAGTCCCTCCACAAATATTAAAAAAATTATAAAAAGTCAGATTCTAAAAATTTAATTTTACCTCGATTAACTTTCACGAAAGCTATACCGCCATGGGTGACCGAGGTCGTTAAGACGCGGACTCGTGAGCGGGAGGTCTGGAGTTCGAATCCCGCCAGGACCGTCCTCCCTGACTGAGGTTTTTTCCAGGTTTTCCTCAGTCCTCATAAATGACAAATGCCGGGGATGTAACCTAAACATACCCCTGGAACGTTTCCTTCCTTAAAAAATATCCTTTCCCAATATATCATTTCATCTCATGTATCATCAGTGTCCACCCCTGTGGTGCCTCTGTAGTAAAAACGGGCGTTAAACACTATTAAAAAAAAAAACAACAACGAACGCGAAAGCTGTGTATCCTTCGAGCTGAAGACGAGAGTTGATATCTGAAAACTGCGTAATCTCCGTTTTAATATCAGCACCTTATTCTCGTTACTTGGCTGCATTATTGTACATAGTTACTATGACGATTCATTCGTTTTCAAAACGCATTCAAATATGTGAGAGGTGTATTACAATATACGGTAATTATATTGAAAAGTGAAACTTATGGACCTACTCTCGTATGTGTTATTGCTTTTGCTATGGTTCAAAGATTCAATACTGAATAAAGTTTTTTTTTTCTGTAACTTTTTAGAAATGAATCGGCTGCTTATGGTCGCGCAAAATTTCAAAAACGTTTTCGGGAGATCAATTTATCTGACAGTCTACAGTTCGTAAAATTGTGGTTAAATTCAAAATAACAGAATCAGTACTGGACAAGAAAATAAGATAAAAGAGTCGTATGTTAACAGAGAAAACTGGCTGATAATCGCTATGCGATTAGAACTACCGCCGCGAAAGTCTATTGCAAAGTTAGCACAACAAGCTTATTGAACTGTATGTCTTACAGTATCACAGCTTCGGGAAGGAGAATTTCATCTTCTGTAAAAAGCAAGCACGTTTTTAGTGCTTAAGTGATTTTTTGGCGGGTCTGGTATGGGTTGCAGGTCTGTGTGCTCCGGCTGTCAGCCTGGTTCGTGTGCGGTGAAAAACAAAACAAAACTCTATATTTCTGTGCCGCGAACTCACCTTCCATTTCACTATGCGTCTTTCTGTTTTTATGAATTTTTCGAGGTGACCACGACATTGGGGCAATATTTCCAAAGTATTACACGTACAAATATGATTGATTAATGAAAAGAACCGTAAACTCATCAAGTTTTCTTCACACTCTGCCCGTTGGATCACACGATACATGTCCAGGCGGTAGTCTCACAATGTAGTAGCATCATCCTGCTAATGGTCATCCCTGCAGCAACGTTGCGTTCACTGAGCTCTGTTAGTGGGGGTACTTAAACAAGTTTCTTAATGTACCCCTAAAGGAAGAGGCCACAAGATGTTAGATCCGGTGATCTGGGGGGGGGGGGGCAAGGTAGCTGAGCTACGTTATCCTCACCAACAAGCCCATTTCGGCGATGCGGTAGTTCATCATTTAGGTAGCAACAAATATTGATGTTCCAATGAGTGGGTGCCTCATCTTGTTGGAAACCGAAATCTTCAGAATCAGCAGCCAGTTATGCAAACAAACACAACTGCAACATTCCACCAATCTCAGTTTTCTCACAAAAGAAAAAAATGGTCCATACAGCTTTGTCTGTGATACTGCACAAAAAATATTCACCTTTGGTGAATCTCTTTCAAATGCTATAATTGCAAGGGGATTTTCAGTGTCCCAGTCTCATATTCCGGGATAAATCGCTGTTGGCGACGAAGCCTTTAAGATCCTCCATTACTTCCTGCATTTGACGTCATAATCTTCGGGCGTTAATTGTTGCAGGGGCTGCAGAAGGTTGGGTTGGAAATGTAACTGTCGTTGCAAAATCTTCCATACAGTTTGCTGCGGTAGTTCACGTTTGCAGCTTGCTCGGAACGATGCACAAAACTTTCCCTCACTCTCTCCACTGTTTTATCTGGCACTTTTGATCGACAGGTACTTTTACCTTTACACAGAACCAGTGTTCTTAAATATCCGATATCACCGCAAAATGCTTTGTTTACATGGCAGTTCTTATCCATAATCTCTTCTGAATGCGCGTTGCATTGCTATAACAGACGAACATCTCGCGTATTCCAACACAAAAAACTCTTTTTTGCTTTGTCGCCATTTTGTAAACGCATTAAACTCGTGCTGCCAACTGGTGCGTACAATGCAAAATTTGTGCGTTTACAGTTGTTTTCATATATCAAGTCATATTTGTACATGTAACACCGAGGGTTCCAAAAAAAAAAAAAAAAAAAAAAGTTCGCACACTTACACAGTGGATATCTATTTAATATATTTCAAAGTTGGACCGAAAAACAACAGTAATATGTAGTATGACGTTCTGTAAACAGATGTGGCTCACATCACGTTATGTTAGCGTTGTTACAACAAAATGGAGCCGAGATTATCATTTGAACAACGGAAAGCAATTTTGAAGTGGTATTGGAAAACCGAGAATGTTGTTGAAGTTCAAAGGCAATGGGGACGTGTGTACAGAACAGAACCGCCAACGCGAGTAACAATTGCACGCATTCGAGACAAATTTGAGACTTGAAGTACCATAAGCGATGTTCACAAGGGCAGATCTGGGAGACCTCGCAAAGCCATAAGCCCAGCATCCTCGGCTTTGGTTTTGGAACGTTTTGAGCACTCGCCGCAGAAACCTACAAAGTAATGTGTACGTGAGACTGGGATTAGCAGAACCAGCGTGCGTCGTATTGTTAAAAACAACAAAGTCGAAAGTTAAGGATGTTGTATACTGTAGAAAACCAGCTACACTGACAGCACTTCGGGAAGAAATTGAAACGGCATGTGCTGCAATCGCTGAGTACACTTTCGCAAACGTTGCTCAATAAATAGTTCAACGTACTCAGAAGTGTATCGACGCTGATGGTGGGCATTTTGAGCAACTGTTGTAACTGTAAAAGTCTAAGATGATTAGTGCTCATCATTTTCTGTTTATGTGTATTCAGTTTTGTTTTGTTAACACAGGTTTTTTGGCACCCTATTTATAGCGTTTTGTCATTTATAGTAAGCCTGTATACGGGAGATGAAACACACTGAATGTTATGAATATAAATTTTAGCTTTAGAAATAGTTTTCCTCTACAGACCTTCATGATCATAAATTAACGGTATTGATGACGAAGAACGAACCAGAAGGTCACAGCATCATGATGCCCTATGCAGATTGCTTTGTTAGAACTGCAGGACGATGGATCTGCATATATGAATAATGAATGAAATTTATGCTGCAGCAGTTTCTATGCCATAAACGCAAAACACCATTTTTTTATCTTTTGAGTTAGGAAAAGGTTCAGTAGCTGAAGAGTTTAGCTGGTAGGTACTTTTGTTCACGTTTATGTGGATTATCAATATATACAAAACCAGAGGTGTGCTTAAATGATATGTGTTCGATACACAATACATAAAGGTACCAGAACTAAATATTTCCAAGAAAACGGATAGGTAAAGGGTCACATTTTCACCAGATCTCAAACCTTCAGGCGTTTTTGCATCAACAAATAGTGAGATAACGTATCGTTCCATGGCAGCAACAAGGTCGAAATGTCACATATGAACCAAATTTCGTTGTGCAATTAACGATGAAGCTTGTGTTTTGATAAGTGTGCAAATGATGTAGTATTAAATTAAATTACATAGTTACATGTGTAGAATTCTGCAATACATTTATTTTACCTTCATTACTATGGACCCATATTAACTGTTTCATGTAAAATATAATGTATGGTCATTATACCATGCATTCCATTTACAGCTAGGCCAAAGATCACGTATATCGTAGTTCGCTTGCACTGCAGTGACCACGGTATTATTCCCATAGCACGCTCTAGAGGTGAATGACTGCCCATGGCTACGTTATCAGCTGTGTTATACTGTGTCAGTTGCTGCCTTCTGTTCGAGCTGTAAAAACTATAGTTTGTTATTGTGCATCTCAAAAGTGAAAGTTTATTCAAGGCATCTATGTCGTTTGTGAATTACATTAAATCATTCCTTTAGTCTACTGAAATGCCTACCGAAAAATTCACGTTTGAGTACAGAATTTTAATGTCGACACATTAGTAAAAACCTATTTATCTTAGACAGGTGTGTAGACAATTTCTGGTATTCCAGTTCCAGATGGAGAAACTGTTAGATGTCTGGTTTAGGACAACGGGATCGCTAAACGCTAAACCTAAGAAGCGAAAAAGAAATATTCTAACGGAGGAAAAACTTGATGAAATTGGAGCATCATTCGCAAGCTCCCCAAGAAGTCTCTAAGACATGTTCCATAGCAAGTGGGTGTTTCAAAAACGTTTGTTCATAGAGCTGGCAAATTTTAAAAGTGAAACCCTACAGTGACCTACATTTCATAAATTACAACCTCATGACGACGAAAATCAAGTAAATATCTGTAAATGGATTATTTAATAATTTTCTCAGATGAGGTATGATTTCATTTAAACAGGAACAGTACCCATACCATAGACGAAGTTAAGGACAATATAACAAACATTACGCATGAGGAACTTATGCGTGTGAATGGAAATTTCACCCGAAGATGCCAGCAAAGTCTGAATGCAGACGGACATCACTTATAACAAGGTTAGTAGTCATTATAGTGCATATTACTATCACTCGTGTGTAAGTAACGCAGTAGTTTTAGAACGGAAAACCCCCGTTGCAGTAGACAATGAGCGGAGCACGCGATCCGCGGCCCGGCAATATAAGGAACGCTCTTCATTTGTTTTAAGAACATCTCTTGTCGCATTCTGTTTCAAGTATGACTGGTGCTTAGAGCAAGAATTCGGCTTTTAAGGAAAGGAAGATTTATCCACGAACAGAGGCAGACAAATAAATACCATTGTTCAGATTATAAACGAAATGTTTTACGTAAACAATGGGCGAGATTTAAGGAAAATGGCTTATGGAAATAGTACCGGTTATTATTAACACAATAACATTTTAAAGTTTGTCTTGCACATCAACTGTTTCTATACGCTTAAAATTGCATTCCCTGTTACAGGCATCTTGTTGAACAAGCAGTTTAAATGAGGATAGATTACTTATCGCGCCCTTTAGCAGTAGACTCAATAATGTTTAATAAATGCTGGTTAAATTCATGAAGAGAGTTTTTAATATTATCCTTTATTTTTACCATCGCTTATAAACAATACATTTTATAAAAGAATTTCTCGGTGCGGTTTTGTTTCTCTGTGTGTTGTTGTTGTTGTTTAATGTGCCTTTTTATTTTTAAAATCATTAATATTATTAATCAATAAGTTTAGTATAAAACTGATAATTGTGTTTATTATGATTACTACTTTAAGATTTGGATTTTCTCTTTGTTTTTATTTGTATACTTTCTAAAATAATTTTTATAATTTACTAGACTTTTTTTTTATTTTCTATTTATGTTGCTGCCTTAGTCGACGTTTAAATTCTGTAGTATTGGTCCGTGAAATAGAGGGTAAGTCATTAAGAAAGATACAAACAGATAGAGAACATAAATAGAGTATTGCTTAAAAAATGCTTTTATTTTTCAACATAAACTCTGTGTACAATGAGCGACTTGTCCCAATGTTTCACAAACCTCTGAAATCCAGCAGTATAACTTTTTTTTTTGGGACAGCTGTTGGATCCAGATATGACTTCTCTTTCGAGTTACACCGTCAAAAATACAAAGGGTGCAAAAAATGTATACGCACTTCAAGGATTTTTTTTTTATTGATTTATTTATGGACGTTTTTTAACATCTCAGGTCATCAGCGTCCCATTCAATTCAGGGCGTGAAACGGCCGACAAATTTTGCTCAGAGGCCTCTCTTTCAGTCTTGAGATTCTTTTTCGTGCCGTAAATGTACGACACGGGACCCACGGCTTTACTTCCCTTCCGAAGGAAGCCATACTTAGGATTTTTATGCCCATCGATCCTGGCCGGGTTCGAACCCACGATCTTGGGTATAGGAGGCAAGTATGGTAACCACTACACCGACCGACATACTTCAAGCAAAGAAAAAACTGTGTTAACATAACAAAACTGAATTCACACAAACAGAAAATGATGAGCACTAATTATCTTAGACTTTTACAGTTACAACAGTTGCTCAAAATGTCCACCATCGACGTGGATACGCTTCTGAGTACGTTAAACTACTGATTGAGCAACGTTTGCGAAAGTGTCCTCAGCGATTGCAGCACATGCCGTTTCAATTTCTTCCCGAAGTGCTGTCAGTGTAGCTGGTTTTCTACGGTATACAACATCCTTAAGAGCTCCCCATAGGTAGAAGTTCAACGGAGTTAGATCCGGAGAACGCGGTGTAACTCAATCGGACCTCTTCGTCTTATCTAGTGCCTTGGAAGATTGTCATCAAGGTAGGCAAGTATATCTCGGCGGTAATGTGCTGGTGCACCATCCTGTTGCATACGATATCACGAGTCTCAAATTTGTCTCCAATGCGTGCAATTCTCGCGTTGGCGGTTCTGTTCTGTACACACGTCCCCATTGCCTTTGAACTTGAACAACATTCTCGGTTTTCAAGTACCAATTCTAAATTGCTTTCCGCTGTTTAAAAGATAATCTTGGCTCGATTTTGTTGTAGCAACGCTATCACAATGTATGTGAGTCACATCTATTTACAGAACATCATACTACACATTACTGTTGTTTTTCGGTCGAACTATGAAATATATTAAATACATATCTACTGTGAAAGTGTGTATACATTTTTTGGTACCCTCGGTATTTCTCAGACAATTTTAAGATTTTTTTCAGTATTTCTTCCAAAACATTCAGTGAACTAGCACCAAAAAGACAAAACACGGCGTTTAATGTAACATAAAGCCTTTTTCTAGAAACGTTCCGCTCATTATACGCACCGCTGAGAGCAGTGCGTAGCTTTCATAACTAAAACTACCTAAACCTGTTACATTATTGATGACTTCCTTAAATTTCATACCTACAATAGCATGCGTTTCCGCTTGCTCACAGAAATAACTTTTTTTAGCTTGGTGTTTGCAAACGAATGTGCACAATGAAAATAACATGAAAAATTAGCAAGTATGAACCTCGCTGCCGCTGGTAGCGGTTAATTAACCGGCGGAGGCAAACGTTATGAGAACGAAGCGGAGCGGGACTCCATTTCCTGATCTACAAACTAATCAGCACGGGGTCATCTAATTAATCTCATTTTACGTTTATGTGTGCGCTTTCATTCAACATTTGCTGCATTTCAAAATCTCAATCAACCATAAAGCAACAAGAGTATTCTGTTTAAAGAAATTCTTGAAATTTGTGGAAAGCGTTTTGCATTTGTTCAGAGAACAAAGAACTTCGTTGTTTATTTACAATGTCATGCATTTATTATCCTTAAAGCCAGGCTAGGGTTCTCCAAACACTTTTCTCGTGTTTTTCGGCCAACAATTTCTGTACCGTAAAAGCGATTGTAACGCTTTGCAATATTTTCTTATACTAACAGTGCCAAATGCGTTTAATGATAGTAAAGTTTTTCGGTGCTTTCAAAACCCAATTACAGAAGCGACTACGTGATTGCTGTTAACACCAATCTTCGTAATGTCTGCAATATGTAGTTACGAAAATCGATAACAGAGAATATTAAAAAAAGAAATCTTTTATATACTTATGCTTTAACCTCCACAACTTTTAGGGAATTCTGAAGGAATGTAAGCTTTGTACCCACGGAACGATTTTTGAATAATTTCTCCAATTTTCCATCGATACTACCTATAATGAAAAAAAAAAAATATGGAAAAAATATAAATCCGTGAACGTTCTAATGGTTCCAATTTGTGCTTTTTCCCAATGAAACTCAATAACTTGCTATACTTCTTTAAAATGATTAAAAAAAAGTAGTTTTCGAAAATCATGGCAATCATTAGGAATGGGGAAATACCTGAAAAACGAGTGGGGGTTAAAGTGAAACTATAAAACTGCTCTTGTGGCCGCAATTTCATTTTTTTTATATTAAGCTCAGTACATGTCATTGAAATTAAATGCGAAAAATAGATTCTGAAGATCAGTGAAATCGAACTATTAAGAGGGGGGGTTAACTATATCCAAAAATTTAAAAATCACTCTAGTGGCATTAATATGTTTTTTTTTTCCGCAACAAAACTCAGTATATAACATTTGAATAGATTAAGAAAAATACTTTCTGAAAATCAGCGAAATTGAACCTTTAGGAGCAGAGGTATACAAGAAACCCAAAGTTTAAACATCATTTTAGCAGCAGCAATATTTGTTTCTTCAAAACGAAATTCTTTGTATAGCTTTTAAATTAGATAAGAAAATTAGTTTCTGAAAATTAGGGAAATTGGACCATAAGGAGGAGGGGTATACTTGAAAAACAAACTTTAAAAAGTGCTCATGCGTTAAATTTTCTCTGCCTTGTTTTAAAATAAAAACCAAAATTATTTTTAACGATGCATATGTTTTATATTAAACAAAACCATCTTATGAAGACAACACATGTGAAATATTAATCTAACATGTGTCTGAGAATTATATTTGTATGTACGAGCGTTCTGTAATAACATTCAGAAAACGACAGTGTTACATGTTTGTACTACTATAACATTTAAATTAAATTTCAAAGTCACTGAAAATCGCTGGAACAGTCGACTGTTTTTGTTTGCTTTGTACATTGTAAACGTTTCTGAATAGTAACATGTTTTTGTTTTATTTAAAAAAAATGAACATCTTAAAATACGCAATGTAACTTGAAACTTTCTGTTATTTCTCTCTTTTTAAGTGAATGTAAAGTTATCAAGGGCTCAGTTCATAAACATGGTTACATTGAAATATGTTTAAAAATACTCGCAATGTATAGTATACCATTAATTTGTATTGTTTAATCTCAATAATAATTCTAAAAATGTGGTTTCTCTTTTGTTAATACTTATAGATTGCAAGAAGTCTAGGTTTATTCCCCTAATACCACACAGCAATCCCTAAATTATTTCGTTTCATTAATTAAATAAGGCCTAATTTAGATTTTATGTTTATTTTTATTAGAAGTTATACAGATCATTGAGGAATTCAGTTAATTTACGCAGTTCCTGCACGATGGACCGTCTGTTCATGTAGCCAGCCTGAAGAACGGGTTGCAATTAGGTGCTCGGGGACTGTAAAGTCCTAGAAATTGTATTAATTCAAGTCTCGCGTGCTCCGAGGCTCACAGCAAAGGTACAAGAAAGAACATTGAAATTTGATCTTTTTATCTGTTGACCTGTTTCGAAAAGCACAGGAAGTGAAGCGAGGAAATTTTATTTGCTATAAAATAATAAATTAATATGTATAAAACCGTGAGGTATAATCGATTGGTAGTAAGTAAAACGTGACCTTATTAAAATGTAAAACAACCAGTCTGCAATTGACCAATTTGATTGATTGCTATGAAGGACAATTAGGAATGCCATACTTTTGGGGTTATTATAAAATTATTTTCGTGTGCAAAAGAATCAGGCCTGTGAGAAAGTATTAGGTTCACTTTTTCTTTCCTTCATATTTGTGTTTATCTTTATTAAATTGAGAAAGACCTAACGTTAATTCACAAAAGTTGTGTGGTATTATTTTTATTTGCGCTTTCAATAAAGTGAAACAAATTCCAGAACTCCGAAAAAACTACTTTCAACTACATATAGATTAAAGTTCAAACTGCAAATTGGGGGGGGGGTCCCACTTCTCCTTCAAACAAAAATAAAATATCTCATCCGCCAGGGCCATTGAGTGAAATGGGAAGGTCCTATCTTCCGCACAGTGTGTTGTTCTCCTCACGAAGGATGCAGACAACGAACATTTTTGAGTGAATCGAGCTTATTAAACAAACTCCAAGAGTAGGGCCACTACTTTATTTTTTGTAGATCTGTTTACTGCCTGAAGGGGAGATATCACATTCAATCTTGAAAGCGAAGACTGGTGCGGCGTTCTTAAGGGTGATAACCGTCTAAGGCCCATTGAATTATCGTGATGGGGTTAACTAATTAACTAATCATGCCAAAATAAAAATAAGCATATCACAGTTAACAAAAAAGCGAGCGGCTTTTCAGATGCAGCAGGTAGAAACAATATATTACCCAGTATATAGAGTAGGCCCAAACAATGTATAAAACTTCAAGCCAAGAGAAATGTGTGTTAACATAACATAACTGAATTCACACAAACAGAAAATGATGAGCACTAATCATCTTAGACTTTTACAGTTGTAACAGTTGCTTAAAATGCACACCATAGACGTCGATACACTTCTGAGTATGTTGAACTACTGATTGAACAACGTATGCGAAAGTGTCCTCAGCGATTGCAGCACATGCCGTTTCAATTTCTTCCCGAAGTGCTGTCAGTGTAGCTGATTTTCTACGGTATACAACATCCTTAAGAGTTCCCCATAGGTAGAAGTCCAACGCAGTTATATCCGGAGAACACGGTGAAAACTCTTTATGTTAGTATTGTTATTTTAGTATTTACATTTTTACTGTAAAAAATGATACACTACTAAAACTGAGAATAATAACATTATCATTTATTAAAGCTATTGAAGATGATACCCCTCTGCGATACATTGCCGGCATCTGGGCAGGAAATTTCTGTATTTCAACTAACTTTCATTCCTAAGAACATAATGGTTCAAGGCCTATTTCTTGTCATTTTCTCGTAACTTTTAGTGCGTTGCCGAAAAGTTTCCGTACAACGAACACGATTAGAGGATATTTCATGCAAACTGTTTTACCAATTCTCTCTCTCTCTCCCTCTCGTATATATGTTACATACCCGTTCTTCAAGAAGTGGCATAAATAACGCACAACAATTAGCATACAATGTATACACAATGAAAGCAGCTATAAACACACGAACGCATAAGCATTTGCTGGTTTAGCTTCCCTCAAAATAACTACAAGCTGCCACCTACACATAGTCTTGACTGATTTCTCCCAGCAAAAAGCCGTTTTCCTCCTATAACCTCGAAATATGACATTAAGTTCATATTGGAGTTTAAGGATCACTTTAACCAACGAACTCCATGAAGTGAGAGCTTTAAGAACTCTTTTTTCATAATTACCATAGACAATCCAAATAGGCAATATCCAATTATTTTTTTTTCTGCTAATGATGATAAATATTCACTCAATATTGATTAAGATTTTCTTGATTGGATATGAAATAGGCAAATATATTGTAATGTTTTATTAAAAAAAGATGGATATTTTCGGTCTGCATACAATGAGGTTAAGAGATAAAACAAATAAGCACTGCCGCATATAAGAATAACTTATATGCAGGCCCTTAGCGCCATCTTAGTATACTAGGTTTATCGAATAGTCTTTGAATATTATTCGCCTTTTTGTGACATTTTCAAATTTTATATACATTAGCCAACTTCTCTGTAGAGCGGAAGCTTCAAGAATCAGGAAGTACATAGTTTTATATTCAATAGTTTCCCTTACATCGTTATTGTAACAGCCTTTCGGTAACTAGACGCCAAAGCAAATGGCAGGTATAACGTTTCAATAGCTTTAAGAATTCTTTTTCATAATTAACGTAATTAACCTCTATTAACTTATTTCATCACTTGACGGAATATGAGTACAGATTTCTGTGGTGCATTGCTACAATATGATGTGTTTTCCAAGAGTTATTTTATTGGTGTTAAAGGTATACATAGATTTATCGACTTAAGTCATCTTAAACTATAATTGACATAAGCGTTGATGGAAAGAAAATGTGTTGGCAATTAGTACCTACTGATACAAAAATATATGAAATGATGTTTAGTTTCCAGGCACATTGAAAAGAAAAATGTGCCCTATGTTCATTAAAGCATTCAATTGCTAACTAGTATAAAATATTTGACAGTAGCTGTAGTACAGTTTTGTACCTCTAGGTGGCAACACTAACACATCTGATGAGTGAGTGTTTAAAGTTTCATGCAGCTGGGTAGATGTGTTGAGATTCTGTGTGTAGCGTGTGGCAATTTTAGGACGGTTCCAAGATTAGAACAGAGAATGTGCATCAAATTCTGTGCAAATCTCGGGAAAAATGCTACGAGGCCCCTCGCAATGATTCAGCAAGTATTTGGGGGACAAAACATGAGCCGTACACGTGGTTTGAGTGGCATGCTCGGTTCAGGGCCGGCCGTACAGCTATTGAAGACGATGGTCACACCGGTAGGCCCTTCAGCTGCACAACGCCTGACATTGTTGTCAAAGTTTAACACCTCGTTCGTGAAGATCGACGTTGAACCATTGAAAACCTTGCTCATGAATTGGGAATTGGTTATGGGACATGCCAACGAAATGTAAGTGATGAATTGGGCATGCATGTCGCCGCAAAATTTGTGTTAAGAATCCTGACTGCTGATCAGAAGACGCAGCGTGTTGAAGTTTGCACGGAGCTTCGTCGGGCCGTATTCGATGAACCAAACTTCTTGTCCAGGTTCATCACCGGCGACGAGAGCTGGATGTACGCTTATGACTCTGAGACAAAACAACAATCCTCCCAGTGGAAGAGCACGAACTCGCCAAAAAAATAAATAAATAAAGCGAGACAAGTCAAGAGCATGCTCCTCGTTTTCTTTGATACCCAGTGGATTGTGCACAAAGAATTCGTCCCACCAAATCAAACAATTAATTCCACGTACTATTCGACGTTTTGCGACGGCTCCGTGAAAATGTGTGGAGTCGACGGCCAGAAATTTGGCGACAAGGGAACTGGCTGTTGCATCACGATAATAAGCCCTGTCACAATTGCTTGTTCACCAGGAGCTTTAAACAACATGACGGTTGTCCCCCACCCACCGTACTCGCCTGATTTGGCACCCTACGACTTCGCTCTATTCTACAAACTGAAAATCAAGTTGAAAGAACGTCGGTTCGACACAATTGAGAGGATTCAAGAAGAAACGCTGTCTGTGCTAAACACCCTCAAAGAACACGACATTCAAGATGCACCTGGAAAATGGCACAATTGCTGGGACCGGTGTATACGTGTGGAAGGGAATTACGTCGAGGGTGACGGCGGTCATTAGTCTCAAAGTAAGTTTTTGACCAGAATGCAGCATCAGTCCCGAATATTTTGGATAACCTCTTGTATTAGTGCTTTGTAAATTAGTTAATATGCGACTCCCCCCATTTTATGTACGGTTAAAAAGTATAAATTATCAAATTTTCTTACTTAAAGATCAGATGCACCAATACCAATAATTACGGTAGCTTGATATATAAAACACATCTAGAGAGCTAAATACTAAACCATAATACTCAAAAGAGCTCACAGAATAAAATGAACTAAAAAAAATATTACTGCATTTGATATCCCTCTCGTAGACAGGAGAAACTCTGTTGATACAATAATACTGGAATGACGATTGCGCAGAGATACGAAAGAGAGGCATTAGGACCATCTGTGCCACAAGTGGCGGTGTGTTATACTGTACAGCCCTCCCCTGTGAACGCAGCAATTGTTCTCTTTTCGCTCCGGACTGGCGATAAGCAATTAAGAGCACCTGGCTAGGTGGCGTTCCGGCCGGCTTTTATTAAACGCTCCACTGGAAACTGCCCTGTTAACACAATACAAAGAATAATGCACGATTCGTATTCTGCTGACAAAAGTCTGCTTCACGGCCTAAATGGATAGACCCTGCATCTAAAAACATGTAAATTGCCAACACCGCGCTGCACGAGTGTATATAAAGAGCCGTAAGTTCATATTAGGGGAACTGTGGGCCAATTTCCGCTGTTGTTAGCATTTTTGTGGTTTTATATAGCTAAAGGGTTTTGCATGCAGTGCCTTAAAAAAACATTATCAGCCCCTTCTAAACCGCCGCTGTGACAAAGCTGGTGAAATGCCTGTGGACTCATTTGTAACAAAAATAACAGTTATCTTCAATAGTCACTCGTCTGTCATAAATTAAGTATTAAATGTAACGACTCAGGGCAGCCACAATTGTTCTACAAATCATCCTTTCTAAATCCATCTTGTAGTTAATGCTGTATATACAGGATAATCGACTGCTGGGGTATTTTGTTGCATCAACTGTCCTTCATGTATCCTTAAAAAGGTAAAGTCCTAAATCCCATATCCAAACATTAAGCTAATGCACTACAATGCAAAGACCACAGGATCTGTAGTTGAGGGTTCTTCAAAGGTTCTTTCAAATCACGGTGATAATGAAATATTTTCATACACATGAGCTGTGGATTGAGTTTTGAGTATTCGTGTAAATATTTCACATCTGCGGAAATCTTCCATCACTGTAATTTGACACCAGAGTAACCTATTAAAAAGTTGCTACCATGCATATCATAGGCTAGCTACGAGGGTAGGTCCATATCACAAAACCCTTATCTGGTGTCATGTCTTATTTGTTAAGTAAATAATTGCAGCTGTAACTTCTGCTCTGCTGTGTTCTGTTGTTCATGCATAGTTATATAAAGAAGGCTATGTGTAGAACACTGTGACATGTTCAAAATGGAATAACGAGCTGTTATTAAGTTCTTCACAAAAGATATTAAAAATCGACTGTGTATATGGGGAAGCATCCCCCTCACATTCTACCGTAAAAGAATGGGCCAAACTTTTCGAATGCGTCGAGAAAGCATTGAAGACGAAGAGCGTGCAGGTCGGCCCTTGGAGGTGCTCACTCCTGAAAACATCGCTCTTGTGGAAGGAGAAATTATGGAAGACCGGCGGCTCAAAGTTACAGAAATAGCAGCAAGGTTGGGTCTTTCTAAAACAACAGTCCTTGGAATTATTCATGAACAATTAAACATGAATAAGGTTAGTACAAGATGGGTGACTAGACTTCTTCCCTCAATCCAAAAGCCGCAACGAGTTATCTGGCAGTGCCCGTAAAAAACTACTTATATTTTTTTAGGGAATTTCTAAGGATTGTAAGCTATTGCGTTTTTACCCACGGTAATTTTTTTTAATAATCTACCCAAATCGGCATCGATCGTGCCTACTAGGCACTGAAAAAGAGAAAAAAATATATAAAAATGCTTCTCTTTTTCTGTGTATGTATGTGTATGTGTGTGTTAACGCTCTAGCTGTTCTCTACGAAACTCGGAATATTCCCATCAATTCACAAACGATTCGTTAAGTTCATAACCAGCAAAATTGAACCATTAGGGGTGCGGGTTAACACAAAGCTAACATTTTTTTTTTTTTAATTCTGAAATATCGCTCTAGGGACCGCAATTTTTGCTTTACTTCAAATAAAGTCATTAGTTCCTTTAAAATAAATTGATAAAAGCTATTTCCAAAAATCAGGACAATCGCCCATTAGGAGTGGGGGTATACCTGAAAAACGACTGGAGGTTAAAGCGAAATTTAAAAGTCTCTCTAGCGGATAATTTTAAAATGTTTTAAAGTAAAATCGATATAGACCATTGAAATAAAATAAGAAAAATAGTTTCCGAAAATCAGTGAAATAGGACTATTAAAGGGGGATTATCTGAAACCAAAAATTTAAAAATCGCTCTAGCGGCATTAATATTTGGTTATTCGCAACGAAACATCGTATATACCATTTAATAAAATAAAAATATTGTTTCTGAAAATTAGAGAAATAGGACCATTACCTGAAACTCAAAATTGAAAATCGCTCTAAGAACAACAATACTTTTTCTTAACTAAATTCGTAATATGCCATTTAAACAAAAAAACAGTTCCTGAAAATCAATTTTTTTTTTTTTTTTTTGAGTAGTGTTTAACGCCCGTTTTTACTACTGAGGCACCACAGGCGGTGGACACTGATGATACATGAGATGAAATGATAAATTGGGAAAGGATATATTTTTTTTTTTTTAAAGGAAGGAAGCGTTCCAGGCCTAAGTTTAGGTACCTCCCCGGCATTTGCCAGTTATGAAGACTGAGGAAAACCTGGAAAAAACCCCAGTCAGGGAGGACGGTCCTGGCGGGATTCGAACCGCAGACCTCCCGCTCACGAGTCCGTGCCTTAACGACCTCGGCCACCCGTGGCGGTCTGAAAATCAATGAAATCAGATTATTAGGATTGGAGGTTTACCTGAAAAAGGGGGGGGGGAATTCTGTTTAGCTGCTTTTTGGGCTTTTTAAAGGAATTTCGCTGAATGCCATTGAATTAAAATAAGGGGAAAAAAATAGTTTCTGAAAATCAGTGAAATTAGGAGGAGGGTATTACCTGAAACCAAAATTTTAAAAAATGCTCTAACGACATTAATATTTGTTTCTTCGAAACGAAACTCCGTATATACCATTTAAATAAAAGAAGAAACATTGTTGCTAAAAATGGGGGAAATTGGGTGATTAAGAGTTGGGGTATAATTGAAACACAAAATTTAAAAATCGTTCTAACGATTAAATATTTGTTGCCTCATTACAAAATTCGTTATGTAACATGTAAATAAATAAGAAAATAGTTTCTGAAAAGTAGGCAGTTGGACCCCTAGAAATACCAGTATACTTGAAAACCGAATTGTAAAAAGTGCTTTTGAGTTTAATTTTCTATATATTCTTTTAAAATAAAACGAGATATTAATTCAGCTTATAAACTGTATTTATAACGATGCACGTGTTTTATATTTAACAAAATCACCGTCGTGAAGATAGCAAATGGGAAATATTTATGTAATATGTGTTTGAGAATTATATTTATATGTAAGAGTGCTCTGTAATAACCGTTACGCATGCATTGTGTTTTTAATACAATAAGAATGCAATAATTTTAAATTAAATTTCAAAGCCCATGAAAATCGACGAAACTTTCGCTTGTTTGGCGATTCCATATATTAGCTTTGTACGTTGCAATTGTTTTTAAATAGTAGCATGTTTTCGTTTTATTCAAACATATGAACATCATCTTAAATACACAGTGTAACCCGAAAATTCCCTTTATTTCTCTTTGTTTAAGTGAATGTAAAGTTGATATCAAGGGCTCAGTTTATAAACATGGCTACATTTAAAAATTCTCAAACCGTATAGGTTTATCCATTAGTGGTCGGTCATATGTTTCATTTAATTAATGTATACCGTTAATTCTTGCGATTTAATCTCATTTTAATAATATTATTGATAATAATTCTAAAAATGTGGTTTCTATTTTGTAATATTAATAGATTGCAACAGTTCTAATTTTGTTCCCCTAATACCATACAACAATGCCATAACTTATTACATTTCATTAATTAAGACCTAATTTGGATTTTGTATTAGTTTTTATTAAAAGATATTCAACAGGTGCGAAATTCGCTTATTTTACACAGCTTTTGCGTGAAGGAAATTTTATGTTTAATTCGATTGATTCTATAAATTAAAATGTTTGAAAAAAATTAAGCAGTCTTATTATAACATTTTATGAGTTGACAGCAAAATTTGTTTTTGACTGCGTATGATAACCAGTCAGCTCTATGAACAAAATCCAACGTTAGTATCACATAACAGAAGAGGAGAATATTTGTATAGCATTTTTTTTTATTGTAAACCTTTACTCTTTCTTTCCCTGCTGCAGAAAGCCTCTTATCGCCATAGCCAGCTATGTCCCAAACGGAGGGGGGGGGGAGTTTAATTGGATTCAAACGAGCAATCAACTAGAAAATGCCTTAATTTAATTGCTGTTTTCATAGAGAGAGAGCCTATCGGCACATTACAGCGAGAATGAGAAGGGAGAGTGCGGTTCAGGCCTGTGTGACGCCACCGTGATGGCGAGGACGGGAACAAAATGATTGCATAGAGTGCAGTTCAAAATTACTCAGACAGATTGCGTTAGATGTTTGATCATCCGGCCACTTCAAACGCTCAGAGCAAAGATGATAAAGCTGGGACATATTCGCTTCAGGTACGAGGGTAGGTCCATAAGTTTCCGGCCTAACAATTTTCTAGGTATGATAAAGACAAAAATTAATTTCACGTTTCAATATAGTTACCCTCTATTGCAATAAACTTCTCACATCTTTGAATTAACATTTCAATTCACTCTCCCCCCCCCCAAAAAAAAAACATTCAGAATTCTTGTCTGCAAAATGGGCATAGACAGTAACCATCACTTCCCGTCACACTTAAATTTCCTTTCTAGAATGTCCTTTTTGAGAAGAGGAAATAGTCGCTGGGAGCTAGATCTGGACTGTAGGGTGGATGGTTGATCTCCTTGAAGCCACATTTCTTCACAACTTCTGTTGTGAAGAAGGCGCACACCACCACTCAGCTTTCCTCGCCTTTTCTCTTTGATGGAAGCACGTAGTCTGTGCAGTAGGCCAGCATGGTACCTCCCATTTACTGTGATGTTCCTCCCCTAGAAGTCAATGAAGAGTATTCTTTCACAGTTCCAAAAGATTGTGAGCCTGATCTTCTTGGTTGACTGAGTGACCTTGGCCTTTAGTGGCGCTGTTTCGCCAGGTTTACGCCCCTCCATTGATTCTCTTTTGGGCAAGGAATCATAGTAAAGGACCATAGTTTTATCTCCTGTAACAATGGTTTGCAGAACTTCTCTCTCGTTGCCACGGCAGAGCTCCAAAAATGTCTGACAACAAATAACTTGTTGCTGCTGCTTTTGGACTGAGGAAAGAAGTCTAGGCACCATCTTGCACTAACCTTATTCATGTTTAAATGTTTAAGAATAATCCGAAGGACTGTTGTTTTAGAAATACCCAACCTTGGTGCTATTTCTGTAACTTTGAGCCGCCGGTCTTCCATCATTTCTCCTTCCACAAGAGCGATGTTTTCAGGAGTGAGCACCTCCAAGTGCCGACCTGCACGCTCTTCGTTTTTAATGCTTTCTCGACCCATCAATTAGAAAAAGTTTGGCCCATTCTTTTACGGTATAATATGAGGGGGATGCTTCCCCATATACACCGTCCAATCGCTGTTTAATTTCATTTGGAGTAAATTCTCCTTTTGTGAATAACTTAATAACATCTGGATACTTTATTTTGAACATGTCACAATCTTCTACACATATCCTTCTTTATGCAACTGAACACAGCGGAGTGGAAGTTACAGCTGCAATTATTTACTTAATAGATAAGGTATGACACCAGATAAGGTTTTTGTAAAGGCGATAATCCTTATCGGCGCGAGGCCGGAAATTTATGGGCCTGCTCTCGTAGAACAGTACATGAACTGATTCGCCCATTTTAAGTTCCGCCTTTCGATTTTCCTTTTCCTGATTTAGATGTATAAATTGCAAATACAAACAAGTTACATTATCTGAAAATACAGACTGAATGATCCTTCACGCAACCGGTTTTGTGACGTGCGGCCGGCATTTCTGCTTAAACACTCAACAATATTAGTAAATTATTCACGTATATTAAACAAGGAGATGCTGGAACTGCCTCCCTTCGTTGTTCCAGCATTTCTGACACCTGTTTAGGAAATTGCTCATTACACTCTACTGTTCCCTCTGAGAAATGTCAGCAATTTCTTGACCAATGTTAGTTTTAAGTTCATCTAAAGTGTGTGGATTAAGTGTGTGAGAGGTGTGAAAGTTGAAACATGTTCAGTTCCACCTACAGAAAAATGAAAGTGACATGCGACGAACAATATGCTCCTTTGAAAGTCTACTTTTCTCTCACAGATCTTCACCTGAGGCCTATGCAAAGGTACAGGGGGCCTTGAAGAGTTTGTTCTTCCTTATAGTACAGCTGGAAAACTTCAATGCGTTTAAAAAGGGGCGATAATCCATTTCAAAGGACATTGGACGTGGACCTCCAGTTTGTGCTCAAACGGAAAAGAACATTAACACCGCTGCTGTCATTGTGAGACAAGTTCGTCGAGTAGCATTAAGAACATGCAGAAACTTTGAAAATTTCCCTGGGTGTCACCCACAATTTGGTAGCTTAAAAGTTGCACATGATAATGTTTGTGCACAGTGCTGATTCCTGATCAATTGTGTGTAGGAATGCATGCAGTTAAAGATGATGTACCAGGAAGATGCGGGGTTTCTCTCAAAAGTAATCACTACTGATGAAAATTGGTTACCTTGTTTCAACCCTGAAAGCAAACAGCAAAACTTTGTGTGGAAATTTCCATCATTACCACAAAAAAAGGTGCTTCTGTTGGGAAAGTTATAGTCATATCATTTTGTTGATATTCAGGGTACGGTTTACCTGCACACACAACTGTACCTGAGCAATGCAACAGAAATGTCCTGTAAGGACATATCACATCAAAACACTACATTACCGATGGCTATTGCTGACAGACTAAAGTCTCCTTAATACTAACATCAAATGGAAGCGTAGCTGCTTTACGCAACACTTGGGACCACGTGGTCTCTCTGCCCACTCCATGTTAATAACCTACATACGGTTTCCCGCTCTGGTTCGTCAGTTGATCACGCTTTCCCCGCCTTTGGTGTTACAGAAGTAAAAAACATTATTTAAAAAACCACGTCCTCCTATCCAGGTACTTCATATAACCGTTTGTTACAAAATGTTTAGTCCCATTTTAATATGCAAGATTCTCACAAGTGAATTATTTCACTGGTATCCAACTCGCCGGCATTTGTTACGTGGCTATAACTTTTGTTTGAATTGGTCAGGAAAGTATCCATTGCTATTTCTTCCATCCTCGCATTTTTTATTAATTCTTTGATGAGATTTATCTAATTCAGCCACTTCACACCTCTAGTCTTAACTGTAGCTCTCTGTACAGCGAGAGGTTCTTGCCAAAGTTACAGAGTTTACATAAGATTCTTAATTGCAAAGTACAAGATTGGAACGCGTATCATGACCCAGAGAATATTCTTAGGTAACAAATATGGAGGATTTATGACAGCTAAAAATTAATATTATAAAACATTATTTGAGGATTATTATTATTATTATTTTTATTATAGTTATTATTTTATTTTGTTTTATTTATGAACGCTCTCAGGTCATCAGCGTCACATTCAAATCAGGACGTAAAAAGGCCGATAAATTTTGCTCAGAGGCCTCTTCTTTCAGGCTTGAGGTTCTTTATTGTGCCGTAAAATGACACAGGATCCATGGCTTTATTTCCCTTCGAAAGGAAGCCATACTTAGGATTTTTACGCCCGAAAAAATTCATCGATCCTGGCCGGGATCGAATCCATGATCTTGGGTTTAGAAGGCAAGTATGGTTACCACTACACCACAAGGACCTAAAGGGTTATTATTGAAAACATTGCTACTTATGGAAGGGAAGGAAGGTTAATGTTCCTAAGAGAAAAGGCAAATGCTTTGTTCAACAATATGAATCGATTACGCAAGAGTTGTCCCGTCTCTCGAGTACAGTGTATAAAGAAATAATGAAATAACAGACCAGCAACAATCAATTGAGGAAATAACAGAATGGAAAGAATGGCAGTGTTATTGCCACATTCAAAGAATGCCAAAAGCAAACGGCCGGAGATCTTATTTTGTTCACCACAAAGACAAAGGAAAAACAGAGACCTCCCTGAGCCTGGAGAAATGGGATAGCCAGAACAATAAAGGACCAATCCTTGATGAGAAAGACTGTCAGGATACAAGAGTTTGGCACTTCAGGTCATCTCTGACAAGCGGAGAAGCCTTTGAAAGTAAAAAAGTGAGGGAAGAATTTCATAGCTGAATTAAACACAACTGAGGAACTGTTTCACATCAAATGACTAGCATTACAGAACTAACAAATGGTTCCATGCTGCCTCACCTCCCCCTATTTAATTAAAGCTGTCTATAACGTTACACTCTCCCCTCCAGCTACGAAAATGCCACAGCAATATACTGTAGTAATGGGCGACACGCCCAGGTGCTCCGAGGTAGAATCGAACCGGGAAATGGTGGATACCATGACAACCACAGGAGCTAACTGTTGGTGATGGTCCTGACTCTGACGTTTACTACTCAGGGAAAGAACGTTAAAGCAGGTTCCAACGTTGCAATGCAAAAACGAATAGCGACTGGAAAATAAATGGGTCAGCTGGCAGTAGTCTGTTGCACCTGTGAGTGGGGGGAGATAGAAAGTGATTATTACAAACATAAACAGAAGTTTGAAGAAATACGACGAACTTAAACATAGATGCTAGCTCTTATGTTTTCACCCTAAACGTAAATGTCAGTATATATACAAATATCTAACATTTATGTATTTTGAATTTGTTGTAAGTCTAAAAATTCAGATTATAATAAGGAAACCATCTTGAATTATCGAAGGAATAAAAGAAATAACACACACATTAGAGGTAATGTAAAAATATGAAGCACCATTGTCATATAACACCAAATAGAAAAAAAAAATAGTTTCAGACAAAATAATTTAGAGTGTCCTGAAAATCCTAGATATCCTCTTAGAAGAGAACATCACAATATCTAACAGGAAAAGGAATATATCCTATGAGTATTAGGAATTACAATTAATGTAAATTTATAAAATGAAACATACGATGTACTGATGTTCCGTTCCATTTATCTTGTTCACCCAAAATAACTTATGGTGTTAAAAAAAGTTTTGTTTGAAAAAAAATCATTTCACACATTATGAAAAAATTTCATTTTGGGCGAGCAAGATAAATGGCATACCCAATATACACGAGGATAGGTCGATAAGCTTTCGGCCTAAACATTTTCTAGGTATGATAAAGACAAAAACTATATTTCACTTTTCAATATAGTTACCCTTTATTGCAATACACTTCTCACATCTTTGAATTAACATTTCAATCCCTCCCCCATAACAGTCAGTAGTCTTGTCTGCAAAATGGGCATAAACAACATCCATCACTTCTTCGTCACACTTAAATTTCCTTCCTCGAGGTTCTTCTTGAGTTTTGAGAAGAGGAAACAGTCACTGGGAGCTAGATCTAGGCTGTAGGGAGGATAGTTGATCTCCTTGAAGTCACATTTCTTCGCAGCTTCCTTTGCAACAAGAGCTGTGTGCATAGGCGCGTTGTCGTGAAGAAGGCGCACACCACCACTCAGCTTTCCTCGCCTTTTCTCTTTGATGGAAGCACGAAGTCTGTGCAGTAGGTCAGCATAGTACTCCCCATTTACTGTGGTGTTCCTCTTCATTGAAGTCAATGTAGAGTATTCCTTCAAAGTCCCAAAAGACTGTGACCATGATCTTCTTGGTTGACTGAGTGACCTTGACCTTTAGAGGCTGTGCTTCGCCAGGTTTACGCCACTCCATTGCTTCTCTTTTGGACAAGGGATCATAGTAGAGGACCATAGTTTCATCTCCTGTAACAATGGTTTGCAGAACTTCTCTCTTGTTGCCACGGCAGAGCTCCAAAAGTGCTTGACAACAGATGAATCATTGCTGCTTTTGGACTGAGGAAAGAAGTCTAGGCACCCATCTTGCACTAACCTTATTCGTTTAAATGTTCATGAATAATTCGAAGGACTGTTGTTTTAGAAAGGCCCAACCTTGCTGGTATTTCTGTAACTTTGAGCCGCCAGTGTTCCATAATTTCTGCTTCCACACGAGCGATGTTTTCAAGAGTGAGCATCTCCAAGAGCCGACCTGCACGCTCTTCGTCTCCAATGCTTTCTCGACCCATTCGAAAAAGTTTGGTCCATTCTTTTACGGTAGAATATGAGAGGGATGCTATCCCATATACACCGTCCAATCGATGTTTAATTTCATTTGGAGTAAGTCCTTAATAACAGCTCGAAACTCCATTTTCAACAGCCACAATCTTCTACACATAGTCTTTTTATGCAACTATATCTGAACAGCTGAACACAGTAAAGCGGAAGTTACAGCTGTAATTATTTACTTGACAGATGAAGTATGACACCAGATAAGGCTTTCGTGAAGGTGGTCGCTCGGAACTGTTATCCGAGAATTTGTACAGGGGCTAAGGAACGCTTTAATTAACAAGTTCAGCATATTAATATTCTAATGATAGACATGATACAAGGTGACTAAAGGCAGCAAACGTGCGAAGGAATACAAATACTTCTCTTTTCATCAAGTACATAGAAAACAAGTAAATTCCCTGCACATAAAACGTGAACGGGAATCAAACATGCCGCAATGTAGCCCTTTAAATTATAACAGTGCGAGCTCCAGTCAATTTAATTTACAACACGCAACGCCAAAAAGAGGGTTGGGGTGGGATGGATGCCAGCTAGGTTAAAATTACACGCGAAACAATGACGGCAACAAATGTGCGCCTATCTTTCCTGCACGCGAGAATCTGTAGGGGTTGGAAAAGATGGAATCTCTACAAAAACAAATAGTCGATCCGAACAAATAAAAAAAAAAAAGTTTAAAATTTATAGCTGCGTGATCCTGTGCATATATCCATGCCATTGTAGGAAACCAAAAAAGTTTTCTCCCTGCACCAGCAATATGAGTAATCTTATCTCGCAAAGAGAGGGAAGCGAAATTTCCAACCATTGCCTGGAACGCTCGCTCGCTGCGTGTTCACCAAGCGACCCAACTTACGGGAATGGAAGCACACTCTCGTCTCTACGATAATTAAACTCGCATCTACATACCTTCTGTTGAAATGAACTTCCGCAAGTGCCACTGGAAAACAGCGTTCCCTTGTGGAGGTTAAAAACCATTTCCCTATTCCTTTATACATCACTCTCAACGAAAGAAACCATAGGAATGGATAAAAATATTCTCTTCAGCCTTTAAAGATTTCATTATGTATACAGGACGTCCAAAAACCCGAAAGTAATTAATGAACATAATACATTTCTACTCCATCGCTACAATCCAGAAGTTACCTCGACTGGGTTTAAACAGCTATATAAAAAAGGTGAGCAATGCTTGACGCAACCGCGGGACCGACCGGCAGCGCTATATCGGTGGAGGCGGATATATATTTTCCCTCCGCTGAGCGGGAATTCAGTGTGTGTTGAAATCTTGCGCAAGTAGCACACCGCCGACACAGCAGCCAGCCTCGCCGGCCGGCCGCAAGCCGCGAAACCGGTTGCGTGAAGAATTGTTCATCCTGTATTATAAATATATGAAAACAAAGTAAATTGAAATGTAAAACTTACATTTCTCAAAAAGTTTGCTTATGTTTTGTAGCTTTTCGGGTTGCAGTGTCTTGCCATCGCTTAACCAATAGAACAGCACCCATTTTAAGTTGTCTATTCTTCAAACGTGCATAGCAAAAATACATTAAACAATGATGACATTATTTAACTGCCGCATTTGTATGTTAGTAACATTTTTAAAATCGACTATTGTTTCAATTTAACGGAATTTCCATTAATAGGTATTCGTTTAACAGGGATTTAGCCCATATACAGTGCATACACTTTATCTTTCCACGCTCGCTAAACTAGAGGAAGCGGCAGTACATAGCGCGGCCTACAAAATACATAGCGTGCTTAAGTTTAGAATATAGTGAAAATGCTTACTATTTATTACGAAGCAGACGTTATAACGTCTAAATACATTTTGATTAATCTTTGCCGCCCATATTCCTACACGTTGGCTATACCTCCTTATATGTTGCTTGGCAGTTCATTCAATATTCTTGGGTATATGGCCAACTGGTTATTTAGTCTGCTTAAGAGCAACATCTTAGTGACTTCAAAACAAAACATTTAAAAATAAATGGGCATTATTAACATAATATGTATAAATCAAAAAGAAAACAAAGATTCTTCATTCCAAATATGGCAATGAGAATGGAATGAAACAAAAGAAGGTAGAATAGTGTATGAAATCTTCCCATCCGTTAAGTAAAGATTACACCTCGAAAATATTCAACCCAGTAAGGGTTTAGTACATTATGTAACAGGACACGATCCATATTATTTATATTTGCAAATATTTAAATAACAAGCAGACAATATATGTAGGTTTATAACGTGATCGATACACCGGAACATGTTTCATTTGTATGCCCTAAATACCCATCAATTTTAGCTCAGGAAAGGCGGCTATTTGCCGAGAAAATCATGAGAGTTATAAAGACGATTTTAGGGCATTTAATGATTTAACAAGAGTCAGTTCAAAAACAAAAAGATGAAGAAGTTAACACACAAATTGAATCAGAAGAAGGGAGCAGAATTAATAAAATAAAAGAATAAGACAACGAGAAAAGGAGAAAAATATAAGCAATAAATGCAAAAAGAAAAAGGTCAGAAGTAAAAAGAAATTGAAGGAAACGACACTTTCAACACAGCATGGTTCATATAGCAGCTACAGCAACCGCATTGATGTCCACCTCCCGTTGCCTGTAATTTACGGCGGGGAGCAGCCCAGATACCGAGCGTCAGCAGAAATGAAGACTGTAGATATTAAATTGTATTTAATTAATTAATTGCAAATGTAAATTTAAAAGTTAAAACATCTAAATGGGCTTTACTTGAAATATAAATGAAGTGTTAAAATTTATTGCTACTGAGTACCAGAAGCAATTGTAGGTTTAATTAAAATAGCCGTAGTACTGGTTTCCATTACCGGTTTAGTTTTGTTTAGTTATAGTATTACTATTATAGTTTTAAAATCTGCAGAATTTAAATTGTAGTTTAAACTGTATTGATAAATGTACAAAAGGAAAAAATAACAATTAATGTGGAATATCATGTCGGGACATAGAATGAAGTTATCAGATTATAAGCATTGCGGAATAAAATAAATAAAAATAAGTTCATTCAATGTTTGCGGATTGTATTTATAGACTTTGTCTTTTAAACTACCCCATAAAATCCAGACTTACTGCTCTGACACTAAAATTGTTAATAAAGACTTCACCCCAGCTTTTTAAACGACCCTCCAAAGGGTAGCAACCCACACTATGGGAACCATTGTTATATGCTTTGCTGAATGTTAGGCCTCTGTTTCGGTGCCGGACGTAAATATGACAGATATGAACAGATTGTATCAACATCGGTGTCAGTTCGTGGACATTTTAGTTCGTTGGGCACAACCTATAAAAATAACATTGCATGGAATCCATGAACATGAATTTATCACTGATCTGCAAAAATGTGCTATCAGAAAAAAAAAAAAAAAAAAAAAAAAAAATCCCCCCTCACTTTTCTGGAAAAATAATCAAAAATAATTTTATGTGCCGATATTCAATTTTATTGGCGTAAGATATTATTTTCACTTTTATTTAAAAGAAATTTATTTCACTTTCTCGGATGTTTCGATCTTTGTTAACAGTTTTGCTATGTGATCTTATTCAGAAACTAAAAATTATGTCAGCATTTTTTTTTTTTTTTTTTTTTTTTTTGCTTGACAAGAATTAAAAAAATAGTAAAATGTAAATGTAATGTTTCATTCCACAGATGTTCAAGAAATCGGTAATAGGGATAAGTGCCAGATTTGTCCCTTTCACTAATAATTTAAGTTTTACTCTTATTTATGATAATGATGGTTATTTTTAAAACAATGTTATTTAATGATATGTTAGTTGAGCCGCTTTTATCATGGAGTTTCTTATAGTTTCCTCATAAGTCACTGGAGCGAAAGAGCAAACAGCAGCTGGAAAGTAATAACATTAACATCACGACAAATCACTTAGGGAAAATTGTCTTGCAGGAGCTACGATAGGGAGGACAGGGTCAGTGCGCATGTGCGAGGTAAGTCTACAGATTTTGCGTGCCCTTCATGAAGCTTCACTGCTACATCACTCCCACTTCCTTGCCCACCAGTTCATAATAACTCCTGCCCGGCTAAGGCTGGACACAAGCAGAATGTGCCCTCTTCATACTTACTCATAGCAAGTTGTCTGCATTTGCAGAAACCGTTTAAATCCCACGTTTTACTTGCATACTACTGGGACATTCAGGGCTTACTTCTGTGAAATTCTATATCCTTTGTTGAGTTGACAGTTTATGCATGAATTATTTAAAAGTATTTATGGTTCATAATTAAAGGAAGGGCACGTGCATTTGTGCCCTTTAGCATGAGCCGCCACTGATAAACGTGTGCTCCTTCTGACAATTTACTATTGTCAAATTTTCTTCAAAGATTATTTGGGAAATTAAAAAAAAAAAAAAAAAAAAAAAAAAAAAAAAAAACTGTAGTCAGGTGCAGCGGACGATAAAATCAAACTTGAAAATACTAGAAAACTGTTGCACCCTCCTTTAATTTGTGACTGGCTAATTTTTTTGCATGCTTAATTTATGCCTCTTTTAATATCGCTCTGAGAGCAAGTAGGTAATGTAATTATTGATCCATTGAAAATACCAATGTTTGTGCACACATCACAGGTATGTTCTATGTAAAGTGTTAAAGCGATCATAGTATACCGTGTAATACAAAATGACAGAGTAGAATACGGTACTTCTAGCAGAATTAGTTAAGAAAGTTGCAACCTTAGTTCAGCCTGTTGCATACACGTCAAGTGATTGGGATATAAAGTTTCGTTAGTCTATAGAACATCGTTACTCGTGTCAAGTTCTTCAGCATGCCTCTTTCGCAAGCCTATGAAGGGGTTTATTATGGGCCCCACGTTGGAATTTTGAAGCGGTGTATAGTTGATTAACTATGATCGCTTTGGTGCTGTACACGCTTCATGACAACAATATCTGAGGGTCTTTTGTGACTCGTGCTCAACAAAACTTGGAGAGAATATCGGCTGTATAAATAATCACGCGATGAGTAGACCTGAATATTGTAACCTAATTATTTTTTATAAAACCTTTTGCGTCCTCTGGTGTTTTGCGTACGATAGATAGAACTTAGCTCTATCGAATACTAACATAAGGTTACGAACTGTAGTCTAACTATCTTTTACGGTAGAATATGAGGGGGATGCTTCCCTATACACCGTTCAATCGCTAGAGTAAGTCCTTTTGTGAAGAACGTAATAACAGCTCGATACTCCTTTTTGATAATGTCACAATTTTCTACACATGACCTTCTTTATGCAACTATATCTGAACAATCGAACATAGCAGAGGAATGGAATTTACAGCTGCAATTGTTTACTTAACACATAATGTATGACACCAGATAAGGGTTTTATGAAGGCGATAATCCTTATCGATGAGGCTGGAAACTTACGGGCCTACCCTCATACGTTTTATAACTTTTCTAGCTTAGAGGCAAAATACACTGATGAAATGCTTTTGTTTCCTGTCTCCTTTATGAATTATATCTTCCACTCCCTTTTTTATTTCAGCTGTCTTTTGTATTAATTATATCATGTAAAATTCAAATATGCAGTACAATCAGCTAAGCACATGCAGAAAGCAATCCCAGCCCTCTTTCGCAAACCTAGAGATAGTAGCATATTAAACATGGTATGGCAATTTTCATATTCAGCTTTCATTTTGATTAAACTTCTCTTCTGTGTCAGTGAGCGGCAGTGTAAGATAACCCTGCTGTTAAAACGTGTTCACAGAAATGTTTGTCAAAGCGTCGTGTTTCAACATCAGCCCCACCATTCGTTTACTGATTTTGCCTTTCAGCCAACATCCCTCTGAAAAGCGCGTCTATTAGCAGAGAGCGTAACATTCAGTGACCTTTTCAGTGCATACACGAAAATATCCATGTGTTTGCCCAGCACTTATGTTCCGGAGTAGTTGTTTTTCCTTAAGGTAGAACTGTTACTTGTATACATAGCACACAAGTATACAGCAATATGATTGTAGAGAAACCGACAAATATATTCTCTCTCTTATCATGGCGTTGCAGAGAGTTACTCTAAAGTTTATTAAAATTCTAACTGGTATTTAATGGTGGGGTTTAATTTTTACGGGGATTAAATTTATGGGCTATATTTTTGAATGCTTATTTAATTAATTAGATGATTAAGATGGTGATCCTTTTTAGGTGCCCCGGCTCTTGAAGCCTGGAGTTCGACGTTTCCTAATTCTCTGGTTCTAAAGCAGAAGATTGAAATGTGGCCTGTTTTTTATGCTGTGGAGTCATTAGGGATGGAAGTGGATCCTTCACTGGAATAATACACTTCGAGGCTATAGTTGAACTTTTAATTTATTGAACAATTGAAGGATTTAGGACATGCTGAGCGTCCGTCGCTTGATGACAAGTCTGGTTTTATATTTACTGTATAGTTACCCCCCGATGATTTAAATATATATTCATTTAACTTTAACTTCAACTGCACTTCTCTGTAACAAATTCACTGATTTAATGAAACTCATATATTATCTTCATGACGACGTATTGCTTTCAATGAGCTATAGTGTGATATCGTTCAACTATTGATTGCCTCACTAATATCCCTGCATATACTTCCCGGTCCTCCACTTGGTGTCGTGATCCCAGTACTATCCCTTTACTCTATCTCTCTATATTGTATGTTCCTACAAAAACTTACTTCATATATTTGATATAAAACTATTATGTTAATTCGCTCCGTCCCCGCCAACTTTTATTTCTTTACATATTATAGAAATCGACCCAACTGTAAAATCAAAACGCGGGTTCGAACCCGAACAGGACCGATGGATTTTTTCGGGGCGTAAAAATCTTAAGTATGGCTTCCTTCGGAAGGGAAGTAAAGCCGTGGGTCCCGTGTCCTACATTTACGGCACGAAAAATAACCTCAAGACTGAAAGAGAGACCTCTGAGCAAAATTTGTCGGCCGTTTCACGCCCTAAGTTGAATGGGACGCTGATGACCTGAGATACTAAAAAGCGTCCATAAATAAATAAATCAATCAATCGACCCAACTGTAACGTTCTATTGGCTATTACATGATATATTTAATATTGCCTATTCATTTTCATTCGTTCAATTTTGAAGGATGTTTATTGGTTGACATCTTTCCTCCACGCGTTACAGTTTTACGAGGAATGAACATCTGCGGCGTTTTTTTTTTTTTTTTTGATATGACACATTTCTGTTACCCTTTTAACTTTAAATCCGCATACTAAGTTTATATGATAAAGCACGCCTCGGCCAATATAAGCGGTATCTATTTAATTTGTCGGACACACACACTAAAATTTTGGTTTCTTTTAAGACCCCTGTCTCCGCTTGAGGATGTTCTTTTGAAAATGACAAATACGATTGAGCGATTGAGATCATATTTCTCGCTACGCCCAATTTAAAGTGTAATAAAACATTTTGCTCTCAAGTCGGTAGACCTGTCTTGGGGGATTTGCGAAAGGGTAAAATGGGACTGGTCTTAAAGATAGGTTATTTTCTTTCGAGGCGAGGCTATTGTCCTAACCGGACCGACAGATGACCAGCATGCTCTATTTTTATACAGTCTCCCTTTTTGACAAATGTTCAGAAAGGTAACCCTTATCTGAATATTACTTATTGAAAAAAAAGACATATATACCTAAATACATACACTAACAATTATAATATTAAAATCCTGATCATAATTGTTATGTTGAAACCATTAATTATTACGCCATTCCTGAGACAATAATTTCTGCTACAATATGTTTTTTTGGGGGGGGATCAGATTTAAATAGTTTGGTGTTTTATATTAAAGTTGTTATTATTTCACACATACACACACATATATATGTTTTCAAAAGTTGCTCACAAAGAATCATAATGTATTTCGATATAAGCAAAATTAACCTTTCGTGGAGATATAACTCACCTTTTTGTAATTTATGAATATAAAATGTTTTGTTACTAGCCTAGTCAAACGTTTTTGGATAAATTTTGAGAAAATTCCATAAGCTTAATTTACGAAATTGCTCTTGTTAGCCATTCATTTATTTTGCTGCTTGTAATAACTTTAACATTATAAGAGCATCGCTTCCATTTCTGAAAATGCACAGCAAGATCCAAACTCTGTTATAATTCTCAAGTTTTGCCAGGAACCTCAAAATGTAGAAATGTTTCAAAAAAAGTGTAAAAGCTTCTGCTTATAGCAATGGACACCAAATGTGCATCTCGCTTGCTTGTTCGCTTTCCCCAACAACTGAGCGTTGAATTGTTGTTAAATAGTGTTTAAGACTCGTTTTCATTGCTGTCGCCTACGTTCACATGCGGTGGACATAGGCGACATGAGATAAAATGACAAATCGGAAAATGATTTTCTGGGGGAAAGAAAACATTCCCGGTCTAATTTTAAGGTACCTCCCCGACATTTACCATTTATGAAAATCGAAGAAAACCTGGGAAAAAACTAAGGGAGGGAAGACTTTCGAACCCCAAGCCTCCAGCTATAAGTTCGCTCCTTAACGACCTTGAGTATGTGCTAACGGAGACCAGATTCCGTGAAGTGTCGGAGATTCTGTTTCTCTGTCGGTCCTGGTAGGTAGTGGTAACCATACTTGCCTTCTAAACTCAAGGTCGCGGGTTCAAACCCGGCCAATATCGATGGATTTTTTCGGGCGTAAAATCGTGTGTATGGCTTCCTCTTCGAAAGGGAAGTCAAGCCGTGGATCCCGTGTCATACATTTACGGCACGAAAAAGAACCTCAAGCCTGAAAGAAGAGGCCTCTGAGCAAAATTTGTCGGCCGTTTCACGCCCTGAATTGAATGGGACGCTGATGACCTGAGACGTTAAAGAGCGTCCGTAAATAAACCAAATAAAAAACAAAAATCTGAGCGAGGCATAAATAGTAACTTTATTATTTAAGTTTAACATCTTCAAACAGTATAAGCCATTTAATTGCGGCAGCGCTATTTCAGTCAAATACTTAAAAGTAATTAATAGCAGCCTAATATGTATTTGTAAATTAAGCATTGAATGGCAATACATTCTCAATCATTTATCAGCTTTAAAAGCTCAAATAATGGCATTCTTTGTGTTCATGGTTTAGTTCATTTACTGCTAGAAAAGGTGTTTCATGAAGCGGTGCATCGATGGGTTACTGTGTGTTAGGGTGTATTGGTTTGAATCTAACATCTAATTTTCACAAAAATAGATCGAGACTTTGTAATCACCCTGTAGTACAGTTGACACCGGTTCTTTTCTGCAATACAGAACAAAGTACGTTTGCCACCTTTTAATTTCTCTAGGCATTTAAATTCATATTGTACTCTATATCACTTTTAAACCTCGCGTAGGAAATTTAATACTTTTATATAACAATTTGGGGTCTTTACAATTACACTGACTTTTTCATGTAGATAACGGAGTCGCGTTGCGCTGGTGTCTAAGGAAGCCCCCAGTCGACGTTCATCAGTGGCATATCTCGAGACATGACTTTCGGTAGCTTCTTAGTTGCTGCCTTTGAAGTAAAGTCTGAACAACGCGCCGCCGTGTGTGTATCTCATTACTTAATCCTGCTTTGTCAGTGACGGAAAGAGCGCCGCTTTGAAGGTATAAGAAAATAAACTTCTTACGTCTAATAACGCGTAAGCATGTCTAGTCTAATCCAGAAGTTCGTGCCTGCCTCTTCACTCGGAGTGAAAGCAAAGAATAAACGTAGAACTTGTGGAACGCACAAGCAAAGCACAGTTCTAAAATTAAGTACCCGCGCTGTTGTTCGGTTATTAATGATCACAGTTTTTACTTTACTAAGGCGATGCTTGCTTTCAATTGTTTTGTTAATATAACACCTCGTCCATATCATAATTATGGTTTTAGCGAATTCCGAAGGTAAACTATTACGGTCGAACCCATAGAAATATTATTATAATCTATCCAAATCTGCATCGATCGTACCTAGTAGGCACCTACAATTAAAAAACTAATAATAATGTTTAACTAATATATACTATATTCGTTCTGACTCTACCTGTCACAAATTTTGTTTTTTCTCAACGATACTCGGCATACAACCATCAATTAACAAACGATTCGTCGAGTTGGTTCACCAGCAAGATTGGACCATTGGGGATGGGGGTTAACCTAAAGCGAAAATTGAAAAATCGCTCTAGCGGGCGCAATTTTTGCTTTTTCTCAGCGCAACAAGGTAGATTTCTTTAAAATAAATTGATAAAAGTAGTTTTCGAAAATCATGGTAATCGGACCATTAGGAGTATGGGATACCTGAAAAATGAGTGAGGGTTAAGGCGAAATTTTAAAATCGCTTTAGCGGCAGCAATTTAATTGTTTTTAAAGGAAATTCTATATGTGCCATTGAAATAAAACTCTAAAAGTATATTCCGTAAATCAGTGAAATCGGACCTTTAGTAAGGAGGGGGTTTCCCAAAATTTACATCTTACGTTTTTTCGCAATGAAACTACATATATACCTTTAAATAAAATAAGTAAAATAGTTTCTGAAAAAGGGGGGGGAATCGGGTCTTTAGGAATGGGGAGAAGTGAGAGAAGGCGGTCCTGGCGAGAATCGAACCACAGACCTCCCGCTCATGAGACTGAACTACCTCGGCCACCCGTGGCGGTTCCTGCACGTATGACATGTTTTTTTTTTTTTGTTTATTTATGAACGCTCTTTAACATTTCAGGTCATTAGCGTCCTATTCTATTCAGGGCGTGAAACGACCGACAAATTTTGCTCAGATGCCTCTTCTTTCAGGCTTGAGGTTCTTTTTCGTCCGTAAATGTACGACACGGGACCCACGGCTTTACTTCCCTTCCGAAGGAAGCCATACTTAGGATTTTTACGATCCCAAAAAATCCATCGGTCCTGGCCGGGTTCGAACCCGCAATCTTGGGTTTAGAAGGCAAGTATGGTTACCACTACACCATCACAAGAGATGCCATGAGTTCAATAATTTCCGGTTAGAACTTCGCCAGATCCTTTATGAAATGTAATGATCAGTTTGTATTGTAGTAAAAAAAAAAAAAAATAATGTGATCTCAAAATGGTGATATTTCCAGCTCTAAACTCTTCTAATTGGCAATAGCAGAATTGGCGACACCGGTCTTACAAGCACCTCTGTATAAGTGTCTTAAAACACAGGCTTGAGTGCTGGTATAGCGTTTTTATTAACATTACCATTATCCAGCTTTCTTCAAATGAAAAAGTCGGGGCACGATTTTGAATCTCTGTCTCCATATACCTTTTTTAAACCAAGGGAGCAACGTAAAATTTGATAACAAAATCTATTTGCGATATTCCTTTTAAACGTGACACAACAAAGGAAAGGACGGACGGTGCTGTGTAAAATGTGCCAACATTTATAAGTGACAGGCTTTGCCGAGGTAATTTTTGTCCCGGTGATGTAGAGTTCATAAAAAAAATTAACAACATGATGGCAATCTAATTTACAGCCCGAGGGTGGGTAAGGGATGCAGCCGCATGTATTAAAAATCCACCCGGCGGCCGTTAATGTACCACTGAACAGCTTTGATCGAGTTTACGAAAAAAGCTTAACTTTTGCGGTGATTAACATGTTTTAGGGGCCATGTATCCAACAAGCAGGATGGATGTAGAAGGACCCTTTATCTGTAATTTGTGAGAGGTGGTTTAAATGTACGGGAATACAGTTTTTTTAATAATGTTACAACTAGGTATAATTTCGTGCCCCGAATTACTATATGCAAACTAGGATGAAACGAATTTGATGGCGGTTATGCACCCCTTTTCTCAATTATTACAAAAAGACTTAGGGATATTTCTGCTTAAGTATTTGTAAATTAGCACACACACACACATATATAAATTAACAGTATTTATAATAGTAGAAAAGGATAAAACACTAAGAAAAAGTCACACTTGAGATCGCTATATTTCGAACTCGTTGAGTTCTTCTATGGCAAGAAGACAAATGACGTTGATAAAAGTAAATATTGAGTATCGAAGGTAGCGTTATGCATGGAAACAGATGAAACTAGCAATAAGAGTGTGTGGGGGGTAAATTAATACGCAAGATTTAAACCAGGTGGTATACGCGCATTATGTACAATTATAGCTACCATTTCTTTATCTCTGAGTAAACTTTCAGAGCAAGGTGTAGGTAACACATCAATAAGTGTTAGATTAAAAGCATCATCAAAATCCTTACAGTGAGATAAGGCATGTTGGGCAACCGGCAAGGGAGACTTGGTTTTAACAGAACGTCTATGATTGTTCATACGTAGCGAAACAACAGTAGAAGTTAAATCAATATAAAATGCTTTGCAAAGCTTACAAGATAACATATATACGACGTTCTTGGAAGAACAAGTAGAATATGAAGAAATGTTCAATTCTCTGGATAAATTAGGGCTGTGGAATGAATTGCACGGGATAATTAGCGCACAGGATTTACATTTAGGGCGTTGACAAGGATATGAGCCAGCAAAGGGACGTGGTAAATTCGGAGGAGATAGGTTTCGGCGAAATATACTTTTAAAGTTAGGGGGTGTTCTAAAAGTAAGGTGGGGTACAAATTTAGAAAAATCATTTAATATATATATATATATATATATATATATATATATATTAGATTCCTTTTCCATTGATATTTATGTTAGAACTGAAACACCTAAATTTTTAAAAAAAATTTAATTAAAAAAAGACCTGTCCATAATTTATGTAACGTTCTAAATTAACAAAAGAATAGTTTATTTCTACATTAATAGAAATTTCTGAAGGAAGAATAAAATAAAAATGGATAGATCCCTTATTTCACCGATCCCTTCAATTTTTTTCTACAATTCCTTCAATGTTTTCTTCCTACAATTATCACATTTTTTATTCAGCCCAAATTCAAACACAATCTTTGTGTCAGTCCTAAGCTCGAATTTTTCCCATTCGAATCTGATTTCAAATCTTAGGCTAACACACTGTTTATGTGAAAAAACAATCACATTTTATAACAATCTAGCTGTCAGATATCGATAGAACACAAAATATGTGATAAGAATTTAATCCTGTTTTAAAAGAATCATTAAGGTAGGGGTGTCATTTGAAATTTAAAAGGGCCTAGGAATGAAGAAATGAAGCCTAAAATGTAATCAAGATTGGTTTTAAACTTTCCCTCAATATCTAAATTGGTGAGGGTTTTTTTTGTTTAGTTAAAATTGTTTAAAATACGTGATTATTTAGCCTGGAAAGTTTTTAAACGAAAACAACGATAACAACATTTTGTGATTCTTTATGAATTAATAAATAAATATTAAGCTTATAAAATAATTAAAAACGCATATTTTATTTGAAAGAATTGTTTAAACGTTCTTTGTATGCAAAATTTCAGTTTCTTTTCTTTACCCTCGCTCTTTAAAAGTTTAACTTTGTATCTGTTCCAAATGCCTTTTTGTTACATTCTGACAAAAATATACAACAATTTTTTATAATGGTGTTTAACGCCCGTTTTTACTGCTAGGGCACCATTGACGGTAAATACTGATGATACATGAAACGAAATGATAAATTGGGAAATATATTTTTTTTTAAAGGAAGAAAGCGTTGCAGGCCAAAGTGTAGGGTATTTGCCATTTATGAGGATTGAAGAAAAGGTGGAAAAAATTCAATCAGGGAGGAGGGTCCTGGTGAGATTCAAACCCCAGACCTCCCGCTCACGAGTCCGCGCCTTAACGACCTCGGCCACCCTTGGCGATAAAATGTATACATAAGTTTATAGATGCATAGTAGCTAAATCACCTTGGATTTTATTGTATCTAATTATAAGTGATTGTTTCAGATATTTGAGATGAAACATAACATAATTTTAAAAGTTTACATTTTCCTCTTCGTTCATTAATACCCAGAGAAGTTTAAAGATGTGTACGCTTTCTGTAAATATATAGTGTGTCCCATTAATTTTGGGTCAGCAAGATAAATGGGGCACACGGCAGATGATAAAAAATATTAAGTTTATATGCAAGGGTGTTTTTAGTGACGGTACTAATTGTCTCCCTTGTAGTTAGAAATTAAGGTTATATTTTGAATAAAAATACAAAGCAAAAAGTTATTCACATTAATTCCATGTAAAAATATTAATAATACGAATTTCGGTGACCGGAACAATATAATGGAATATAATAACAACAACCACGATGTCACTGCCACGAATAGCTGAGGTAATTCAAGGGCGCGGACTCATGAGCGGGAGGTCTGGGTTCGAATCCCGCTAGGACCGTCATGCCTGACTGAGATTTTTTCCGCGTTTTTTTTTTTCAGTCCTCATAAATGGCAAATGCCGGACAGGGACACTAAACTTAGGCCTGGAACGTTTCCTTCCTTAAAAATCCTTTCCCAATTTATCATTTCATCTCATGTATCATCAGTGTCCATCGCCTGTAGTGCCTCAGTAGTAAAAATGGACGTTAAACACTAATTAAAAAAAAAACCATGATGGCTCTTTAGACCGCTAAGTTGGATTTTGGACAATGATCGAGGTAGCGATGATTTACATAATCTGATTCGTGTTTGAAGTTCTTGCTATAACACACAGTCTTTGAGAGCCGCAGTTGAAATAATGCACAACAAATGCTTATCATAGCATTTATTATGTACGCAAGTAACACTTCTCCTTTTCTCCCATTAAGTCTTTTAAAGCTTGTTGCGAGCTCCAAATATCTTCTTTCACCTTCCAATTTTTCGATTTCCTTTCGGGATATATGATAGTATTTCTTTTAGGTATATTTCTTTAGTCAGACACTCTCTGCTAGACCACACATGTGTCGATAATATTCTATTTTTCATTAATGTTTTACATTTTCACCTGAGCATCTTATATCTTCATTTCTGTAATTGCCTTGTGTTGTTGCTGCTGTTGTTGTGTTGTCACCTTGAAAATGTAATTCCTGCCGCTTGCAGTCTACTTTTATCTCTGGATATTTTTGTCTATGTTTGACTGCTAAGTCGGTCCTGGTGGTGTAGTGGTAACCATTCTTGCCTTCTAAACCCAAAACGCGGGTTCAAATCCGGCCAGGATCGACTGATTTTTTTCGGGCGTAAAAATCCTAAGTATGACTTCCTTCGGAAGGGAAGTAAGGCCGTAGGTCCCGTGTCGTACATTTACGGCACGATAAAGAACCTCAAGCCTGAAAGAAGAGACCTCTGAGCAAAATTTGTGAGCCATTTCATGCCCTGAATTGAATGGGACGCTGATGACCTGAGATGTTAAAGGGCGTAAGTGAATAAACAAATCAAGGGGGGAAAAAATTTGCTATATAAACCTCCTGTAACTGCGTCAGCATTATAGACTTTTATTATTATATGTTTTACGGTTTTATTTTTATAATGTTCTCTTAATGGTTCTGCATGTCCAATCTCTACTTCCTAGTGAAGAGCCTAAAAAGTTCAAGGTTCAAGCTATTTACTTGTCTGGTTGCATTTTGTGGAATGTAATGAGTGAATTTATCTGGAAAGTTCAGACCCTCGAGTGATATTTATTAGGACTATTTCATAAATAAAATAAGAATTCAAATATAATTGCTCTAAACTTGGATTACACAAGTGTAATAATTGTATATTTGTACTTAAACTTTTCAAGCAATCTTGCGACAGAAGAATGTCGATTGTCAGTAAATGATTGCGCAAATTTCATATATATATTTGAAATTTGCGGACAGAAAATTATGAATATTTATTCCATCCAGAAATCGTGATTCTGAAATGGACAAAAGTCGACTATTACAATCGATACCGTTCGAATTTTCTAATACCAACTGAGAAAAACAAAACAAAATAGAGATACAACGTCTCTATTTCTCTTTGCATTCTGTGGTTTGGAATTCCTAATGTTAAGATCAATTTGCCATTTGACGCATCACCAAAACGCTTTAAAGAACCCTCCATTTTGCGTTGTGACTGTCGATTGTCCATGCTTTTGTTGCTATCAATAGCTCCCTACGGCCTATAGCAAAAGTGGTTAGAATTATACAGTGGAGGTATAGAGCATTACACTGGCCACAAGAGAAATGCACGTCGCGTGATAAAAGTGAATTGATACCTTTTTCAGATAATTTCAATCCGGAATCCGGTTGTGATTGGTCAAAATTCAAAATTTTGCTTTTAATATTTTTAGGATTTTAAGATGATGGATGGCACATGAGTGAAATAGTCCGTTTAAAACCTCGGAATATAAATAAGCATTGCTGTATTGATCATTGCATTCCATTGTTTATTTCTGTCAACTTTGTCAACTGTCTTTTTATATTCTGTGCATATAACACATTCTTCGTAATGTCAAACCTTTCGTTACGTTATGTACTCAACTATATACAAGTACGATAGGAATAGTTTTATAAGACAAACGAGCTATTGACCCTACCACTCTAACATCCGCTATTAGATACCAGCATATCGATGTAGATGTATCGATTCTCTCTAGCCAGCAGAATGAACCGCCCACTCATTTTGTTAGGAATTTTAAAAGGAAGTGGGGCATACGATATTAAGACTGGAGTTCAATGACAGCGAGGACCTAGGACGTCCTCCTGATGCCATATACATATAATGTCGATAATACAGTGCGCCACGTTAACGACTTTCTGACGAGTTAATTTTTTCATGCCTACATTAGGGCGTGTAGGGGCGTGAGGGAGCAATTATTCTTTTCGCAATTCATTTCTGAGTTTGATTTACGGCAGCTTTGAAATTTCACGTGCACTTTTCTCTTCTCTTTTCCATCCAATGTAATAAAAGCCATTTAAAAGTGTTTAATTACATCATCCCGCTGTGAATTACTGTGGATCCATGCCCACTAACAGAGATAGTGTTACTCTGATGCTTTAAGGAAGATTTATAAATCTCAAGCGTTTCGGTATCCCATGGGGTAGAAAATCTACACGCAATTGAAAACGCTAGGTAACTTAACAGACATTTCCGTGAAAGCTTTTTCTTCTAAAGAGATATATGTTTTGTAATAAACATCTGAAATTAGTAAACGAGGGTAAGTACATAAGTTTACGGATTTGCCGATGATTATCGCCTTCACAAAACCCTTATCTGTTAAGTAAATAATTGTAAATGTAACTTCCGCTCCGCTGTGCTTAGTTAATCAAGATATAGTTGCATAAAAAAGGCTATGTGTAGAAGATTGTGAAATGTTCATAATCGAGTATCGAGCTGTTATTAAGTTATTCACAATTGAAAGACTTGCTCCAAGGAAAATTAAACAGTGATAGGACGATGTATATGGGGAAGCATCCCCCTCATATTCTACCGTAAAAGAATGGGACTAACTTTTTCGAATGGGTCGAGAAAGCATTGAAGACGAGGAGGTCGGCAGGTCAGCCCTTGGCGGTGCTCACTCTTAAAACATCGCTCTTGTGGAAGGACAAATTATGGAAGACCGAAAGCTCAAAGTTGCAGAAAGAGCAGCAAGGCTGGACCTTTCTAAAACAACAGTCCTTCGATTTATTCATGAACATTTAAACATGAATAAGGTTAGTGCAAGGTGGTGCCTAGACTTCTTTCATCAGACCAAAAGCAGCAATGAGTCATCTGTTGTCAGACATTTTTGGAGCTCTGCCGTGGCAACGAGAGAAATTCCGCAAACCAATATTTCAACAGATGAAAATTTGTCCTCTACTATGATCCCTTGTCCAAAAGAGAATTAATGGAGTGGCACCGTCTTTTGGGACTGTGAAGGAATACTCCTCATTGACTTCAAGGAGATGAACACCACAATAAATGGGGAGTACTTGCTGGTCCACTGCAAGACTACGTGCTTCCATCGAAGAGAAAAGGCAAGGATAGCTGTATGATGGTGTTCGCTTTATTCGCGCCTGTGCACACAGCTCTTGTTGCAAAGGAAGCTGTGAAGAAATGTGACTTCAAGGAGATCGACCAGTCCAGATCTAGCTCTCAGTGACTATGTCCATTTCTCAAAACTCAAGAATGACCTTCGAGAAAGAATTTTAAGCGTGACGAAAATTAATGGATGCTGTTTATGCCCATCACTTACGTTCAATCGGCGATCACTGAATACGGCATTGTGAAGGTTTGTAACAACCTCGTGTGCTGTTGCAGTTTTGGGATGCCCTGAGCGCTCATCATTATGAATTGATAAAAATTCAACAGCTCACTTTTTAACCGTCGAAAACGAATAGAAAGAACCTTTTAACGTGGAATATAACCTCTTTTGTAATTCTGTTGGGGTCTAATTCTAAAAACGAAATATTTTATCACAGTTAGCATTTCAGTTTTATCCACTATGTAGAAAATCTGAGCACTAGTTTGTTTACACGATCGTCACAAACAAGTGACTAAATTTACGCGTCTGAAACTTTACAGCACGACAATCTTCACGACATTTCTTGAGTGAGGACAAGAACTTTTAGAACGTTAACAGATTATTTGAAGAATATTTTCCAGAATATCGAGCCACAAGTGGTAATGCGATTCATAAGTTAGTAGTGTCCAAACACTTAGGAAATCTGAAGTAAAATATATTAAAAGATCAATTTATTCTGAAAGATAATTTATAGCTATAAGTAGATGTCATAAATGTGTCCTTTCTTGATATATTTATACTCAAAAAGGACCTTTACAACAATTTTTTATGAATAAACCTAGTGGTATTTTGAGGGACTAAATGGGCAAACATATTTTGAGTTATTGATTCAACAGAATAATATAAAAGAAGTTTGGGGAGTACATAACTTATAAGTGTATTAGAGTGGGTTCTAGTGCTGCCACCAGGGACTGCTGTGTTAGCTCGCCCGCCCCTACTGCAGTGTAGCCTGATCGCCATGAGTGATGATGGCTTGTCTGCCAGCACAGCCCCCACCAACGCATCGCTCAACAGATATTGGATGACCTGACAGCTCTAACGATAGAAAATCGCGATCCGTTTTCTTTTTCTTCCTCTGCGGAAAGTGAATCCCTGAGCTGTGAAGAAATGTGCACACCAGTGCATGAATTTTAACTATGCTGGAGAGATGACTAGTCAAAGGAATGCGCTGATAATGCAATGGTGTCGGAGCTGGGCGTTGTTCATGAATAGAGCACGTATCGTAAACAGAGCCTGTGCTTGTGCTCTGCTGCTTTTGGAAAACATTGACCACTTACAGGCTGAAGTTAATAGGCTTAACATTTCCGAACTTATTAACGAAGCAATAAAGTATAATTGGGTACTGATTTTCTGAAATTTCTACCTGCTTTATTTATTCCTGTCAGATAGACCAACGGCCATATCTTCATTTTCCTCACTGGAGTCATTCGCTTTACTTGTTACTGCTCCCGATGAAACTGCCAATGACATCCTCTAGTAACCCACCATTTCCCCAAAATTGTTTCTCTACTCTTATCACGTGATTATATTGACCCAAGCGTCTTGAAAATAACAAGTGCTGACTCCTTGAGGCCGGAGGTGCGTTGGACCTCGCAAAATTTTCGCAGAGGGACTGAGCTGGCCCAAAATTCTTCCGGAGTTGATCATGTTTGTACCACTAGTTTTAATTGTTCCATTGTTGACTTGTACAGATGTAAGATAATTTTTTGAATCTTAGAAGGACGAAAGGAAATAAATCATCATAGGAGCATATTACATAAAGCTTTCCTTTTCGTTTTCGATGACTACATTCCTCGCTCATATAGTATAAACATCCGGAGAGATGCACAAATACACTAGTATTGATGTATTTACTAAGTGGAATAGCTTTGAAATTTCAGTGATCAGATATTCAAAAGCTTAATTTTGATTGAGACGAAACTCTGCATTAAGCTGATAGTGCTACACTGAACGTAACATTATTTCAACTTTAGACAACACCCCAATTATTACACTATTTACGGGGGTAGGTCTATAATTTCCAGTCTCGCCATACCTTACCTGTTAAGTAAATACTTGCAGCTGTAACTTCCGCTCAGCTGTATTCAGTTGTTCAAATATAGTTACATAAAGACGTCTATGTGTAGAACATTGTGACATATCCAAAATGGAGTATCGAGCTGCTATTAAGTTCTTCACAAAAGAAGCACTTACTTAAAATGAAATTAAACAGCGATTGAACGGTGTATATGGGGAAATATCCCCCCCCCCCATATTCTACTGTAAAAGAATGAGCCAAACTTTTTCGAAAGCATTGAAGACGAAGAATGTGCAGATCGGTCCTTGGAGGTGCTCATTCCTGAAAACATCGCTCTTGTGGAAGGAGAAATTATGGAAGATCGGTGGCTCAAAGCTACAGAAATAGCAGCAAGGCTGGGACTTTCTAAAACAACAGTCCTTCAAATTATTCATGAACATTTAAACATGAATGAGGTTATTGCAAGATGGGTGCCTAGACTTCTTTCCTCAGCCCAAAAGCAGCAACGAGTCATCTGTTGTCAGGCATTTTTGGAGATCTCCCGTGGCAACGAGAAAGAAGTTCTGCAAACCATTGTTACAGGAGAATTGTTGATTTGGTTTATTTACCGGCGCTCTATATATGGGACATCAGTGTCCCATTCAATTCAGGGCGTGAAACGGCCGATAAATTTTGCTCAGAGGCTTCTTCTTTAAGGCTTGAGGTTCTTTTTCGTACCGTAAATGTACGACACGGGAACCATGGCCTTACTTCTCTTTTACGCCCGAAAAAAATCCATCCGTCCTGGCCGAGTTTGAAGCCGCGATCTTGGGTTTAGAAGGCAAGTATGGTTACCACTACACCACCAGGACCGACGTTACAGGAGATGAAACTATGGTCTTCTACTATGATCCGATGTACCAAAGAGAATCAATGGAGTGATGTAAACCTGGCGAAGCACCGACTCTAAAGGCCAAGGTCACTCCTTAAACCATCAAGATAATGGCCACAATCTTTTGGGACTGTGAAGGAATACTCTTCATTGACTTCAAGAAGAGGAACATCACAGTAAATGGGGAGTACTATGCTGGCCTACTGCACAGACTACGTGCTTCCATCAAAAAGAAAAGGCGAGGAAATTTGAGTGATGGTGTACGCCTTCTGCACGACAATGCGCCTGTGCACACAGCTCTTGTTGCAAAGGAAGCTGCGAAAAAATTAGCCTTCAATGAGATTTACTATCCACCCTACAGCCCAAATCTAGCTTCCAGTAACTATTTCCTCTTCTCAACACTCAAGAAGGACCCTTCGAGGAAGGAAATTTAAATGTGACGAAGAAGTGATGGATGCTATTTATGCCCATTTTGTAAACAAGACTTCTGACTGTTATGGGGGTTGGGTTGAAATGTTAATTCAAAGATGTGAGAAGTGTGTTGTAATAAAGGGTAACTTTTATTGAAAAGTGAAATATAGTTTTTGTCTTTATCATACCTAGAAAATGGTTAGGCCGGAACCTTATGGATCTAGCCTCATACATGATCATGATCCAGTAATAACTGCCATCTAACAAGAGAGTTCTAAATATTAATTACCGGTTAATTTTTTTCCTATTTAACAAACCCATTCACTCCTTACCAAATTTTAGCGCTTTTACTGTTTTATCTTTAGCAGTAATGTCGCATTCGGACTAGGGAGGGCAGCTCAAGCGAACTTGTTTCCTATATATGTATGGACAGTCCCCCATATGAGTATGAGCTAAATATATCGCAGTTGGCACACCTGCCTTGGGGGGAATGACACGCCACATTTTATGGCTACAGTGCTCCTGTTATTATTACTATTACTGTCTGGCGGAAACCTCATGCATGATTCACAAATAACTTCCTATTTCTCTCACAGTCTACCGACAAGGTCATTTCACGTAAGGTCAGTCAATTTGAAAACAAGTGCTGAAGTGGGCACAAACTGAGCTAGTCGGGCTGAAACCGGTGAAAACTGTTTCCATCTCTCTTTGGGTCGTACTACTGAGTGTATTGATCTTCCTGACTTCACGCTTCATTTAAATTCAAAATAGTGATCGAAGGTCGCCCTATATCAGCGGCCTCTTTAAATATCTTTCGTTGTTGGAGATTCCTAAGATTTACTTAAAGTTTAAAATCCTCTATGTATCTTTAAGGCTGTTATCACGTTTACAAACTTTTAAGATATAAGTGCACATTGTTTCAACAGTTTCCTTATTAATGTAGTACATCCTTAATGAATAATAATCACTAAAATAATAATACGCTCAAAAATCACTTTATTTCGTTTATGTTAATTCCTGAATAAAATGATGCTGCTATATTTCACTTGCAAGTCGTGATATATCGTGCTCAATTTGTATTCTGAGTTCCTATTCTATGTTTACCAAACGATTTTTTTTAAGATAAATGAGAGCAGAAAATGAGTTTGTTCCCAAGTTATTATCATAGGCGTCAAAAAACTCAAGGTCTTCTTTGATAGTCTGGGGAAATCGCTGCCGAAAACGTTATTTGGTTCACGTTTTACAACTCCCTGGAGTATAAATAGTAACATTTTGTTGCTAATATAAATGTACACTCTAAATTTACATCATCTTTATTCTTATTCTGCCAATTTCGTTGGGGGAGGTAAATAAATTCTTACTAAGAATAGTTAAAAATAAATTTATTTTTAATTTTTCTGGCAGTTCTACTTCTGCGATCTTTTGAAGATTTCGTATATTTTATAATACAGAAAACTGAGTCGTAAACTTAGAATCTTAATTTCTCAATTTAGAAAATACAATGAACACTACGACCAGGGCTATCGCTACCACTACTATCACAATCACCACCACTATTACCATTATCATCACCACTATTACTAATACATTAAGAATACTACCACTATCAGCACCACTCTATTACCACTGATACCACTACCACCAACTTTAATACCACTATTACCACTAAAACCATTACCAATACTATCAATAGCAGAATCAGCACTACTACCATTGATACCAAAGTCACTACCACTATTACTATCACCACCACCACTACGATCAATACTAACCATACTATCATACTATCCTCTATTAATCACTACTGCTACTACTTACTACCACCAAACCGCCACGGGTGGTCAAGGTCGTTAAAGCGCGGACTCGTGAGCGGGAGATATGTGGTTCGAATCCCGCCAGGACAGTCCTCCTGATTGAGGAATTTTCCAGGTTTTCTTCAGTCCTCATAACTGGCAAATGCCGGAGAGGTACCCTAAACTTAGGCCTGGAAGTTTCCTTCCTTAATAATAATAATAATAATAATAATAATAATAATAATAACATCCTTTCGCAGTACATCATTTCATCTCATGTATCATCAGTGTCCACCGCCTGGGTACCTCAGTAGTAAAAATGGGCGAAAAATACTATTCAAAAAAACTACTACTACTACCACCACTGCTACTACTACTGCCTACTACTACTACCTACTACTACTACTACTACTACTACTACTACTACTACTACTACTACTAATAATAATAATAATAATAATAATAATAATAATAATAATTATAATAATAATTCATTAAAATAGGACTATTTTCAGTCTTTCGTTTTTCTATATATTTTAAAATAGAAATATTATTAAACTCTTGAACACTGTCAATCCCTATAGATATAATCAAAGAAACTTAATTAATGTAATGAAAAATATATTACGTAAGACTTCAAGATATTCATTTGAAATCATTGACTTAATCTCTCAACCTTTATTGAAACAAAACAAATATTTGAGCCCTAAAACACTTTCTGCATCCTAAATCAACAAACTTTGTCAAATCAACTTCCTTTGCTTAAAAAAAAAATGCTTACCCCTTTCAGTCGCCCTATCGAATTACGCCACAATCAGAAAAATTGTATCTTCATTGATTCCTCCCACTTGTTTAAATGATGGTTTACACAGAACCTGAAAAAGTCTGAAAGTTTTTATCACCTGTCTGAACCTGGACATCAATAATAAAATCTGGATGCTTGACAACACTAATGAACCCCCTGTGGAATCCGCGGATCACAGTTTGAGAACCGCTGTCCTTTAGAGTAAAACTACAAACTGTGGGGGAAATTATTCATTAAGGTTCACGTGAAAAAGTGCCTTGCTGGTAAGACTATTATGGGAAAATGAATTACTTCAAGTTGTCATAGCCATAAAATGTCCACCCTCACAAAAGAAGAAGAAGAAGAAGAAGAAGAAGGAACGAAGGAAGGAAGGAACGAACGAACCAAAGAAAGAAAGAAAGAAAGAAAGAAAGAAAGAAAGAAAGAAAGAAAGAAAAATGAAAAATTTTACATACTAACAACTTCTAAATTGACTCTGCTCAAGAAATTTTCCCAGATTTGCTATTTAAAATGCAAGTTTTTTGTTTGTATCAGCACTGCTGTTGTTGTTGTAGTTAATGTTGCTTCCACAACTTTACACCAATTTTACAACAGCTCTACAATTTCGTTATTTTAATGTATTTTACCATGTTAGCTTTAAAATTACTAAACTAATGGCAATTGTGGTTGTACCCGTGAAAAGATTTTTGAAAATTTTCTTCAATATATATATATATATATATATATATATATATATATTATATACATTTGTGAGTGTCTGTTAATGTTCTAACAGCCGCAAATTTTGTTTTCTTTCAATGAGCCTCTGCATATAACGATTCATTAACAAATTATTCATCGAGTTCGTTAACAGGCAAGATTTGACCATAAGGAGTGGGGATTAACCTAAAGAGAAAATTAACAAAATCGATCTAGCGACCACAATTTTCGTTTTTACTCAACTAACCTCGGCATATGCCATTACAATAAAACAAGAAAAACAGGTTTATAATTTCCTTATTTTAATATATTTTATATTTGCTTTAAATATGCTAAAATAAAAGTATTTCGACTGAGTGATTTTTCCTAATCGTTTTGCTTTGTATTTGCAAGCAAATTATATCTCTATTTTCCTGCAGGAAAACATCAATACATACGAAGCGCATTTGTAGTTTCTCCCTAAAGCTTTTTCTGCAGGGAAAGAAATTAAAACACACAAACACACATCTGAAATTAAATGCTCAGTGCAATTGAATAGAAAAGGCAACACTGAAGCAGCCTTTATGGCACAAGCACAGGAAATTAAATTCTACCTAGACCTGGAGAAAACTCGAAGCGTTTCTACCGTTTTCCATGAGCTATTCAGCAGTTCGGGACTTGAAGAAAGCTTCCACAATGTTCTGACAGAGGCTGTAGATATACCTAATTTAGTATCCTTGTGTGGAAACTCAGCATGTCAGAGTAACTACAACGAGGAATAGGAGGTTTTAATCCAATCAGCGTGAGCTGCCTGTAATACCAGTGTCTGTGACTAATTATTTACCTCTCCCATGCGACACATCCTATGGTAAACCACATAAGACGAAGACTAACGGCATGAGGCTTGTGGATTATTTAGTTATGTTAACTATCTACTCGCAGAGGTAATGCATTCACTTATAGACGTGTGCAATCTCTTTCGCTTTATTTATTCTGCATTATGTTACACTGTCGCTTAATAAAGCATGTTTCCAGTTTCACTACAAGTTTTACTGAGGCAGAAAAACTAATGGGAACTATTAAAGGTAAGCTATAAACCAAAATTGCTTTATTGAAGAGAATCCCATGCATACTTTTTGATAAAACAAAATACTGAGTGTGCCAAAAAATGTATCCACACTTTCACAATAGATATATGTTTAATATATTTCAAAGTTGAACCGAAAAACAACAGTAATGTGTAGTATGATGTTCTGTAAACAGATGTGACTCACATACATTATGATAGCGTTGCTACGTAACATGTAACTCCACAATAAACAAATGAAGCCAAGATTATCGTATCATGTTCTGTAAACATATGTGACTCACATTACGTTATGTTAGTGTTGCTACAACAAAATGGAGCAAAGATTATCGTCTGAACAGCGGAAAGCAATTTTGAAGTGGTATTGGAAAACCGAGAATGTTGTTAAAGTTCAAAGGCAATGGAGACGTATGCACAGAACAGAACGGCCAGCGCGATCAACAATTGAACGCATTCGAGACAATTTTAGACTCATAGTACCGTATGCGATGTTCCCAAGGGCAGATCAGGGCAGACCAGCTACACGGCAGTATTTCCGGAAGAAATTGAAACGGCATGGGCTGCAATCGCTGAGGAAACTTTCGCAAACGTTGTTCAACGTTATCAGAAGTGTATCGACGCCGATCGTGGGGTTTTTAAGCAACTGTTGTAACTGTAAAAGTCTAAGATGATTAGTGATCATCACTTTCTGATTGTGTGAATTCAGTTTTGTTATATTCCTAAACCCAAGATCGCGGGTTCGAACCCGGCCAGGACCGATGGATATTTTCGGGGGTAAAAATCCTAAGTATGGCTTCCTTCGGAAGGGAAGTAAAGCCGTGGGTCTCGTGTCGTACATTTACGGCACGAAAAAGAACCTCAAGCCTGAAAGAGAGGCCTCTGAGCAAAATTTGTCGGCCGTTTCACGCCCTGAGTTGAATGGGACGCTGATGACCTGAGATGTTAAAGAGCGTCCATAAATAAATCATTCAAAAAAAAGGTTTTGTTATGTTAACACAGTTTTTTCTATGCTTGAAGTGTGTATACATTTGTGGCACCCTCCGTATATATATATTTATTTATTTATTTATTTATTTATTTAAAGAATCTTTCCAAAAATCCTTTTACGGGTACAACCACAATAGCCATTATTATTATTATTATTATTATTATTATTATTATTATTATTTTCAGTGGTGTTTAACGCCCGTTTTTATTACTCAGAGACCACAGGCGATGCACATTGATGATACATGAGACGAAATGATAAATTGGGAAAGGATATTTTTTAAGGAAGGAAGCGTTCCAGGCCTAAGTTTAGGGTACCTCCCCGGCATTTGCCAGTTATGCGGACTGAGGAAAATATGGAAAAAAACTCAGTTAGGGAGGACGGTCCTGGTGGGATTCGAATCCTAGACCTCCCGCTCATGAGTCCGCGCCTTAACGACCTCGGCCACCCTAAATTTATTAAATTGAAAGCAAATATGATAAAATACATTAATACAAGGAAATAGTAGAGCTGTTGTAAAAATAGTGTAAAGTTGTGGAAGCAATATTAGCTATAACAACAACACCAGTGCTGATACAAACAAAAAACTTACATTTCAAATAACAAACTTGAGAAATCTACAATGGGCAACTTGAAGTGATTCCTTTCCCCATGCACCGTTAAGTTTGGCGATCTGGCACAGTTTCACGGGAAACTTTTGAATAATTTCCCCCATAGTTTGTAGTTTCACTATAAATAGCAGCGGTTCCTTCGGAATTCGCTAAAAGTATAGCAAAAACCTCAACAGTTTGTACCTATTACTGTTATAAATACGGAGATAAACAAAGTTTGCAACCCTGACGCTCACATATTCCTTACAAATTATCACACAAGTAATTAAATTACTAGTTATTTTACTAAGAATAGAAGACTTAAATGAATTAGCAAGCTACTCACAATATTAATGTATATATTCTAACAAAACATAAGCATCACAGTTTATTTCTAAATTGGAATGATATTTAGTTTTGAATCGTACACAACAGAGGAAAATAAAGAAAGCATTAAGTCAGAAAATGTGTCCTTTTCTAATTTAAGCCCCTCTTTTATCAGTGTTTAGAAACTATTGACATTTTATTTATGTTTAATGAGGTTTTGAAGTTAAAAAGTTCAGTAACTGAAACCAATTGCTTATGATGTAAAAGGTTCCTTGCCTGTGGCCTTCATATAAAATTACAGCGACGCAATAACTACAAGTATGGTGTTTGCATTGAAGTGATTTGTGATCTGAAATAGTTTTATGAATTCTTCTATCATTTTATTCAAGAGTTTAGCCATTTACATATTTATTTCAAAAATGATTTCAGTATGTTAAATTTCCGGTAAAATGTTAACAATAAATACAGAGTGTGCATTTATTACTATAGAAAAACATGGCAACCGTTGTTCATCAAAAGTGAAGAGCATATCAGGGGACTTTGGATGAACCTTTAGAATTGCTAAAGACCCTAGTTCTTAAAAATGTTTTGCTTATTTCGGCTTGTAAATAATAAATGTCTTTTTTTTTTTCGAACTTGAAAAAAAAAAAAAAATGACCAGTTTTACATGCCCACACAGCTGGTGAAACAAAATTTACTGCCTTCCTATATGACAATGTCCGACGCGTTTGAACAAATCAGAACACAGGTGCTCTCGAAGGGTTAAACCCGCTTCCGTGAACCGTAAAGATTAAACACAGAAAGCAAAGCATAATGCATAGAGTTTTATCCTGTTTTCATTAATTTTTTAAAAGCGACAGGACGGTAAGGGTTGATCACATTGCGGTAGGGCTTTGTTCTGAGCCCTTCTATCCAGAGAGCTACTTTGTCACTGGTAACAGATGTTATACATTTGAACCCTCTTTTAAAATTGTGTCATCCCTTGTTTAATCTAGCGGATATGATATTGACACAATGAACATATTAAAAGCACAGAACCTCAATATTGAGTCTAGCCTGCTTTCTTTTAAAACTCAAATTCTTTCGTTCAAATCTTTGTGTACCTAGCATAATACGCACTATAAATATTTAAGAGCTTGTTTCTGCTTCCACATTAATTTATTTTAATTTATATTCAGCTGGACCTCATTTGGTGCAAGTGTAAAAAGAGAAGATAAAAACAGGATTTAGGTTAAATAGAAGACCGCTATAGTTCAAGGATGCATTTATTCTAACTGAATGTCAATATCATCACTTCCCTCACACTGCACGCATTTTCAAGCTTTCTGATGCGAATATCCGGGTGAACAATGCTTGACGCAACCGCGGGACCGGCCGGCAGCGGCGGCAGGGAGTATATTTCCCCTCCGCTGTGCGAGGCTTCATTGTGAGTTGAAATCTTGCACAAGCAAGTGTTTGCAAGGCGACGGTGTATCAAGTGAAATGGGACAATACAAGCATTCCATTCCCTAAAGAGTCCTCATGTATGATTCATACGTGCGTACAGAATCAGCGCATGCTGTAAGGATATTATTTCAAGAGGAATTTCCTGATGTTCATATTCCTAATCGCATTTACATTCATCGATTAGTAAATAAATTTCGTGAAACGGGAGTGTTCTTTATTTCTGGGGGAGGGGAGGGGAGGGGAGGGGAGGGGAGACATTAAAAGAGAAAGTGTACAAAACAAATCCACACACTTTAGATGAACTTAAAACTAACATTCGTCAAGAAATTGCTGCCATTTCTCACAAGGAACTAGAGAGTGTAATGAGCAATTTCTTAAAGCAGGTGTCAGAAATGCTTGAACAACGAAGGAAGGCAGTTTCACTCCTTGCTTAATATAAGTGAGTATTTTACTTTTCTTTTTAAATGTTTATGTTATGTATGTTAGAAATAACTTAAGCGACAAACCATACTACATTTACTGCGGACTTTCCGTCACCCGCACCTCGCCGGCCGGCAGCACGCCACGAAACCGGTTGCATGAAGGATCATTCACCATCTAAAAACTGTTTTTTTTTCTGCCTCTCTCTCTCCCTGTTGGTATCAGAAAATCGACGGTAGCGATTGTAATAGTCGACTTCAGTCCATTTCAGTCTCACGGTTTCTGAATAGAATACATATTTATAAGTATAACATTTTATACAAGTGATAATATTCTGCGCGTGAATTTCAAATATATATCACTTTTATTCTTATTCTATTCATGAAATAGTCCTAAACCCTTACTTTTCTCTTCTCTATTGACATTATCGACAATGGGCATTTTCTGTTGCAAGATTGCTTGAAAAGGTTAAGTACAAATATACAATTACTATAATTTTGTAAGCCAAGTTTAGAGTAATTATATTTAAAGTCTTATTTTATTCGTGAAATAGTCTTAATAAATATCACTACATGCGTGTCGGTCCTGGTGGTGTAGTGGTAACCATACTTGCCTTCTAAACCCAAGATCGCGGGCTCAAACCCGGCCAGGATCGATGGATTTTTTCGGGGCTTAAAAATCCTAAGTATGGCTTCCTTCGGAAGAGAAGTAAAGCCGGGGTCCCGTGTTGTACATTTAGGGTACGAAAAAAAAAAAACATCAAGCCTGAAAGAAGAGGCCTCGGAGCAAAATTTATCGGCCGTTTCACGCCCTGAATTGAATGGGACGCTGATGACCTGAGACGGTAAAGAGCGTCTGCAAATAAATATACAAAAAAACACGATCGTGAATTTTTGTAATCTCAGACCCTTTCGTGTTAATACTTGTGACAATTTTAGCAACAATCTCCATTTTGAAATGGATATTCATTTTTTTCTCATCCTTTTTAAAAACGCATATACCTACGATTATCTGACTAAACTGCGTTTAGTGCAGTGAAGCATGCACTTTCCCCAATCATTTTATTAACTTTTTGACCTTTAGCCTTTATTGCTAATTCTATTCATATGTGCCTTCATTATATTGGTTGAGCACATTTTCATTCATTAGTAAAGACATCATCCTTGAAACCATGGTGTGAATGTTCGCAGCTTGTGAAACTTGCTTTTATTTTGTGTGCGTGTGCGGTGCTGGAATAATGAACCGTAATTCTCGAGAAGAAAATATAGTTTTTGTGGCAACCAATCCCTGACACAAGTTTGGAGTACATGCTATATCAATGAAAAGAAAGCACCTTCTGTCTTAATGTTGTTATGCATCACGTGCCTAGCTTTCAACGAGGAATATGTGGACTTTATATTCCTCGTTTTCTCAGGAAAAAGATATGGCTAATTTTACTGTATAATAACAAAACAATTTACTGTGACCATTATCTACAAATTACATTAATAAAGTTAGCACACTTTTATTTAGACTTAGAAAAGTTATAGTAAGAATTTTTTAAAAAAAATAAAAATAATTCTTTTGGAAAATGTGTACTTTATTTGCAAAAATACGGTAAATAAATAAACGAGTCCCATATTATGCAATTAAAATCACATTCAGTGAAATATATATCCGGAACCATTCATTTTTGTCGTTGCTTGAGAATATTAAAAATGTTGTCTATTCTTTAGTTTAAAAAAGGTTAATACTATACAAATATAAAATCAGGATTCTAACAGTTCAGTTTGTTTTACTATGACTGTTAAGCTATTTAAAAACTCAAAACATTTCTTGAAAACAAATATACAAAGTTTTGTTCTTTTAAAGATTTCTAAAATGTTTAATGCAAGACACCGTAAGTTTAGTGTTTGCGGTGGACTGTTTGAATATGATTTGAAATTACTGAATAAGTGGGAGCAGAGAGCAGAGGGACTTGTTAACGGTATCCATAGCTGAAATTACTACATTTTGAAATGTTGAGGCACTTTCTTAAAATTTTACCACAGTATGATACACAACAATTTGTTTTGTTATCTCCAATATTTTCATATATTGATGTGCTAAATCTTTCAAGCGATGCAGAATTTATAACGTTAATAAAATAAAAATATGAACATATTTATTTAATGTTCAGAAAAGAATTGCCAAGCTTTTCACAATGCCTTGGTTGTTTCAGGGGAAAAAAATCTGAACGATTTAATACTACTTCTTTAACAATTTTTTTGATCAAACTGCATATTATGTAGGTACTTTAATGATACAAAATAGTTTTAAAATGTATGCTATAATTTTTTATTTATAATTTATAATTCAATGCTGAAATGTGAAGAAAACTAAGTAAAAACAACACCATGTGGAAATTTGAATGAAAAAAAAATTAAAATATGGAACATTTTAAAATATAACTAGAATATTTTATAGTGTTCTTACTTCCCAAAAGGCGTTTTTAAATTCTTTCATGTGAGGAAAAAAAAAAAGATATAATATGTCATGAAATTACAAATTGTTCATTGCATTTAAGCTAAAAACCAAACACATTTCATTTCTCGAAGATTTTGACCAAACGTCCTTGAGAATACTTGGAAAAGTGCAAAGGTCAGGCTGTTCGTCTTCAGGAGGTGGTACAGCAAGAAAACATACACACACGACCGCATGTAGTTTCAAGCAGATCTTGTGTCTTTATGTATGATATAAAAATCCGCTTGAAGCTGCGACGAGTAACTGCCGCCACTTGTCTAGCCCAATTTGCAAATGATGAAAGTAGGCTAGAAATCAAGTTCACGGTATCGGGATCTCGCATTGTATGTCAAGAAGTTGATGGGGTTGAGGGTGATCTTAAATATCCATAGGGTTGGAGGGTGTCGCTTCACATAGACGAGGATGCTTGTCCCTGACAGGGACAGCTTTGATTGTATTGTTTCCGGAGAGAGGGAGAAGGCTATGATTGCATGTAGATCATTGTTCCCTGTTCCATCCCCTGCAATTGCTTCGACGCTTCCTAGACCTCATTCGCAATATCTCGATCACCAATGTTGAATGTGGGAAAACTTCTCTAACGTGCCTTTGTTCCTCGGTCGTCCAAATCTCTGCCCCCACGTGGATCGTGTCGATGCGCTAACTTTAGTGATGATCTCGCGATGAAATTTGGTGAACGGAGGGTAGACATAGAACCTGCTCCATGCACGACACCGTTATTGCTTTATCATGCCGGGTGAACCATCTAAAACTCTGCCGCAAATATTTCTGAATTGAGAGGTACTATTGTAATGCTGCTTTCACAGAACTGAAGATTAGACAAGGGCTCGTGATTGCAACCCATGCACAGATATTAATAATTTTTAAATTTCTTTTTTGAAAAAAACTTAACAATGCCTATTGTCATTAAGAAAATAACACTAAAGGAAATTAGAATGCCAATAGAACTTTTTGCACGATTCTAGTCAAGTAGGCAAAGAGCTATAGTAATATGACATGTAAAATATCTGCAGTTGTCTACTCCATTTACGAGGGTAAGTCCATAAGTTTCCGGCCACGCTAATAAGGGATATCGCCTTCACAAAAGTTTTACCTATTGCCATACCTTGTGTATTAAGTAAATAATTGCAGCTGTATCTTCCGCTCCGCTGTTTTCAATTGTTGCATAAAGACGACTACGTGTAGAAGATATTCACATGTTCAAAATGGAGTGTCGAGCTGTTATTTAGTTCTTCACTAAAGAAGGATACTCCAAATGAAATTAAACAGCGATTCTACCGTAAAATAATAGGTTGAAAAAGCATTGAAGACGCTAAGCGTGCAGGTCGGCCCTTGAAGGTGTTCACACCTGAAAACAACGCTCTTGTGGAAGGAGAAATTATGGAAGACCGACGGCTCAAAGTTACAGAAATAGCAGCAAGGTTGGACCTTTCTATAACAACATCCTTCGAATTATTCATAAACATTTAAACATGAATAAGGTTAGTGCATGATGGGTGCCTAGACTCTTACCTTAGTCCAAAAGCAGCAACGAGTCATCTGTTGTCAGGCATTTTTGAGCTCGGTCGTGGCTACGAGAGAGAAGTTCTGCAAATCATTGTTACAGAAGATGAAACTATGGTCCTCTACTATGAGTCCTTGTCCAAAAGAGAATCAACGGAATGGCGTAAATCTGGCGAAGTACCGCCTCTAATGGCCAAGGTCACTCAGTCAACCAAGAAGATCATGGCCACAATCTTTTGGGACTGTGAAGGAATACTCTTCATTGACTTCAAGGAGAGGAACACCACATTAAATGGGAGCACTATGCTGGCCGACTGCACAGACTACGTGCTTCCATCAAAGAGAAAAGGCAAAGAAAGCTGAGTGGTGGTGTGCGCCTTCTTCACGACAGCGCGCCTGTGCACACAACTCTTGTTGCAAAGGAAGCTGTGAAGAAATGAGGGTGGCTTCAAGGAGATCGATCATCCACCCTATAGCCCATATCTAGCTCCCAGCGACTATTTCCCTTCTCAAAACTCAAGAAGGACCTTCAAGAAAGGAAATTTAAGTGTAACGAAGAAGTGATGGATGCTATTTTTGCCTCTTTTGCAGACAAGGCTTCTGACTATTGAAATATTAATTCAAAGATGTGAGAAGTGTGTTGCAATAAAGGATAGCTATATTGAAAAGTGAAATATAGTTTTTGTCTTTATCATACCTAGAAAATGTTTAGGCCGAAAACTTATGGACTTTCTCGTAACTGCTTAGTTACTGGACTAGGATATTTATATATTTGTTTACGTTTGTTTCCTTTACACGAATTGCATTAGGACTTTCTTTCAATTAGCACGTGTTGGAAGATGGTATTTACTAATGCTGAAAAGTCGACACGGAGAATGCTGGAAAAATGTTGTTCTTCTTGCTGGAGGGTATCCCAACAGACGTAGTACTCTTGTTTTCACCAATTGTTTCAAAATAGTTGGATTGCACGGAGGGGAGCTGTACTTTGGCCTGCCCGTTCACCAGATTTAACCCTCTTAGACATTTCTCTGTGGGATTTTTTTGATTGATTGATTGATTTATTTATGGACGCTCTTTAACAGCTCAGGTATTCAGTGTCCCATTCAACTGAGGGCGTGAAACGACCGACAAATTTTGCTCAGAGGCCTCTCTTTCAGGCTTGAGGTTCTTTTTCGTGCCGTAAATGTACGACACGGGACCCACAGCTTTACTTCCCTTCCGAAGGAAGCCATACTTAGGATTTTTACGCCCGAAAAAATCCATCGGTCCTGGCCGGGTTCGAACCCGCGATCTTGGGTGTAGAAGGCAAGTATGGTAACCACTACACCACCAGGGCCGACTTCTCTGTGGTGAAAGCTAAAAGACACTACCTATAAGGATATTCAGACAGAAAAAATAACCACACACTCTAAATGAGAAAAGTGATAAACATCGTAGCCTAGTAACTAAGCAATCAAATAAAGCAAGAGATTTTTCATATCACTATAGCTTGTACATTGTTTGCACTAGAATCGTGCAAAAATACCACTTACATTCTAATTTTCTTTAATTTTATTTTCTTTTTGTGCATACGCATTGTTCTATTTGAAAAACTGTACCACTTTTCAAGAAATATACATTTAAATGATAATTAACATCTGTGTATGGGCTTCAATTATTAATATGGGCTTGCCTAAATGTTAAAGTAGCACGTCAAAAGCTTTTCACATTATATATATATATATATATATATATATATATATATATATATATATAGTGTTCAAATAGGTAATTTTTATAAAATTTACCACACAACACTGCATCTATCGCACTATTTGTTGTTTTACATATCGTTTGCAACTGTTTATGACGTTTTCCATGTTGCTTATATTTCTAGTACCCACATCATAACACTGTTTTCATGTAATATTGCAGACCACACGAGAGGGGTATGAAGGGGTTCTTTCAATAATCCCCACAAAAACGCATCTAGTAAGAAAGCATAAAATGTTTGCAGCTTATGCAAATTCTGAGTGCCTAGAAATCAAACGCTGGGAACATTTGTTGGACTAGTAAGAGCAGTAGCCCCATCTTGTCCACAAGATCATTTTTTTTTTTTTTTTCACTTAATGCTGCCAAGTTCGTTTGGAAAGAGTTAATAACTCAGTTTCTGTGCACTTGAACAGTAGCAGTGATCCTATTTCTGTATTTATGCTCAATGAAATATGGACCAATGATTCTTGGCAGGATAAGCATGTTACCATTTTGAATTGTTAATATTTATCCAGTTTTTCCCATCCGAGAAAGCCAAAAGGCCAATGATTACCACTAATTTCGAAAATACTCGGAATTTTCATAAACACTGGTAAGAACGTGTGCAAAATACCCCACGCAAGTTTGCAAATCTTGTTTTTCCTGTTCATGGAATTTATGAAATCCAATAAACCCTCACTCATGACTGAACATTGCGGCTTCTTTTCCTATGTGACTTCAGTTTCTTTTGGAGCAGTTAGAACTTTTTGCAGCATGCATTTAGTAATGCTATTGGTTCTTGTGTTCTCGGCTTTCCAAATACCCTGTCCTGCTAAACATTATCAGTTCATCAGACGCTGGAGACAATTTTTCGCCAAAACGTCTGCAACAGTGTACAGAGTTACACTTTTGTTTTGGGCGCCACAAATGTTTCAACATGAGCGCCCAGTAAACATTGTGGTAAGCTACAAATAATGTTATATCTCTTTTGTTATCATGTAGAGCGGAGATGATATTAACAATCCCCAATTCGTGAGCAGAAATCAGTAATGTGAAAAATTTTCAGCTATGAAAACTACAGAAGATAATAAATACAATATACCGTGAAATTTAAAAGTTGAAACTAAAACAGTTCTAACGCGTTTAGATGGTAAATGGAAATTTCCAATGTGATACTGTCAGGTAAGTTCGTGTCATGCCATTATCAGCTTCAGTAAGTAACCGAAGTCACTCTGAGTCGGTCCTGGTGGTGTAGTGGTTACCATACTTGCCTCCTACACCCAAGAACGTGGGTTCGAGCCCGGCCAGGACCGATGGATTTTTTCGGGTGTAAACATCCTATGTATGGCTTCCTTCGGAAGGGAAGTAAAGCCGTGGGTTCCGTGTCGTACATTTACGGCACGAAAAAGAACCTCAAGCCTGAAAGAGAGGCCTCTGAGCAAAATTTGTCGGCCGTTTCACGCCCCGAGTTGAATGGGACGCTGATGACCTGAGATGTTAAAGAGTGTCCATAAATAAATCAATAAAAAAAAATAAATAAAGAAGTCACTCTGAAAACTCTCGGTAAAGTTTGCAAATAGGAAGTTCAAAAGGTCATGCATTTAGCGCATGAACTTTATAGCTCTATGTTGATCTGGGAATAAAAACCGTGCCTTTTTCCCCATCTCCTTGATCTTCAGCTCAGTTATGTTGAAATTTCAGTTTTTTCTTCAACTACCTGACATACTTAGGGAGCAATGTACAGGAAAATGTGTTACACGCCAGTTTTATTACATTGGGTTATACCACATCGGTTCTACTTGGAAGCAGTGGGTATTCCCGCAATGCCTTACACAATTAACTGCCTAGCTGCCGTGCAGGAGACGTCCTTATTAAACAATCGTCTCCATTTACCTGCTGGTTTTTCTACACCCACACTCTTATTTGCGTGGCATTTGGAAATAATTAGCATATGTTTTCAAAGTTATATACAACATTTTCAGTGTTGTCGTATGTTTGGAACAAGAAAAGCCATCAAACAGTTGCAAGTGAAAATATTTTTAAAATATTTCTAATGTGGTGAAGAGACATATAAATGATTATATAACTCAAATCACTTATATAGTGACCCAGAATCGCATATGTTTTTTCTATGTGTATCCCCATGTAATTTTATGGAACATACGCCATATTAGTTTCATATGGCAGGGGGATTTAGGAATGGAGTTATTTAAGTTCCTTTTTCCTTTAATTTTCTTTGTAATATTTTCATTACCGAATAGGCTGCTTGTTCGGTGGATAGTTATTAATACGTGTTTCAACCTCCTCTACTTGTTGCCCATTTAATAATTACTTTATTTTTAGCTTTTAGTAATTCTGACTTTCTGAATGTAATGTCAGTAAAATATTTTTACAATAACACTCAGTGAAACAAAAAGAATTGTTTTCATAGCAAAATACCAGAGGTGCAAAAAAAAATGTATACACACTTTCACAGTAGATATCTATTTAATATATTTCAAAGTTGGACCGAAAAACAACAGTAATGTGTAGTATGATGTTCTGTAAATAGATGTGACTCACATTACGTTATACTAGCGTTCCTACAACAAAATGGAGTCAAGATTATCGTTTGAACAGCGGAAATCAGTTTTGAAATTGTATTGGAAAACCGAGAATGTTGTTGAAGTTCAAAGGCAATGGAGACGTGTGTACACAACAGAACCGCCAACATCCATCTTACCCGCCATTCATACACTCTGTGGAAATTAGCAATTTTACTTCCAACAGGATGGCGCGCCACCACATTACCACTGAGATGTGCGTGCGTACCTTGATGGCAATCTTACAAGGCACTGGATAGGACGGAGAGGTCCGTTTGAGTTTCCACCGCGTTCTCCGGATATAACTCCGTTGGACTTTTACCTATGGGGAACTCTTAAGGATGTTGTATACCGTAGAAAACCAGCTACACTGGCAGCACTTCGGGAAGAAATTGAAACGGCACGTGCTGCAATCGCTGAGGACACTTTCGCAAACGTTGCTCAATCAGTAGTTCAACGTACTCAGAAGTGTATCGACGCCGATAGTGAACATTTTGAGCAACTGTTGTAACTGTAAAAGTCTAAGATGATTAGTGCTCATCATTTTCTGTTTGTGTGAATTCAGTTTTGTTATGTTAATACAGTTTTCTCTTTGCTTGAAGTGTATATATTTTTTGGCACCCTGTGTATTTGTAAGAGGCATCTTTAGCACGTTCTCAGCGATCAGGCATTGAGGGTTGTTAAACCAGTTGATTCCTTACAAAAACTTTAGAGCATAATGTGGGAGGCTGTTACGGAAATTTATACGGCAGTTCTGGGTCAACTTGTATATTGAGGTAGTTAGTTAAATTATAACTTTTTATATCTTCTATTTGTGTGAAATTTTCAAAAGTTCACCAGTTTAACTTATACAAAATAATTGGAAGAAACGTTATTTTAATCATATTATGACAGTAGGGGACTCTCTTCAACAAAGAATATCACTTTGGTAAAATGTTATTCAAAATTAAATTGTCATAACTTTGTACAATCCAAATATAAGTTTCTCTTCAATCTATAAAAAGAGAAAGTATTGTATATCTTAAAAAAACTATATACTGATTAATTTTATTTATGAAACGAAGGGAATGCAATTTAGACGTCCATTATGCTGCTGCATATTTAAGACGAAATGTCTGTGATTTTTTTTTTTGGAATTAATCAGGTATATATACTATAGTGTAATAAATAATGACAAGGCGATTCTCTAAAGAGAAATATTTGAAAATCTGTAATTCCTTAAGAATTTATACACCACACAAATAACAAGCATCATTGTCATCTTTAATTGTGCTAGTACATAAAACAGTTCTTCTTTTGGCCACTTCGTGCTCTAGAACACTCCTCAGCTTATTTGACTGCTGATTTACCCGAGTTAGGTCCCCGACACTCTTGAGATATTTTTTCCTCGAAGGTGTGCGTTTGCAGAGATATTAATACTGAGGCTGGTAATACCCTCTAGGATGATAGCTGACTCGGCAGGTCTCGTTTACTGTCCAGCCAAGAATCGTCAGTCCTGGTGGTCTAGTGGTAATCATATTTACGTTCGTAAACGCAAGATTTTTGTTGTAAGTATTGTTTCCTTCAGAAAAGAATTAAAGCTGTGGGTCCCATGTCCTAGATTTACGACACAGTAAAGAACCTCAAGCCTGAAAGACGAGACCTCTAAGCAAAATTTATCGGCCGTTTCACGCCCTGAATTGAATGGGATACTGATGATGACCTGAGATGTTAAAGAGCGCCCGTAAATAAACTAAATCAACAATGATCGTCATTTATATTATTATTATTATTATTGTTAAATGATAACTATAACGAATATTGTTATCTAATTATTTATAATAAGACAAAAATAAATCCAAGACACACAAGAAAACAAATTATCACAAATAATATTACGAGAGGGTCTGAGATATCTGGAAAGTTCAGACCCTCGAGTGATATTTATTAGAAGTACTTCATGAATAAAATATGAATTTAAATATAATTTCTCTAAACTTGGCTTACAAAATTGTAATATTGTGTATTTGTACTGAACACTTTCAAGCAATTTTGCTACAGAAGATTACCTATTGTCAGTAATGTCATTAGAGAAGAGCAGAATACGGGTTTAGGACTAGTTCATGAATAGAATAAGAATAAGTTATAAATATTTAAAATTCGCACACAGAATATTAACACCTGTTATGAACATAATCCTGAGATTGAAAAGAACAAAGGTTGACTATTACAATCCGTTCAATTTTCTAATGCCAAGTGCAAAAAAAAAAAAAAAAAAAAAAAAAAAAAAAAAAAAAAAAAAAAACATACAGCGTCTCTATTTTTCTTTGTATTCTGTCGTTTGGAATTCCTAATGATAATATCAATTTACACATTTAACGCATCATGAAAACGCTTTGAAGAACTCTCCATTTTGCGTTATGATTGTCAATTGTCCACGCTTTTGCTGCTATCAATAGCTCCCTACCGCCCCTAACAAAAGTGGTATCAATGATGGTGTTCAGGAATTATTTAGTGGAGGTATAGTATTGGCTACACTGACCACAAGACAAATGCACGTCTCGTGATAAAACGGATTTGATAATTTTTTCGATAATTTCATTCCGTTATCCGGCTGTGATTTCCCCCCCCCCCCCCCCCCCGTTTCATTGGCCGATTTTAAGATGACATCACATGAGTGAGATGGTCACAAAAATTTAGGATATATGACAGATTCGAGCGATATTTTATTTGTTGATTCGGTTTATTTATTTATGGACGTTATTTAACATCTCCGGTCATCAGCGTCCCATTCAATTCAGGACGCGAAACGACCGATAAATTTTGTTCAGAGGCCTCTTCTTCAGGCTTGAGGTTCTTTCACATGCCGTAAATCTATGACATGGAACTCGAGGTAATATTTCCCTTCCGAAGGATGCCTTCCGAAGATTTTTACGCCGAAAAATAATCCATGGACCCTGGCCGGGATTGAACCACCGAACTTGGGTTTACGAGACAATAATTACCACTATACCTCCAGGACCGAAACCTCGCAACATGTGTCGTTTAATTGCTACAGCACTCCCTTTCGTTCACGAGTTCTTACTTAGTTGAGACTATTCACGCTATGCAAGTATTCTCTGTAATTACCGACTATGACCAACGTTTAACGATTTCCCGTGAGCAAGTATAAGTGATCCACTGGAGCAACAAGAACAATTGATTAATTAAGCAAGGATTGGACACCGCTGGTACCAGCATCCGCTCCAAGAACCGTGGACCTTCCCTCAGGCAGGAAACACGCAGTCAGATAATTGTATTCTATGATGGAGTTTTAGACACACCTTGATAACATACATCACGCGTCAAGTAGACATACACCCACTGGTTCCACTTATTTCAACGCTATAACTGAAGTTTACTGCTAGATTAAAAACTCCCCCGAAGTGAGCCCGTTTAACTGAACTGTAACTCGAGTACGCTCTTTCACATCTCCAAGGGATTTGTGATGTTATAAAGTTGTGATGTAAGTACTTTTTAAGCAGTTAGAATTAAGGGGCTTCAGCCGAAATTTGGAAAATAAAAGATTAAGCAATATTTACCCTGTTTCAAAATTAATGCGATATGTTTATCAATTGCTGAAGGAGTCCTAGCCATTGGCATTCCCCCATATTCTACACTTACAAGCATGCAACGCAAAAATAAGCTTGTGAGATGGTCAAAGCTATATTGTTTTCCAAAAATATGTCAATTTTGTGTCGTATGTAAAAATTGAGCACCAATTAACAAACGATTCAAGAGTTCGTTAGCCAGCAAAATTACATTATTGGGGGTGGGGTTCAGCATAAAGCGAAGATTTAAAAATCACTCTATCGGCACCAATATTTTTTCTTAATGAAACTCGATATATAATATTTAAACAGAATAAGAAAAATAGTTTCTGAAAAACAGTGAAATCAGACTATTAGGAGAGGAAGTTTACCTGAAACCCAAAATTTAAAATAGCGACATTAATATTTGCTTTCTCGCAATGAAACTCCGTATATAACATTTGAACAAAATAAAAAATTCAGGGTAATCTGAAAACCGAAATTTAAAAAGAGCTCTAACACTTAATTTTCTATCTATTGTATCAAAATAAAATGACAAATTAACTCGGCATATAACTGTATTTATAATATGCATATTAACACATCGTGAAGATAGCAAATGTGAAATATAATCTAATATGTGTGAGAACTATATTTGTATATAAGAGGGCTCTGTAATAACCTTCCGAAAACGTTTTCGTTATATATGTTTTAATATAATAACATTTAAATTAAATTTCAAAGCCAATAAAAATAATGGAAATTTCGATTGTTTTTATTGCTGATTGTGTATATTTGCTTAGTATATTGATTTTTCTTAATAGTAACATGTTTTTGATTCACTGAAACATATGAACATCTTTTTAAATACAATATAACTCGAAATTTTCTGTTATTTCTCAATGTAGGCCTCAGTTCATAAACAATTCATAAAATGGCAAAACATTTTATATTGGTTTAACTTCTACTGTTGTTTCGCTACGTATGAACAATCATAGACGTTCTGTTAAAACCAAGTCTCCCTTGCCGGTTGCCCAACATGCCCTATCTCACTGTAAGGATTTTGATGATGCTTTTACTCTAACACTTATTGATGCGTTACCTCCACAATGCTCTGAAAGTTTACTCAGAGATAGAGAAATGGTAGCTATAATTGTACATAAAGCGCGTATACCACCTGGTTTAAATCTTACATATTAATCCCCCGCCCCCCACACTCTCATTTCTAGTTTCATCTGTTTCCATGCATAACGTTACCTTCGATACTCAATATTTACTTTTATCACTTTCACTTGTCTAGCTTCTTGCCGTAGAAGAATTCGCAGTAGTTCGAAATATAGCAATTTCAAGTGTGACTTTTTCTTAGTGTTTTACCTTTTTCTACTATTATAATTACTGTTAATTTATATTTATAATTAAGAGAATGTAATTACTAATGTTAGGTTAGGTTAGATTAGGTAAGATTTTATATAATGCTAAAGCTGGCAATGGCTGTTGCTGAATATAAATGTTATTCATAAATTTGACTTTAATTTCGAAAATTAAAACTGGGAGCTTGCTGTGCATTAAAAAACTGTTTCAAAGACCCTGAACATATCCATCGAATCCAGCCGGCAATACATTTTACTGCCACTCGATTTGAACTGAACATCGCCTTTCCCCAAGTACCTTGACGATAATGTAGATGCCTTAAGGCGAGGTCGGGGTGTTGTGTGCGCAATCTTTACAGCGGAAAGAGTTATCCTGCTCCTACATTTCCCTTGAGCAAGCAATGACATCAGACACAGCCGAGCGGAAACAATGTATACGTGCCCTGAGTTAAAGAAAAAACAAATATAAAGAGAAAGAAGGAAGGTCGATTATAGTAGAACACGCACGATTCGCAGGAGGCCATGCCCAGCCAAGTTTAGTATCTCTGCTTCAGCTGAAATGCATTAACTACGTGTAATGCTTTCGGAAAACGCTTAAGCGTTGACAAATGCTATCGCGGAAGTAAAGGCATTTTATCTTTATGCTCTTTAAACCTTCTGCTCCAAGGTTATATAAGCGAGTTTAAACTAAACGGCTGCGATTTGAAATGTGGCTTATAGTGGTAGTAAAATTGAGAATTAGTTTTTATTTTGCTTGTGCGTGCTGTAACAGAACCTCAAGAATGTCTCATTGAGTTAATGAAAAAAGTAAATACTTTAGGATGTTAAGAAAAGTAAATTCACGCGTGAAATAACTTTATTAATATAATTTTTGTTGGTATCGGATATGTGATTAACATATTTACCGGTGTGCAGGTCCCTACCAAAACGACAAAATGTGTTTATTATTGATACAAACTTGTAAGTAAAAATCGTTATTACTATTAGCTAAAACTTTCATATTATTCACAGGAATATAAAGACACCAAATAGCGAGTTTACTAACGTTAGTATATCGAGAATGCAAAAAATAAATAAATAAATAATAAAATAAATAAACAAAATAAATAAAAAATAAAAATAAATAAATAAATAATAATAATAAACATGTACACAGTAGATATATATTTCAAAGTTGTAATATGTAGTATGGTGTTCTGTAAACAGATGTGACTCGCATAATTATGATAGCGTTGTTACGTGACAGGTAAATCAACAATGATCAAATTATCGTATGATGTTATATAAACAGATGTGACTCATATTACGCTAGTTAGCGTTGCTACAACAAAATGGAGCCAAGATTATGTTTGAACAGAGGAAAGCAATTTTGAAGTGGTATTGGAAAACCGAGAATGTTGTTGAAGCTCAAAGGCAATGGAGCCGTGTGTACAGAACACAACCGCCAACACGAGTAACAGTTGCACCCATTAGAGACAAATTTGACACTGGTGGTACCGTATGCGAAGTTCACAAGGGCAGCTCTGGGAGACCTCGCACAGCAAGCGAGATGTACGTACATACCTTGATGACAATCTTCCAAGCCACAGGATAGGACGAAGAGGTCCGATTGAGTGTTCTCCGGATCTCACTCCGTTAGACTTCTACCCATGGGGAACTCTTTAGCATTCTGTATACCGTAGAAAATCAGCTACACTGACAGCACTTGGGGAAGAAATTGAAACGGCATGTGCGGCCATCGCTGAGGACACTTTCGCAAACTTTGCTCAATCAGAAGTTCAACGTACTCAGAAGTGTATCGACGCCGATGGTGGGCATTTTGAGTAACTGTTGTAACTGTAAAAGTCTAAGATGATTAATGTCCATTATTTTCTTTTTGTATCAATTCAGTTCTGGTATATAAACACGTTTTTTCTTTGCTTGAAGTGTGTCTATTTAATTTTAAAAAGTTGTTTTTCCTGCTTGTTATTAATCTTTTAATTTCTAAAAAATAAATTAAGAATGTTCTTATTTATAATAACACAGTTTTTACCATTAAAACAATGAAAATATGTCGTTGGATGCTAATAGGCATAAAGTGGTTTTTGACGTTGAATTAGATTAACGTGTGGAGCACGGACCTCCGGGTCCCTTTAAGGGAATATGCATAGCTGCACACAAAATATTTAATTAAAACTGTCGCATATTTCCACAGCAGATAGAATTGATCAAAACTTGTAAAAAAACGTTTCAAGGGGCCGTAATAATTGTATCAGTTATAGACAAACGTCGCTTTACAATCGGATGCGGTTGGGATCAAACAGGCTCTGCCAAAGAGGTAGGTACAATCTTTCACACTGAGTTTTGTAAGATATTCAGCAACAACATTTGCGATATGCGGCCGGGCATTATCGTGGTGCAGCATCAACTTTTTTGCGCATGACGGCTATGAATGAAATGTGCCCGAGCTGGAGTCACTAAGCAGAAATCATAAGTATGTTTTGACAGTCTCGAAACCATCACAAAGGAGTCAAAAGCCATTTCCATACGAGTCTTCCTGAACGGAAGCTAACTCAAGTGCAAATTGATTAGAAAATGACTTCGCCCCCGGCCTAGATAGCAAAAGTTTAAACATATTTCTTGCATATAAGCATTTAAAACCTGAAAACCTCGTTTCCCGTCTTAATGAGCATTAAATGCTACACCTCTAACCGTACTAACTTTCAATAACTTTCTCTACCTCTAAATAAACACTAAAAGAACGTAAGTACAAACTGCATGGGACCTAGGAAACAAAACAAATAGTATATCACAGTTTCATTAATGTATTTCGAAATATAAACACAGAAACATAATACAAATTACGTAGAGCATTATACAATACCAACACATTAATTGTTTCCATGTTTATATAAAGTAATAATTATATTTCATTTTACATCACCATAACCAGAGGCATGCAAACTGCTAATCAACGATATTTTTATTCAGCACCTGTTTTGTTTTATTCATGCGCGTTTCATTCGCGGGTAATCACTTAAAATTTATGACTGTGCATCGATTCGTAGGCTCTTTCGAATCGCAAATTGCCGCGGGTGAAACAAAAAGCCGGTACACTTCAGTGATTTCAACCAAAGCCGATGTGGAGTTCATTCTGGTACGTTTGTTTATCGGTAAATGGCTTTAAGCGCTACGAAAAAAAAAAAAAAAAATGAAAACGCAGTAAAATTCAACACTGGTTCAGTGGCCGACGTGTTGGATATTGCGAACAGACCCTTCGCGCTAAAATCCGAAGAGGGATAATGGAATGATCTGAATGGGACAAACACAGCTGTGCTTTTCTCGGGAGGTAAAACACCAGTGCAGCATTGTTTGCCGCAATAATATTGTGTGTCTCGAAACAAACCAAAATTAATTAACATACACTACACGAACCAACGCCTATTCGATTATTTCTTTGCACGGTATGGCATTTAGCTACTAAACAGAAATGTAAAGTTGCAACGTTCTAAAACCAAAGGAATGCTAAAACACATTCTCAAAACTAAAACTGTAGCCCTGAGTATCATAACAGCAATAATATATAGTACATACTGTTATGTACACAAACACCTAGTTTACAACCCTATACACTTGAGTTATACTTTCATTTAAAAATAATAGGCCAAGGGTGCCAAAAAATGTATACACACTTTCACAGTAGATATATACTTTATATATTTCAAAGTTTGGACCGAAAAAACAACAGCAATATGTAGTATGATGTTCTGTAAACAGATGTGACTCTCATACATTATGATAGCGTTGCTACGTGACAGGTAAATCAACAATGAACAAATAAAGGTAAGATTATAGTAAATCAACAATGAACAAATGAAGACGAGATTGTCATATTGTGTTCTTAAACACCAATGAGACGTGGCTCACATTGAGGAAAATGAAGCATTTTATTTCCAACAGGATGGTGCACCACCACATTACCACCGAGATATACGTGCGTACCTTGATGGCAATCTTCCAAGGTACTGGATAGGACGAAGAGGTGACTGAGTTTCCGGATCTAATTCCGTTGGAGTTCTACCTATGGGGAACTATTAAGGATATTGTACATCACAGAAAACCAGCTACACTGACAGCACTTCGGGAAGAAACTGAAACTGCATATGCTGCAATCACTGAGGACATTTTTCAAACGTTGCTCAAGTGTATCGACGCCAATGGTGGACATTTTGAGCAACTGTTGTAACTGTAAAAGTCTAAGATGATTAGTGCTCATCATTTTCTGTTTGTGTGAATTCAGTTTTGTTATGTTACACACATTTCTCTTTGCTTGAAGTGTGTAAACATTTTTTGGCACCCTCTGTATAATGTTGAAATAATCTAATCTTTGGGCATTCAGAAAAACACAAGATTACAATCCACGTGTTAACAGCGCGCGTACACCCTGTGGAGTCGATAGATTTTTCAGGGCATAAAAATCTCAGCTCAAGTCCTCTAGGGTAGACTTTAAGCCATGGGTCTCGTGAGGCAGATTTACGACATTCCACACCTGAAAAAAGAGGTCCCTAGACAAAATTATCGGCGTTTCACGCCTAAGAAATAGTTTAGTTTCCTGCCAGCAGGGGTTGGAGGCGATGCCCTCTGTCGGGAAATAAGAGAACCTACTCGAAATTCTCCTTAGTAATTGAAACTTCTTTCACGGGAGCTGCCAATATTCCTGAATGGAACGACGGGTATAAATTAACACTTTTGTTGAGTATTTCGGCATGTGTACCCAACAGAACAACATGGTAGCGGATCTTAAACAGAGCTAACGGAATCAGGTAATTACTGGACAGGCAATATGGTAAACTCATTCAGAAAAATCAATGTAGTTAAAGTAGAAGATTTCAAAACAGATTTTTCTTAAGTTAAGACACCTCTTACCGATGCTTAAGACCCCCCCCCCCCCCAAAAGCAAAGTGATATCTTAAAAAGCAATACAAAATAACTGAATCCAGATAAAATACCATAACGAATGAAACGTCAAATAGATTAACCACAGAAACAGGAAAACTAGTTTAAGGAAATTTCCTTAGAAAGAGCATACACAAACCATTGAAACTGACTAAGTCAGGGATATCAGGGTAATTTGAAACGTATTGAAATGCAAAGAAAAATGCAAACTTCAAGGAAATCTCCGCCTAGGTCATTTTAGGTGTAACCCCTCACAACTACAAAAATTGTTTACTACAAAATTGAATTTATGCTAACCTTTATTTAAATTCTAAATAATTAAACATATACAAAATTTTCACCTTGATTGCATCAGACCCTAGTCCCCGGTTCATAAGCAGCAACATATTGAAATTCCAGGGACAGGTTAGGTTAGGTTAGGTTAGGTTAGGTTAGGTTAGGTTAGGTTAGGTTAGTTTAGTTTAGGTTCCAACCCAACCCAGGGAACTAAAATAAAACATTTAATTATTCTACCTATACCATTATTTTATTAGCTAGTCTCTATAAAACTACTAATTCTTTTATTTTTCCAATATCTATTATAATGCTAAACTTAACGCCTTAAAATAGTAAATGCACAATACAATACTACACAGTTCCTGAATATGCAATAAATCTAAATAACTAAAACACATTATCATTTACTTATTAATCATCGATATCTATTCATTTTAACTCTATACAAATATTCCCCTAAATTCCTTAATTCAGCTTTGTTCCCAACTTTTTTCCTTACTGCTATCTGAGATCTTATTATGCACCTATTTTACTTCAATCAACCCACTCCTCCACTCTTTTGTTTCTGGACATTCAAATAGGATGTGAATGGCATTTTCGTTACTACTACACATTGGACATACACTCTGTTCCAGATGTCTTCTAATTCCCTTTAGTCTCCACATTCCTATTTTAATCATGCTAACACCTGCCTTCCTTTCTTATTACATTTATCAATATAACCCTCATATCATACAATTCTGTTTTCATTCTTGAAATAGCAGCAAGGAAAATGCTTCTCTTATATTCGCATCCAAAAGTTGTCTGTCTTATTCTCAAAACGGATTCTAATCATCTTCCTCTATTCACCTGGCAAACCATCCCTTCTTAAACAACCCTCCCCCTATTCAGTGCCAATTCATATCCTACTTTCCCTACCCACATAGCTTCTCTTCAAGTGGGTTCCTGAAAATTTAAACATTTTCAAAATGTGGCATCTGTTGTACTGTAACCCAATATTTTAACACTCTCTTCATCACCCATCCTCTTACATTTCTACCCAAGATCGCGGGTTCGAACCCGGCCAGGACCGATGGATTTTTTCGGACGTAAAAATCCTAAGTATGGCTTCCTTTGGAAGGGAAGTAAAGCCGTGGGTCCCGTGTCGTACATTTACGGCACGAAAAAGAACCTCAAGCCTGAAAGAGAGGTCTCTGAGCAAAATTTGTCGGCCGTTTCACGTCCTGAGTTGAATGGGACGCTGATGACCTCAGATGTTAAAGAGCGTCCGTAAATAAATCAATTAAAAAAAACTCTTACATTTCTAACAGGGCACTAGCATTGACTGCATTTAGTGGAATACCTAACACAGTTTTACAAAACATTGAGTATTCATCCATCTCTTTCCAACTATCCTCCACTCCCCATATCTCTATACAATAAGCCCACCTCGATTGTACTTGAGCACACCAAACTACATCCATATTAGGCGCAAAAAAAAGAAGTTTCCTTAAAAATGTAATTGCCAACCGCCCGTTAACTAAAGTGACACTTTTCTGTCTTTCCCTTCCCACTGACTTGAGATACTAAACATTGAAATCTCTTACGATGCGGATGTTATTTCTTCCGATGGACCACATTTCTTCCTTTCTGAGTTTATTTCCTTTCTTAAAAACGATAATTTTTGTCTTATCCTGATTCACTTTCAAATTCTACTCCTCGCATTATGTAACTCTTTCTGAAATTGCATTCTGCAGTCCAATCACTGAAAACGGTTTACTATTAAATAATCTGAATATAATAATTCACAAATCTCTTGGTTATTTATTACCGGCATATGCGTATTAACTCTCTGTAACCCTGTTACAGAAAATGAAACTATGGTCCTTTACTATGATCCCTTGTCCAAAATAGAAACAATGGTGTGTCGTAAACCTGGCGAAGAACCGCCTCTAAAGGCCAAGGTCACTCAGTTAACCAAGAAGATCATTGCCACAATCTTTAGGGACTGTGAAGGAATATTCTTCGTTGACTTCAAGGAGAGGAACACCACAGTAAATGGGGAGTACTATGCTGGCCTACTTCAAAGACTACGTGCTTCCATCAAAGAGAAAAGGCCAGAAAAGCTGAGTGGTGGTGTGCGCCTTCTTCACGACAACGCGCCTGTGCACACAGCTCTTGTTGCAAAGGAAACTGTAAAGAAATGTGGCTTCAAGGAGATCGACCATCCACCCTACAGCGTAGATCTAGCTCCCATCATTAATGAACAAATTAAACAATAAAGGACTCAATTTACATCCCTTCTCAATCCTCGATACCGCTAAGGGTGGCCGAGATAGTTAAGGCGCGGACTCCTGAGCGGGAGATCTGGGGTTCGATTCCCATCAGCACCGTCCTCTCTGACTGGGGTTTTTTCCAGGTTTTCCTCAGTACTCATAAATGGCAAATTCCGGGTAGGTACCCTAAAATTAGGTCTAGAACATTTCTTGGGCGTAAAACGATATTTTAAAAAATCTTCTTCGACATCAGCCATATTACAAAATATATTTCCTCAATTTTGCCTGAAAAACAACAAGATTTTCAGATTTTTGGTCCAGTATGAGATCAAAATTCCTAATATTAAGGATTCAAGAAATTAAATATAAAAGCATTGAATAAGCGAAAGGAAGAGATCTGCACGCTAAATTTTGTTTCTTGTGTGATTCTGATAGAATAAAGACTGAATCTGTGTAAATCGATTGCTATTTCAAGCATGTTTGCACGTAAAATAAGCATATTCCTCTTTAAAATTAAAGTTACAGACTAATAAGTTTGATGAATTTATTACAAGCAAATAATAGCAGTCAATGATATTTTAATACATAGCGACATTAATTATTAAGGTAAGTTTAAATAAAAAAAAATAACTTCCACATTGTCATTTTCAAGAGATATTCCGTTTTTTTTTTTTATTTGTTTACCTAAAAATCTACTTAACTGAACTTGTGTGGTTATGGAAGTCAATTGTTTCAATAAAATACTGGATCTTCAGTAATATAATATAACTAAATAATAGCTTTAAATGTCTTGTAATAAACTGTTTTAAAGAAAACGAAGCAAATATTTTTAAAATTTAGTGCATCACAGGATAAAGTAAATACTGAAGTTGGTTTCTATTTATTTATGGATTTATGAAGCGCAGAATGCAATAAAATTACCTACCAAAATAAAAATGCTGAAGAACTCGCTCGTGAGTACGCATGTCAAAAAGTTTTACACATTTCATCAATTTTATTATATTCTTGCTATTAAAACAGGCTAAAAAGCTCAAATTCTTAAGATAAAGTTCGCAGAACTGCTTTCTTTTTCATCCTATAGTGGATTCATAGCGCTGCTAACCGCCCGCACGACAGTTCTGCAATGGGAAAGCGCGTGGCTAGTTACCGATTACTGCCGCCATTCACTAGCGGTAATGCTCTCATCGTAAATTATTTTCTTAACAACTAATGAAAGAAAAATGGCTTACCTATTTTAAAAATGACGACGACAACACCGACCACTTTTGTGTTGTAGGTTGAATGAAGAAAAAAATCACGCTTTCTGTAATTTTTCTTGAGATATTTTCTCTTAATTTACTGGAGAGATATGGCTGAACAATCACAAATTCTTACTAATAGCTATCTAACTTTATTTCACTCATGATCTCATTGAACGCACGAGCTATAGCGGAGTTTGTTACAATTATTTTCTGTAAGTGCCAAAAGTGTGTAAACAAAAAAAACAAAGACTCGTTTTCTAAAAGAAGGAAGTATAAATGCTTTTAAATACATTTATTTTAAAAATAAAAGCTTTGTTCAAATGTCTTTTCACGTTTACAAGCCTTTTCCTCTAGCGTTATAAATAAGGCCGCAATTAATATGTCCCAGGCTGGCAAGAAGTTTCATTTTGAAAATTCCGTGAACACACAATGCACTACTCAACTGAGATTTAAGCATGTATTCCCTTAAATAACAATAATTGTGTTCAATGTCTTTACTACGTATTTAAAACTATTATCCGAAATAAAGCTTTCATGTTTTTACACCAATATCTCTGAGAGAGTGTCTGTTGTAAGCAGAAAGGTTCTGTTTCCAAATGCTAGCGAGATTTAGATTCTATCCTCATTCCCTGCTCGGTTAAACCCACAACGCTATCACGGCCCAGTGAATCGAACAGTCCACTCAGGTCTGCCTGGGGACACTAAGGCTTTTACAGGCAACGGACCCCGTCTTCTGTGGGCTCCACTATCACATATCGGTGTGTTACATCTATCAGAATTGCTGAAAGAGACTCTAGTTTCTGGTCATCTAAAACTCTAAACGTCTGGAGTCGTAAAAACATTTTAATAAACTAAGCAGCTAAAGAGTTTATCATTTTCCTGTTGAGTATTTTTACTATATAAACATATATATATATATATATATATATGTAAAATGTTTTGTATAATATTGTGATAAAAATAATTGATAACCTCTACTTGCCTACGAAAGATATGTTGTCATGGAAATATTACGCGATTTATGTACCAGTATATTAATAATTCTAATAATTTAGGTTAATTATATTTTGTCGCCGTATCCCTTCTTGTTAGGTTCCCTACGCTATCGGAAATTAATTTGGTCGACAGGAAGTTAGTATACAGAATACTTACTTTGTTTCTTTCTTTCTTTTCCTCTCTCTCTCTCTCTCTCTTTCTTGCTTGCTTCTTTCTTTTCTTTCTTTCTTTCTCTCTTTCTTTCTATATTCCCTCTCTCTCTTCCTCTTTCTTTCCTTCTCTATCTCTTTCTCTCTCTTTCCCTCTCTCTCTTTCTTTCTGTTTCTCTTTTTTCTACTCTCTTTCTTCCTTCTCTCCCTGCTTCCCTTCTTTTCTCTCTCTCTTTCTGTGACTTTCTTTTTTCTTTCCTTCCTTTTTTCCCTCTTTCTTTCTGTTTCTCTTTCTTTCTCTATCTCTCTCTCTTTCTAACTTTCTCTTTTTTCTTTCTCTCTTTTTCTTCTTTATCTATCGCTTTCTCTCTCTCTATCTATCTCTTTTTTCTCTCTCTCTCTCCCTTTATTTATTTATTTTATTTTCTTCCTTTCTTTCTTTTCCGTTACATGTTGGTAGTACATTTTTTCTTTCTTTTCTTTACGTTACTTGTTAGCAGTAAATAGCAAGTACTGTTGTACTATAGCAGATACTGCAAGTGCCTTCCCTCTGCAGCAAGACATGCAAAATTTTTCCAGACACTCTTCGTAATACATTATCCAACTGACTCCCGCAGTTCCTCCATGGGTTTTATTTCAGGTTCATCAGTAATTTTACATTGGTGAAGATGAAACAGCTGAGTGGCTTTATACGCACTACCGAGAGATTACACTTACTTGCTAGGATAATGTATTAAAACTTCTAATGTTTCTAATCGATAACCACTTTAATTATTATTATTATTATTATTATTATTATTATTATTATTATTATTATTTTGTCTCGGCTTCTAGTTGAATGAAAAATTCTTGGGTTCCAACTTGGTCCACAAATTTCAAAATAATTGCGCTTTTCGGTGATGTTACTCCCGGAAATTTAGCAAGAAATTCTCTCCTACACCACTTGCACGATTTATTTTACACGTAATCATAAATAAATACTTTTGGTCTAGTGTGTATACCATCCTCCGCACAAAAATACATTGTAGAAAGTCTAGCGTGTACTTTCTACAGAAATGCAACTGAAACAGTTGGCGTGATGAATGCGACTGTGAAAGCTCCATTGTCTGGGGAACTTCAATTCCAGTCTTACCGGGAATGGAGCGTCCACTCAAGGTCAATCGGTTTCCACTAGTGTACATAAATACCAATTGCGTACCAGATGAGATCATGATATTGTTATTATTATTTCAGCTTTTTTTAAAAAATATTGTCCTCTCATGCTGTGTTTTATGTCTCGGTTATCACGCGTTCCGCAGCTGGCGGTGTCTATATTTCAAATCCGCTTATCCCCTCTTTCTCTTGTCCTTATATGTCGCTTTCTCAACTTATTTCCGCTGGTCTAACGACATGTGTGGATTCGGGTACTACCAGGCCCTAGGTCCAGGGGCGTAGCACGATTACTCGTGCAACACAGAGGTCTGGGTTGCCCAGTGGATTTTTGCATTAGGACGGCAACTTGTTTCCTAAACCGACCCGCCTTTCGGCTGCAGGCGATTACGTCGCCCAAGCGCACCGAGTGAACTGCAGCTTCAAGAGCCGAGCGCACCCACCTACCAGAATTTCACTGGCCGATAGGTCGTACTAGCTTAGACCTACTCCTTTATAGGGGTGAGTGACCCCAGCATTTAGGAAGCCACCACCGCCTCACAATGACGGTGTTTCCGGCGCACCGGCCCCCAGGGTACACGCCTTAGGCACTCCCCTGGGACACACCGCTCTTGCGAGTACTCAATTGCCCGTGAGTTCCGGGTATCACTGCCACGCCGAGTCCAACCCAATCCGGACAACTCCCTTGCGGGAGGAGCTCGTCTCAAGTCCGACCCGGCTTCCTCTAGTAACGCCAGAGGTACCACGGGCACTCAGGGTCCGCAGAGCCGAAGCCTGCCCGTATACATTCGAGAGATGGCTACATAATTCACGCTAGAGCAATGCAAAATGTGTGTGAGTGCATGCGGGGTTTATATAAAACTGTGCTCATAAATTTCTTTCTTCCAGAACTGCAATTTCGATGTTGTGCACAAATATAAATCTATTAATTTAGCGCCAAACAATGAAAGGGGGGGATATAGATTTTAAAACAGGAAAAGCTGGGCAAAATTGAATCGAAAAAAGGAATTTCGGAATACAAACAGATGATCATATAATTCTGAATGTGTTTTTCCGATACAATACTTGTTTAGCCCAGGGAGGACAGAAATTCCAACATCTTCTAGGAGGTAAGGTTTTATACATTAGGAAGGTATGTGGGTAGGAAGGTACATTATTTGCATATTAACAAACGGATACTTAGATACAAGTACGAGATAAGAAAATTAAGTCCTTAAATCTTATAAGCATACTCGGACAAGATGATATAATCCAAAAATGTGTTTATAATCTGTAGACATGACAGGATCAAAATATAGCAACTATCTCGCTCATGTGCTATAAATATTGTTGTTAAGTTTCTTGTCTTAAGGTGGGATTACACTGAGACAACAACATTAAGCATTACTCCGTGTTTCGTGTTACAAATATTTGCATGCCGCCGCGCAATGGAATGGTGTAACGAAAACTTTCTCACAGTTTAAGCAGAACTATAAGGCATTGAAATGTTATAGAATTTAAAAACTAAAATTGGCCTCGACAAAGGTTATGCATAATGTGCTAGAAACATGGAGAAATTTCCTTTAAGCACACAGCCTTTTCCCTATGGCAAAAAAATGCTAAGTGCCTTCTGATTAATAATTTATATTAATTGGAATAAAGTGTCTTGTTTTGTAATTCTCTGCAAACAATTTCAGCATAGTTAATCAATTCCGTTTGTGGAACCTTATAGTTCTTTGTTGATTCACTTCCCCCTTGTGCATCTGTAATCAAATATACTGTTGCAGAAATCGTTAGCCATCTATTATTGTGAATTGCTTCAGTTCAGCTTTTGCTTCCCAGGTGTAAACAGCTATACAGCATGCAACAGAAGGATAGAAGTTTCAAATTAAGCTTGCTTTGCTGCAAGTTTGTTTTAAAAAATAAAAAATTGTAGGCTCCGGTTAATAAAATATTCTTTTGAAATCGACAGGACGGGCTAATAAAAAACACACAAACAATTTGTACAATTAAGGACATTTTAGTAACATTTAATAAATTACAAGGGAAACGTTAGGCTAAAAATCTAGAGGTTCACGGACTGAAACCACGCTCTGCTACCAAAATGAGTCTCAAACAAGTGACCTTACTAGCCTGAGTTCGGCACCCTCCCATTTATGTCAGGCAAGTTTTAACATTAAGTATATGCTGGAAGAAACCCCCAAAGATATGACTTGTGGAATGGTAACTTTGCAGCACGGGAGAAGAATAAGAAGTTATAATTTATAACAGAGTAAAAATTAATATAGATTTCTGAATAAAAGATATGTAACAGATGTAACATAGATTTGAACTTTAAATTACAGTAAATCGCATAAAAACAGTAAATAGCTCCTAGAATTTGTGTAAGGTAATTCAGCAATGCATAACTAAAACTGAAATTGAAATAATTAATTTGAAACTTTGAATATTTAAATCTTTGCCACTTTCATATTATATTTCACCCAATCGCTGGGAAACAAATACTATAATATCTAAAATCTTCTGTTTTAACAAAGAATAAAAGATGCTTAAATAAACTTCATAGTAAAGTATATTATAAATACATTTTACCTGGATCTCTGGCAATAAGTTACGAAGAAGGCCCCAGACCGAACAATTTAGATTTGAAGTACGGAAAGTTTCTGCATCTTACCAGGTCGAGGTATCCTTGCTGTTTGTTGGAGGAAGAGAAGCGAAATGGAGAGAGGTGAAGTCGACACCCATCATGATATCCCTTAATTTCATGAACATGTGATCTGCCTGAGCCAATGGCCAACAAGCCTGCTGACCACGTCATGCTTATGTGGCGGCAGAAGAACGAGGAAGAAGGAAGACTAGTGTGCCGATCGGAAAGAAAGAAATGCGCGATTGAAAAAATAGTAAAACTGGACATAAGATCATAATTTCTGGAAGCTATTTCTTTATTTACTTATAGGATAATTCTATCTAGGGCGTAAGAATGAATGACTTTATTTTAAATTTACACAAACCAAAATATCTAAGAATTTAGCAATACCAAAACTAAAATTCTCCCATGCCTTAACCACCTGGTTATATGTATGGTAAAGAACCCTACAATAAATCACCATTTTCACAACTGTTTGTGCCCTCAAGCTCCTCCCTTATCCTTACTTTACATAAAAGTACCCCAATATTGTTTATTTTCTCCGCCCTCATATCTGATAATACTTTGTATATTCCTTTGTATATCCCATTTTTCATCCCAGATACTATCCCTCCACCTTTTTACCATTTCACACTCTATTAGAAAATGAAACACACTATCCACTTTCCCACACATTATGCATCCTTCTTTAATTTTTTTTTCCTAGATCCTTTTGGAAATAATACCCCTGTAGGCATCCATGCAAGACTTATCCTTCCGAATTTATTACAATTATCTATATATTTCTCCCGTCCCCAATTTCTTTTAACTATTTTTATATAAATCTAAGGAACTTTCATCCTCAAAGCTAGACCAAATTTCTTACCTCTGTCTCACATCTTTCCTAAATCCACAGACATTACTTTAACCCAGTCGCCACACATCCTCTCTAATAGTTTTCCCATCTCCCCAAACATACTCTCTCTTCCCAGTACTTCTCTTTGATACATAAGTGCCAATATTTAAAGATTCTCTCTACCATTATACCTTTCCTTCCTACTCTTCTTAATTTTCCCAAATTCACCCCCCTCGGTGAACTTTTTGATAACACCAGAACTTCGCAGCAAAACATACTATAAACTACATCAATCTTTGTCCACCCCTTTGACACTCCCCAAATTTCTACAACATACACCATCTTTGACTGAAACATAACCTCATATAATAACCTTTCTAACCATTTCATTGGTCAATGTAGGGTATACAAAAGAGAATATTCATTAAACTACTTTTTGACGTATATAAGTTGCTTTCTGACTTTAAGCTTGTCATTTGTTAAAAGCTACAAGGATAGGTCGATAAGTTTCCGATCTCGCCATAAGGATTATCGCCCTCACAAAATCCTTATCTGGTGTCATACGTTATTTGTTAAGTAAATAATTGCAGCTGTAACTTCCGCTCCGCTGTGTTCAGTTGTTCAGATATAGTTGCATAAAGAAGGCTATGTGTAGAAGATTGTGACATGTTCAAAATGGAGAATCGAGCTGTTATTAAGCTCTTCACAAAAGAAGAAATTACTCCAAATGAAATTAAACAGCGATTGGACGGTGTATATGGGGAAGCATTCTTCTCATATTTTACTGTAAAAGAATGTGCTAAACTTTTTCGAATGGGTCAAGAAAACATTGAAGATGAAGAGCCTCCAGGTCGGCCCTCACTCCTGAAAACATCGCTCGCTCTTGTGGAAGGAGAAATTATGGAGGAATTGCGGCTCAAAGTTACACAAATAGCAGTAAGGTTGGCCTTTCTAAAACAACAGTCTTTCGAATTATTCATGAACATTTAAACATGAATAAGGTTAGTGCATGATGGGTGCCTAGACTTACCTTAGTCCAAAAGCAGCAACGAGTCATCTGTTGTCAGCCATTTTTGAGCTCGGTCGTGGCTACGAGAGAGAAGTTCTGCAAACCATTGTTACAGAAGATGAAACTATGGTCCTCTACTATGATCCCTTGTCCAAAAGAGAATCAATGGAGTGGCGTAAACCTGGCGAAGCACCGCCTCTAAAGGCCAAGGTCACTCAGTCAACCAAGAAGATCATGGCCACAATCTTTATGGACCGTGAAGGAATATTCTTCATTGACTTCAAGGAGAGGAACAAGACAGTAAATGGGGAGTACTATGCTGGCCTACTGCACAGACTACGTGCTTCCATCAAAGAGAAAATGCGAGGAAAGCTGAGTGGTGGTGTGCGCCTTCTTCACGACAAGGCGCCTGTGCACACAGCTCTTGTTGCAAAGGAAACTGAAGAAATGTGGCTTCATGGAGATCGACCATCCACCTATAGTTCAGATCTAGCTCTCAGTGACTATTTTCTCTTCTCAAAACTCAAGAAGGACCTTCGAGGAAGGAAATTTAAGTGTTATGAATAAGTGATGGATGCTGTTTATGTACATTTTGCTAACAAGACTTCTAACTATTTGGGGGGAGGGGTTGAAATGTTAATTCAAAGATGTGAGAAGTTTATTGCAATAAAAGGTAACTATATTGAAACGTGAAATATAGTTTTTGTCTTTATCATACCTAGAAAATGGTTAGGCCGGAAACTTATGGACCTACCTTCGTATTTAGTGCTAGGATTCAACCAGACACCCAAGTGTACCTGTCCTGATATTTTTGCTTAATGCGTTATAGTTACGTTATCCTTACATCCCTTTCAGATTAAATTGTATTGCCGGCAGGATTATATCAACTTTCAACAATATTATAAAATACTTTTAAGAACTACTGCCTTAACATCAGCGGCTCCATTAGCAAAGTGTATTCTTCAGTTTCTAACATCCTAGAAAATGGTTCATTTTCATTATTTTTTCTTCCAAAGTGTTGAATGAAAGAATAACTTGAGTGCATAGTTGGTGGGCCATGGCACATACATCCCTGATGTGCCAGTAGTGGATCTCCGGACATAAATACCACAAAACCACCCTTCCAAGCCATGCGTTTCAGCAGAGTCTTTACCGTAAAGAAGAATGGTGCATTCCTTTGCATGGAGGTGTTAAGCGAGTGACAGGGGGGCGTTCCTTCTCGGCATGCCGTCTTGAGGAAAAGGAAGAAAATGTACGCAACAAACACGCACACTGGGTAGAAAAAAAAGAACAGAAATGCTGGGCGCGACCCCGTGAAATTCGTTTTCATTTATCTTGGTGGGGCTGCAATGTTCCTATTAACCTTGAAAAACCTTTAATACCTACTTTCCTGCACACGACTAAAAGCATGTGTTGTTATATTTTAGTATTTTGCTAAACATGAAGCGTTAATCGGACTCAGTTTGGCACATGCCAATCAACCACCTCGCATACATCAGCGCCAATCTGCCTCGTGGAGTTATTGACAAGTAGCCGTGTAATATGCCTACCCTTATGTTTAAATATGCTGCGTTCTATTGCTATTGTCAGTGTCAGTAGTTTCATCTGGGAACATGCACGTCTATTATTTTCCCTATCAAGGACAGGGAGAGACAGGTGACTCCCATGGCCTCCTGCGCCATGTGGAAGGGGACTAAGGTATTCCTTGAGCGTGGGGGAAAAAAAAAAAAGAAAAAAAAAGAAAGAAAGAAAGAAAGAAAGAAAAAAGGAAAAAGGAAAAAAAAAACAAACAAACAAAAAAAACCGGTTCAGGCCCCACTTTTTCTGGCATGAAGTTTTTCAGTCTTTAAAGTGTTTACCGGAGTTTTACGTCGATATTTTTACAGTGCATTCGATTCATGCATAAAAACAAATTAAAAGTTCTAAGACTATGTTTAACATAAAAAACAACAAGAAGAAAAGATTCTTGGTTGTTCAATAATTTTTATGATTGAAGGTGTAAACTTCCCTTCTACGAATTTTTAAGAAAATGTTTACATATTATCATTAAAATTTAGTCAACGTTTTGTTTCCATAATATGTTAAATTCCTTTTCCAATTTCCAAACTTCAAAGTACGGAAAAATTCAATGAAATGGCGCGAAAATTCATTGCCATCGTCGTTGACAAGTGTCGTTCCACAAGTCAAATCGTCGTTTTCTTTTGAATCGACTACGCCGCATCTAGCATAAAATAGTAAAAGAAAAATAAATCTGTGTAGTAATTAAACCGTTTATTTAACTATATTGTCGTTGGCGCGCAGATCAAACCCAGGTGTGAATAGAGTTTATGAATGCATAAACGTGATCGTACATGCACCGAAGATGAAGCGCTCTCGGGATGCTCTTTTGAAGTCATTGAAAGGATAAAATTGAAAACGAATCCACGGAGTAATGGAGTAAAAAAAGCGAAGCGCGGGATAGCGAACCTGCAGGCATATCAACTGAATGAGTGCACTATATATGTCAACTGCATGAGAAATTGCATATGGAATACTATATGCGTTATGGGTATCGTGATTGTTCAAACGAAAGGACACTTCAATGCAGTGTTTGGTGTTGTTGCGGTCACAATATCGGTAGTTTTGAGTCAAAGCGGCAGCCGATGCCGTGAACAATGCGGAAAACGAAGACCGTTTAGAGAGCTAGGAAAATGATTGCCAATACTTTTGGGAGGTTCCAAGGAAAAAAGTAACACATAACATATGTAACTCTAATATGAAGCATTGTTAGGCCATTTAAAAAATTAAGTAAAGGAAAGAGGGAAGCTGTATTGGCAAACAACATTGTTATTACTATACAGAGTGTAACAAAAATACAGGGGAAAACTTTGAGGGCGAGTTCCTGTCACAAAACAAGAAAAAGATAAACATATGTCCGTAAATGAGTAATTGTTGAAAGATAACATTCAAGACTTTTTAGATGCTGACCAAAGTCTTAGATTTGTTAAAATGATAATTAACCATTTTCAGACAATAGAGTGATATTATTAATACCAATTAATATGATGATTCATTATTTACTTGTGCTGCAATTCAGTTACATTTGAGCTATTAACCATGACAGATGTGATTTTTATGCAGCGAGGAAAGTTAGAAAAGTGTTATGTCGGAACAGACCACTAAACGTGTAAGTTAGGACTTGTGTCACGTCTTTCTCCCAGCGCAGAAGCATGCACAGCTGAACTCGATATTGTAAAAGCAAATATGCAGACATTGTTAACATTCACTCTTTAATAATCTGTCAGATTAATAAATTTTATACTGGGTGAGCAATGCTTGACGCAACCGTGGGACCGGCCGGTAGCGCTATGTCGGCGACGACGGGGAGTATATTTCCCCTCCGCTGCGCGAGGATTCAGTGTGAGTTGAAATCTTGCGCAAGTGGCACTTTTTTTTTTTTTTTTTTTTAGACGATGCAATACAGTGAAAGTGTATCAAGTGAAATGGGGCAATACAAGTATTCTATTCCCCAAAGAACATTCTAATTACAGAAAAATTATGACGTGTTTCAAGATGTTATCATTAACGTATGGCCCCCCTCGTTCCCCCGATTTAACCCCCTGCGATTTTTATCTTTGTGGGGCATTAAAAGAGAACATGTACAAAAAAAATCCACACACTTTAGATGAACTTAAAACTAACATTCGTCAAGAAATTGCTGCCATTTCTCAGAGGGAACTGCACAGTGAAATGAGCAATTTGCTAAGCAGGTATCGGAAATGCTTGAACAACGAAGGGATGCAGTTCCAGCATTTCCTTGCTTAATATACATGAGTAATTTAAGTGTTTGTGTTATGTGTATTAGAAACAACTTAAGCGACAAATCGTACTGTATTAACTGCGGACTTCCTGTCACCTCACAGTCGACACAGTGTGCCACGAAACCACTTGCGTGAATTTGTTCATTTGTTTTATTTACGGACGCTCTTTAACATCTCAGGTCATCAGCGTCCCATTCTATTCAGGGCGTGAAATGGCCGATAAAATTTGCTCAGAGGCCCCTTCTTTCAGGCTTGAGTTTCTTTTCATGCCGTAAATGTACGACACGGGACCCACGGCTTTACTTCCCTTCCGAAGGAACCCATACTTAGGATTTTTACGCCCGAAAAAATCCATCGACCCTGGTAGGGTTTGAACCCGCGATCTTGGATTTAGAAGGCAAGTATGGTTACCACTACACCACCATGACCGACGTGACGCTGAGTACCTAGGATACTCGCTAATGAACACAAGATTATAAGTGTGCAGACTTCCATGTTGCGATTATACAGCATCCCCCTTACAGCCATAATTTTGTTCCTTCGGAATACCGTGTCTGGACCCCCTGAAGGACACTTTGAGGCAGCGACAATTTGGAAGTAATGAAGGGATCAAAGAATTCTTGATTGAAGGCAGAACCAACTCCCCCCCCCCTTTTTTGAAAAGGAGGGTGATAGATGTCGAAAAACTTTTTTTTAATGGTGTTTAATGCTCATTAAGGCACCATAGGCGATGGACACTGCTGATACACGAGTTGAAATGATATATTGGGAAAGGATATTTTTTAAGGAAGGAAACGTTCCACGCTTAAGTTTAGAGTACCTCCCAGGCATTTGCCATGTATGAGAACTGAGGAAAACTGGAAAAAAATTCAGTCAGGAAGAACGGTCCTGGTGGGAATCGAACCGCAGACCTCCCGCTCACGAATCTGCACCTTAACGACCTCGGCCACCCGTGGCAGTATGTGTCGAAAAACGATATATTATTTTGCACCTCTAATTGAAATATGTATTTGAAAAAATGCGTTTACTGTTACTTTCTTAAACACCTTCGTTTTTAACACGTTATGAGCACGCTGCAGTTTTTGCAATAGGTTAGAGTTTAAGTGGAATATAAAACAACGGCAGTAGTCGAAGTGCTGATTATACCAATATTTTTTTTAAGATTCTAGGTAGGGGCACTTTTAATCTTTCAAAGATGTGGATTATAGAACTTCTGCAGGTTTTAGCGACATGGTTTTCCTACCGTCTTTAATGGCTCCCAGGTTTTTTTTGCAAAATCTGCGAATACAAGTAGTTTTATTATTTTAATTGGGGGATACTGCCTATGTGTAAGGTACTTAGCAATCGCCAGTGACACACTAGGATTGCTAGCGATTCTTTTATGCTAGTGAAGAAAAGTTTTGCCTATTACACGTATTTAGTTTGCCAGGTTAGTTTATTTATATGTGCTTTGAACTAGTAGGTTTAACATGAAATATTGTCACTTACTCTGAGGCAGTGTTTATAAGCTGCCACACTCATATTTCATCAGATTAATTGTAACAAATAATTTTATGTAACTTCGCTATAACCATGAGTGTAATGTCATTTCCTGTGCAAGTGTTCAGTTATTTTCTCGCGTGTGTGCAGAAAGTTACCCCAGTCATAAAATCTGACCTGGGAATTTCTGTAGCCTATTGTAAAAATATTTGTAAAGAATCCTTGAGCAAATGTTTATTGTTATTCTATTAGAGAAGCATCATAAAACTATTGGCGACTATGGGGATGAAAAGATGGGCCGAAACCTCTTCAAGGGAAAAAGCCAACCGCTACATGGAAAAAGTCACGTAGATCATGTTTATTTAGTTTGTAACTTTGAGGCCTGCAGTCAGAGTTTGGCAAGAGTATTCAGAGGGGCAAGGTCAGTGGAAGGGCTTTCTCAGTTCCGACCAATTAGTGGAAAGCGATAGTTTTGGAAGATTATTATTATTGCTTAAGGGCGCAAAACTGCTATGGTCATTAGCGAGTTTTGGAAGAGTATTAAGTAGACGATCTTTATTAATTAAGTGCAATAGTTTATGTACAATAATGTATGAACAATAAATGGTGTCATCTCCAATAACGAAATATTATTATTCTCCAGGACTCCTTCTCCTAAATTAATAATTAATAAAGGGTTATTGAAATTAATACCTAGAATGCTTTTATGATGCTTTTTATTATTATCTTGTAAAATATAAGGAAATAATCCTAGAAAGTTGTTATATAAAATAACAGAAAATGTGATGCTCACAGCACCATAAAAATATCCAGCAACAGAATCTAAACAGCCTTTGCAAAACTGTAAGACGGCGGTAACAATCATCGGAGAGGAAGAAAGAATTATCATTATCCCTGAGAATCCATAATCAAATCAAATCCTTCCAAAATCTTCTCCTTCATCCATCCATTACATATTTGATTAACCAAATACCCTTTCTTTTATAAATACCGCTGCAACTCTGAGATGCACAAATCTAGTTCGACAAACAAAGCAGTAAGCAAAACGACATGCACCAGTTTCACGCAACAGGAATATGTTCGCCGTATTTGTGTAGCTATGCGCATAAAGTTCTGCGCCGTCTGTTTTTGTAGTTGTACATCAAGCTGTTTTTCTCCATTCTCTTACACATAATATCCATACTACTGCCTCAAAATTAGCGTACATAAAATAAATAAAGCCACGCATTCTGCTTTATGTAACAGTTAAAGCGTCAGCTGTTACCCATGTTCCTTTTAGGTATGCCAGGCAACTCGCGTAAACAAAGCATTTGTGTCAGCCCAGGCAGATGGCACGCACAGTAAAATGCTATACCTATATTGTGTTTACCATTGATTCAGTTGTTCGTACACCACCTTTTATTACAATCTTATAAACATCACAATATTGAATTTTGCATCACTAGCTCACAAACTGTATTATAATATAAACTTGACAAAAATTACTAATTAAAAATTAATTAATGTATTCGCGAATTTATAACCTTCGTCTCTTGTGACGAAAAAAATAAATAGTAACATGCATTTGTTTGTACAATTCTACACATGCAGAGGGTTTCAAAAAAAATGTATACACACTTCAAGCAAACAAAAACCTGTGTTAACATAACAAAACTGAATACACACAAGCAGAAAATGATGAGCACTAATCATCTTACACTTTTACAGTTTCAACAGTTGCTCAAAATGACCTCCATCGGAGTCGATACACTTCTGAGTACGTTGAACTTCTGATTGAGCTACGTTTGCGAAAGTGTCCTAAGCGATTGCAGCACATGCCGTTTCAATTTCTTCCCGAAGAGCTGCCTGTGTAGCTGGTTTTCTACGGTATACAACATCCTTAAGAGTTCCCGTCAGGTAGAAGTTTAGCGGAATTAGATCCGGAGAACGCGGTGGAAACTCAATCGGACCTCTTCGTCCTATCTAGTGCGTTGAAGATTGTCATCAAGGTGCGCACGTACATTTCGATGGTAATGTGGTGATCTCCCAGATCTACCCTTGTGAACATCGCATACGGTACCACGAGTCTCAAATTTATCTCGAATGCGTGCAATTGTTACTCGCGTTGGCGGTTCTGTTCTGTACACACGTCTCCATTGCCTTTGAACTTCAATAACATTCTCGGTTTTGCAATACCACTTTACATTTTCTTTCCGCTGTTCAAACGATAATCTTGGCAACGTTGTAGCAACGCTAGCATAACGTAATGTGAGTCACATCCATTTACAGAATACCATAGGATAATCTTGGCTTCATTTGTTCATTGTTGATTTACCTGTCGCGTAGCAACGCTATCATAATGTATGTGAGTCACATCTGTTTACAGAACATCATACTACACATTACTGTTGTTTTTCGCTCCAACTTTGAAATATATTAATGTGAAAGTGTGTATACATTTTTTGACACCCTCGTGTATTAGGAGTACGCCCTTACACCTCTGGTTACATTTTTTGAATTATTTGTAAACTTTATTTGCGTCATTAATATACCATCACTTATCGTATTTCTACGTTCAAGAGAATTTCTAAGATGGCACCTTCTATTTCGATTCCCGTATTATTCCTCCTTACTAGATTGTCCAGTAGACCGAAGATCGCGGGTTCAATCCCAGCCAGATCGATGGACATTTTCGGGTATTTCTTCCCTTTATTACTCATTTCGCTGTCTTCCAAAGAATAATTTTACTGTTAATAAGTAGCGGAATAATTGCCCAGAACTGTTTGAATGTACTGCAAATATCGAAGATTCACGAGAAATTGTCATTAATTTTTCCGGAACAAGGAACCCTTGTTACGAGGGTAGGTCCATAAGTTTCCGGCCTCGCCGAAACGGATTATCGCCTTTACAAAACCCTTATCTGGTGCCATATCTTATCTGTTATAATTGCAGCTCCGCTGTGTTCAGTTGTTCAGATATAGTTGCATAAAGAAGGCTATGTGTAGAACATTGTGATATGTTCAAAATGGAGTTTCCAGCTGTCATTAAGTACTTCACAAAGAAGTACTTATTCCAAATGAAATTAAACAGAGCTTGGACGGTATATATGAGGAATCATCCCCCTCATATTCTGCTGTAAAAGAATGGGTCAACTTTTTCGAATCGGTCGAGAAAGCATTGAAGGCGAGGAGCGTACAGGTCGGCCCTTGGCGGTGCTCACTCTTAAAAACATCGCTCTTATGGAAGGAGAAATTATGGAAGACCGAAAGCTCAAAGTTACAGAATAGCAGCAAGGTTGGGCCTTTCTAACAATCCTTCGAAATATTCATTAACATTTAAACATGAATAAGGTTAGTGCAAGATGGGTGCCTAGACTTCTTTCCTCAGTTGAAAGCAGCAACGAGTCACCTGTTAAACATTTTTCGAGCTCTGCCGTTGTAAAAAGAGACAAGATCTGCAAATCATTGTTACAGGAAATGAAACTATGGTCCTTTAATATGATCCCTTGTCCAAAAGGGAATCAATGGAGTGGCGTAAACCTGGCGAAGCACCGCCTCTAAAGGCCAAGATCACTCAGCCAAACAAGAAGATCAAGGCCACAATCTTTTGGGACTGTTAAGGAATATCCTTCATTAACTTCAAGGAGAGGGACACCATAATAAAAAACACCGCCAAGGCTGGCCTGAGGTTATTTCCAGGTTTTCCTCAGTCCTCACAAATGGCAAATGTCGGGGAGATACCCTAAACTTAGGCCTGGAACGCCCTTTTCCTGAAAAAAAATTCTCAGCTTATCATTTCATTTTATTTCATGTGCCATCAGTAATCGCCGCCTATGGTGCCTCAGTAGTAAAAACGAGCGTTAAACACCATTAAAAAAACAAATTTAATTTAAGGAGGCAGTTCCAGCATTTGGAACTTAATATACGTGAATAATTTACTTTTCCCTTTAAGTGTTTATATTATGTATGTTAGAATCAACATGCGACAAACCGTACTACATTTACTGCGGACATCCTGTCACCCGCACCGCCGATACAGCAGCCAGCCTCGCCGGCCGGTCGCACGCCCCGAAACCGGTTGCGTGAAATATGGTTCAACCTTTACCAAAGGGAGCAAATGTGTGATCGAAATATAAGATAAAGAGACATACTTTCCAGTTTCTCTTGCTATAATTTCCCTTGAGTTCGACAGGTATTGAACGCGGTAAATTAGCACTGGCGTTAACCACGATGTAGGCTTCACGTGTTCTAACATCCCAGCATTTTTTAACGTGTTCTTACAACTCCTCCTTCCTCTGAATGACACGGGACGATAACTTTGTTTGAGCCTTTCTATTTCCAGCAGATGCAGAAAAACCATTCATCAAACGAAAACCAACCTCCCACCTACCGCATCATGCAACAGACACCATTAAATTCTTCTAGGAGCATTCCTGTAAGCGCTGCTGCCGAAATACTAAACGTTCGTAATGGGATACCTAGGTAGAAAATTTCCTGTTAAATTACACAACAGAATGCCAAAGGTAAAAGCATTTCCAAGGTGAATGGGACTGAACAAAGTGACATGTTCCTGGGTATAAAGCGATCAACTGATTTAACATTTCTAAAGCTATTTAAACAAAAACGATTGGAAGTTGAATATCAGGAAATTTCTCTAGAAACATCTCCGTACATTATTTTTTTTTTTTCGGACGCTCTTTAACATCTCAGGTTACCAGCGTTCCATTCAATTCAGGGCGTGAAACGGCCGCAAATTTTGCTCAGAGGTCTCTTCTTTCAGGCTTGAGGTTCTTTATCGTGCCGTAAAGGTACGTCACGGGATCCACAGCTTTACTTCTCTTTCGAAGGAAGTCATACTTAGGATTTTTACGGCAGAAAAAATCCATCGATCCCGGCCAGATTTGAAACCGCGACCCTGGGTTTAGAAGGCAAGTATGGTTACCACTACACCACCACGACCGACGCCGTACATTACAAGCAGATTCTGTACGCACATAAGAATCGCAAATAAATATTCTTTGGGGAACAGAATACCCAGTCATATTGACGTAATTAACACACTGTTTTACGCCGCCTAATGAAATACTTGATTGGTATTTATGAAATGCAACCCCCCTCCAATTAAAATATTAATGATATTAGTATAATGAACTACATATATTATTATTATTATTATTATTATTATTATTATTATTATTATTATTAACGTACACAATTTATATGTATTCATATTAAGTTATTTGTGTATTTCATGGGTAGTAGAAAAAAACGCGTACAGAAAGGTCAGAAGTATACCAGGAATGTTGTGTTTTGGACTGGACAAAACAGCCAAATGGCCCTATCTTGTGTATATGTTTTAAGGAGGTTTTGTGTAAGAAGGGTCGCTATTAAGGTGGAGAACGTTTATAATTCTACGAATATTCTAGTTAATTATTACTCAGAGCAGAGCTGGGTCAACTGCGGCCTACTGCATGTGGAACGGTTCCGCGAAGGGAAAAAATGAACCAGTATATACGAGGGAAGGTCAATAAGTTTCCGGCCTCGCCGATAAGGATTGTCGCCTTCACAAAACCCTTATCTGGTATCATGCTTTATCTGTTAAATAAGTAATTGCAGCTGTAACTTCGGCTCCGCTGCAAAACAGTAAAATATGTAGCATTTCTTCGTAATGAAGCATGTTGTCAATAAATAACAAAAGTGTTTACCTATCGAGTAAGAAACACTGAACTCCCATTTCAATTAACCTCCACGGGGCTAGGATAGAGGCAAATGTCTACGATCACAGATCAATGGATTTGTTTCGAAAGTGGGGTATCTCACCTAACCGCCTACATAATACCTTCGTTATTTCTGAGAACAGATATATAGCGTTAAACATCTCTATACAATTCTTAACAACTTTCAACAGTCACAAAACGGGCTGCATGCGCTTGCTTTTGAACGTTTCCCACGGCAATACAGACATAAACAGAGCCGACGCATTTAAGTTCCGTTATTCCCATCATCATATGCCGCCGCTTATCTACCATCGTGTGCGAGTAATTGTTGGTTCCCCAGCACTGTTCCTGATACAATAAATACTAAAAGATTTTACAAAGCAGTTTCAGATCCATGCCAATGAAACTTCTTTTCCACGTGCAACGAAGGTCTCTATTATCAAGACTTAACCACCCCCCCCGACATTTCCTCATAGCTGCAGTGCCATCGTACGTTTGTGCTGTAAACGCCTGTTTATATGGAACTATTCTAAGAACACCTTAAACCCTCTGCAGTCAATTCAGAAACATCCATGAATTTTATGAATCTTTCAACCGATTTACTCCCCCCTCCTGATGTATCGTAATATCAAATTGTGACTTGCATGTATGTAGTGGTTACCGTACTTGCTTCCTACACCCAAGACCGCGGGTTCGAACCCGGCCAGGACCGATGGATTTTTTCGGGCGTAAAAATCCTAAGTATGGCTTCCTTCGGAAGGGAAGTAAAACCGTGGGTCCCGTGTCGCACATTTACGGCACGAAAAAGAACCTCAAGTCTGAAAGAGAGGCCTCTGAGCCAAATTTGTAGGCCGTTTCACGCCCTGAGTCGAATGGGACGCTGATGACCTGAGATGTTAAAGACCGTCCATAAATAAATCAGTCAAATAAATAAAAAAAATGTTAGTTTTGTGCAGTTTTGCTGAATAAACTCCTATACCTTTCAGTTTATGGGGGTCCACATCATTTAACTTCCAACTCAAGAGTTAAAATTAAAAGCGAGAATGGAGTCTTCAATAAAACGTCAACTTTATTCTTTATCAAAAACAGATACACTTTTATGTAACTTAACGTTTAACATTGTGAAGTAAACTGTGTACTGACAAACAGGTCGCTCAATTTCAAACAAACTGCGAAAGCAAACCTCTAGTCAGTTAAGAAAAGAGAGAATACCGAGCGCTGGTCATGGGCCAAGTTCTGCTGGCCCAAGAGAACGCAGAAATAAGTAGGAGAAAAAGCTAACCGTATTTTAGGAAGACATGTATAAGTCCATGTAAATCTTTTACTGGCCCATGAAGATATAACTTTAAAGCGTAAACTTTTCTGGGCTAGCTCATGAGCTCGCTCTCTAACGGAAGACCCGTTACTTAATGTATGTTTAAGGTTCTTCCTAATGCCATGAAATAGTTTATTTTCATTCTTCATTCTCTTTAAAATAATATCTTTTTAAAGTATTTTGGTTATAATGAGAACGCGATTGCCAAGCAATATAAAATAAATAAATATAAATGATCAAATGAAGTAATAAAATAAATGACCGGGAGCAATCGAGAAGCTTCTGCCATCTCTAGACGATTGAAATTGATGCTCCTAAATGTAGCTCTAAGGGGCCGTCGTCTCAAAGTGGATTATTATGCTTAAATATCGATAAATACATAATAAAGTATTTAAATTATCGTTTTATCTGTATGATGACCTTTAACAAACAGCTGTTCCTCCATCTTGCTCTTACATGACGTCACTTGTAACGTTTTACTAATACTTTATCAGTGTTGCAGTGATTAAACCATAATTTTGTAGAACAGGGCCCTGGTGGTCTATTGATAGCTATAGTTGTCTCACAAACTTATAGTAGTGGATTCAAACATCGCAACAGTCGATCAAATTTTAGGACGTAAAAATGCTATGTATAGCTTCCTTCAGGTGACCCCGGTACCGTAAGATTTAAAGCTCGTAAAAGCACCTCAAACCTAAATGGAAAGGCCTCTGAACAAAATGTATCGCTCTTGTTTCACATCCTGAATTAAATGGGACGCTAATGATCAAAGATGTGATGATGATAATAATAATAATAATATTAATATTAATAATAATAATAATAATAATAATAATAATAATAATAATAGTGTTTGATGAACTTTGAAATGCTCAATGTACTCTACTTGTTCATGTGTGTATACCTGGTATGTTAAAATTACTTTCTCCTCTTCATGCGGTTGAGACTAGGAAGAAGAACAGAAGTTAAAAAAAAATACTTTTCAGTTTGCGAATGAGCTTGAGAAATTCAATGTATATCTCCTTGAGCTCCAGGCGGTACTTACCGCACTATACTTGAATCTCCTTGAACCAGTGGGTAACGCCTGCTGTTGTGGTAAGGACCGACCCGACCAGTTCAGGCTTGTAATGCATCTCGCAACATGCAAGCAGGTAAGCTATGAAAACACTGTCATGGCGAGGCAAGCGTGCAACAAGGACGCGTGATGGTTCCCAGAAGAGCAGCCGGACCGTGGCGAGCTCTTCCTACAGCTATTTTAATGGACAACAGGTTGGGTGACGCCACGAGTCAGTGCCTCCAACCTCTAATATTAAACTACATTAATCATCGCGCCTAGTGCTGGTTTCTTTTAAATAACGAAAGTGACAGGGCTACTGCAGTATTAATGAACACGGCTGCCCTTACAATTTGAGACGACTGACGGATGTTGTTAATTAGAACTTGTTTTTTTTTTTATTTATATTACTGTTGCCCATGTTCTAACTCATATACGGTAAACTGAAGTAACTACTACTAGGTTGCACATCTAGGCCTAGCTTTCTCTCTCCCTCCTTGTCGGCCCATGCGGTGTAGTGCTAACCATACTTGCCTCCTAAACCCAAGATCGCAGGTTCAAACCCGGCCAGGATCGATGGATATTTTCGGGCGTAAAAATCATAAGTTTCGGAAAGGAAGCAAAGCCGTGGATCCCATGTCGTAGATTTACGGTATATAAAAGAACCTCAAGCCTGAAAGAAGAGGCCTCTGATTAAAATGTATCGGCCGTTTCACGCCCTGAAATGAATGGGAAACTCAAGAGCTGAGATATTAAAGAGCGCCCGTAATTAAATCAAATCAACTCTACCCGAAATTGGGTTCAGTTTTCACCGCTATCGTTCGTGAAAGGAGGCGTGATTCCAGCTGATGATCTGTCGGTGTGCAAGGAAAAGGGCGCCAGACTAATCCTCGAATTAAACATTGGCGATATGTGCACGAACACACTGCATACATTCTTTACATCATTATTACATAAACTTGGAGAGTTTCTGTATCTTGCAAGATGCAAAACCTAACAATAACTTCTTCTGTTTTTAAATGGTGAGCATTAATTTTTGGTTACCTCTAAGCGAAACACGTCTTGACTTGAAAAATCTGTATAATTCATGTTTTCAAACTGAGCATTTTAGAAATATTTTTTTAAAATTGTATTGTATTTTTTAAAATTGTAAGTGATCTGTAGTGTAATAAACAATAAAAGTGTAAGATGCTATCGAAAATTGAATTATCACCCAATATAATTAACATCTTTTAAACAGCTTCGCAACGTCCAAATGACATCAAACGAGCAGAAACCAGCCGATTGAAATAATCTAAACACAAACGCAAAGCTATTTCCTCCACAAGAAATTCGCGGAGAGTAGAGTACAATGAAGTAAAAGGTCAAGTTAAAGCATGCTCCATAATTTATGAAAAGCACTCGTTCTATATACTCATCATCAAAGCCTTCTTCGCATCGCTTTCGTCAAGATGGAAGGAGACCACGTAACACTGTTTAAGAAGCGAAATAAGACTAGAGAGAAGTCTTTCAACTCATTTACTTTTTTATATAAATGGAATGCACTGAATGTCGCATATCTCCTTCGTAGTTTTAAAATATTCATTCACAAACATCCTCCGCTTTATGGCAGAGTAAATGTAATACCCGATTTATAACAGAGTAACGCTTGAGAAGCAAGAACGAAATAGGCAATGAAAAATATATTATACAGTGAAGTTACACTGACAGATTTCAAAAGTCCTTTGACTCTTTTTGTGATTATCTACGGCTTTGACATTAACACAATTAATAGGACGGTATCTTTTCTAAATAGAATAGTGCTACACCCTACAACCAGAAAGAAATTTACTTTTCTTCAAATTACTACTAAATGCCTTGAATTATATTCGGGCGTTTTTGCCACGCTTAGAAATATTTCAATATGACGGGAGAAACATTTAAAATACCTGAATACTTATTATCTGGATCTATATTCTTTAGGTTGATGTATAAAATGGGCACATATTCTTCGAAAAGTATAATTATATAAAATTAAACCAAAAAATGTCCAAAGAAAATAACAAGGAAACAGTGAAAACTGGACGTAAAGAATGTATAGATTCGGAAGACTGCTACTGCAAGTAAGCCATTGTAATCGTAATATAGTTATTTTCTTGTAATACATAAAGCAGCTCTTAATAAGGCCTGCTAATTTGAAAACAGGTAAGTGCATAAATTTCCGGCCTCGCCGTTATGTATTATCGTCTTCACAAAACCCTTATCTGGTGTCATACCTTATCTGTTAAATAAATAATTGCAAATGTAAATTCTGCTGCGTTCTGTTCAATTGTTCAGATATAGTTGCATAAAGAAGGCTATGTGTAGAAGTTTGTGACAAGTTCAAAATGGAGTTTCGAGCTGTTATTAAGTTCTTCACAAAAGAAGAAATTACTCCAAATGAAATTAAACAGCGACTAGACGGTGTATATGGGAAAGCATCCCCCCTCATATTCTACTGTAAAAGAATGGGCCAAACTTTTTCGAATGGGTCGAGAAAACAGTGAAGACGAAGAGCGTGCAGGTCGGTCCTTGAAGATGCTCACTCCTGAAAACATCGCTCTTGTGGAAGGAGAAATCATGGAAGACCGGCGACTCAAAGTTACAGAAATAGCAGCAAGGTTGAGTCTTTCTAAAACAACAGTCCTTCGAATTATTCATGTACACTTAAACATGAATAAGATTAGTGCAAGATGGTTGCCTACACTTCTTTCCTCAGTCCAAAAGCAGCATCGAATCATCTGTTGTCAAGTATTTTTGGAACTCTGTCGTGGCAACGAGAGAGAAGTTGTGTAAGCCCTTGTTACAGGAGATGAAACTATGGTCCTCTACTATGATCCCTTTCAAAAGAGAATCAATGGAGTGGCGTAAACCTGGCGAAGCACCGCCTCTAAAGTCCAAGGTCACTCAGTCAACCAAGAAGATCATAGCTACAATCTTTAGGGACTGTGAAGGAATACTCTTCATTGACTTCAAGGAAAGGAACACCACAGTAAATGGGGAGTACTATGCTGGCCTACAAGTCTACGTGTTTCCATCAAAGAGAAAAGGCGAGGAAAGCTGGATGATGGTGTGCGCCTTCTTCACAACAACGCACCTGTGCACACAGCTCTTGTTTCAAAGGAAGTTGTGAAGAAATGTGGCTTCAAGGAGATCGACCATCCACCCTACAGTCCATATCTAGCTCCCAGTGACAATTTCCTCTTCTCATCAAGAAGGACCTTCGAGGAAGGAAATTTAAGTGTGACGAAGAAGCGATGGACGCTGTTTATGCCCATTTTGCGGACAAGACTATTGACTATTTGGGGGAGGGAGAGATTGAAATGTTTCATTCATAGATGTGAGAAGTGTATTGCAATAAAGGGTAACTATGGTAACTAAGTGAAATATATTTTTTGTCTTTATCATACCTAGAAAATGATTAGGCCTGAAACTTGTGGGCTTACCCTCGTATATGTTTTGTTAAACTTGTTTGATACTTCATGAAAGGAAATGCTTTAAGTGTTTTACTTATTCTTCATATCTAACACTTTATAATCAATTTCACTTGTAATAAAATAAATATGCTTAGGTTCTCCTATTTCCTCCAAAATACTTTTAACACTACACCCCACCTATGACCTATGCCAGCGATTCTAAAATACCTAAAACTTAACTCTTAAAGATTAAATATGATATTATTTTTAAATTTGATAAATCCTTCGTTTATAAAAATTAAAAATGTTTACAAACAAATAATTGCTGTTTTTTTTCAGCATTTGTATATTTATTCTAGTGTATTCTTGGACAAAAGTAATAATTATAAGAATGTTACATTCAAAAGTATATAAAACGCAGTAAAATTAATACTAATAATAGCTAACAATATATAATGGCACAATATTAATATATTCTTAAATGATATAGTTTGATGCTGCACTTCATTAACAAGCTATGATGTATCAGGCTTAAAGAGAGAAATTTATATTCAGAGTTCTGATTCTACGTTTTCCAAACGGGTGTTATACTTTTTTTTAAGAGAAATAAAAGCAGAGAATGATTTTGTCACATAATTTTTCGAAAGACACAATACTGTGATGGCTCTTTTCAATAAGTTGAGAAAATCGGCGACTGGGATAGGCAGCCGAGCCCCCGCCTACTCAGTTCCTGCCGAAAGATGCGTGCTGTTAGGGAAACAATGATGGTAAAGTGCGGGACAAACTTTATGACCTCGTGCTATCCCACCGAGCGTTTAATGTCATCGCTCTCATCTAAACAGCAATACGCTACCAACAAAAATTCACCAGTGTTGTCACTGTTACTTTGATACATCAAAGATTGAGCAGAAATTATTAATATTTCCTCTTTTTTCATAATATTAAGAACATCTGAAAGTGCATTAATTAATAAATGAAGAATAATTTATTTACTCTCACTTCCACACCGTATCTATTAGCGCAAGCATGTACTGAAAGTGATTTCAGAGACGTTTCAACGTTGCTTTCCTGAGCACCGCATTCCTCGCTCTATCACATCATTATAATATAAATAAACAGCTCGATAACTGTAACCTTACAGTTATAATAACTCTAATTTCTGTAATCAAGGCGTGTCCCATACTAACATATGAGTGATCTGCCTAGTTCACGTTTCCAGTTTATGCATTTGAAATGTTTCTTTCCGGAACAAATAATAGTACTTTTCAATGTGATTCAATTTACATTACCTCTATAAATACGCATTGTATAGTTAGATCAGTTTTTGCTTTCCAGTAATTTCTCGCAATTCGTGGGGTTCTGCGAACCATAGTTTGAAATTGCTGACCTACAAGGAAGAATCTCAATAATTTTAACTTACTCAAGGATAAAATCTCATGCCACAGGACCAAAATTCTGCACTACTATGCAGCGGCGTTATTACCAGATAACAAAACTTCTCTCATAGGCCAACATTATGTTTTATCTGTTAGCTTAAGCATTAATATAGGGTAGCGTGTAAAATAAATTTGCTGCAACAACCTAGTATAAGGAGATTATACCAAACATGGCTAACAAATTATACATATGAAAGAGCATTTAGTAAAGACATAATTGAAGAATGGAATGACCTCAAATAATAATAATAATAATAATAATAATAATAATAATAATAGCAGTAGAAGAAGAAGCAATAGGAACAAGAGATATACAAAGTATCAAAAAGGATTGAAAATGTGGAATGAAAAGATAAAGAAATGGTAAAAGAGAAGAAGAAAGAGTATTTACGTTATTTACAAACATATTCAGAGACAGATTAAGATGGAGTATAAACATAAATGCAAGCGCAAAAGTGAAAAGAGAAGTAAGAAAATTGAAAAGAGAAGGTTGGGATAAATATATGAATGAATTGGAACAAGACATTCATGTGTATAAAATAAAGATTGTAAAATTATGAAACATTTGAATAAAGAAGAGATATAATATATATTTAGAACGTTTAAAATATGTATTAAAGAAGTACAAAATGGAGTTCTAAAAAATTTGGAAATTACACGAGTACCAGAAGGTTGGCTAACAGGAGTAATGTCAATTTTTTAAAAAATGAGATAGAAATAACTTGAATAATTATAGAGCCATAAGCCTTCTTCAAACATATAAAATATATGCAAAATATGTTGTTAATCAATACAGAAGAGAAGAGAATTTAACTTGCCGACATTCATATTATTTTTTTTAGATTTTGAAAAAAAAACCATTTGATAGGGTCTCCGAAATTAATTATGAGTTGTAATGCAAAAGCAACGATATTCGATCATCTGATCAAGGCAATTCAGAGTCTACATACAAAAATTAAGATTGACAAAGGTGTTAGAAATGGTAACAAAACAAAAGAAATAAACCAAGGCGTCAAACAGTGGTGCCTTTTATTGCAAGTAATTTTAGTGGCAAAACTATTCTACTGGGAGTATTCAAATTAATACATAAAGGCTAAGAATTTTTTCTATTAATTTGCTGATGATCAGGTTATTTTTGAGGAAACGGAAGACGGTCTACAGAGAAGTGCTCATAACCTGAAAGATATCACGGAACCATACGATTTAAAGGGAACAATCATGTAAGAAGTAAAATAGTTATTAATCAAGCAGCCTCTAGTTTTAATTATCTACGTTTTAATGTATCATACAATGAAAATGAAGATCTGAATACAAAAGCAAATAAATTAAGACAAATGAATGGAGCAATAAGGACTTCAAGAACAAGACGTCAAAAGCAATATAAATGAAATTCTACAAAGTAATAACACTGCCAATGGCAACATTTCGAAGTGAAAACAGAACTGTGAATAGAACAGAGAGGAAAAAAAGTAGAAACCACAGAAAAGAGATTTTTAAGAGCAACAGCTGGATTTACTCCCGTAGAGAAATGAAGAAATTCGAAAACAGTTAAATATATGCAATCTAACTGAAAAAATTAATGCAAATAATGAAATTGCTATCTATCAGCATATATTGGGAATGAAACAGGAACGGAAACCAGACATTTTATTTAATTATAACCTAAAGGATATCGCCAAACAGGAAGACCAAGGCGGAATGATATATTTAAATGATGGCGGAACATGTCGACAGACCTATACCTGTGGAATTTTTTTTTTTTTATTTGTTTAATTTACGGACGCTGTTTAACATCTCAGGTCATCAGCATCCCATTCAATTCAAGGCGTGAAACGGCCTACAAATTTTGCTCAGAGGCCTCATTTTCAGGCTTGAGGTTCTTTTTCGTGCCGTAAATTTACGACATGGGACCCACGGCTTTACTTCCCTTCCGAAGTAAGTCATTCTTAGGATTTTTACGCCTGAAAAATCCATCGGTCCTGGCCAGGTTTGTACCGCGATCTTGGGTTTAGAAGGCAAGACACCACCAGGACCGACATACCTGCGGAAGAAGGACAAGAAGAAGTGTGTAAAATATTTAACTGCGGAAAATTAAATAGCGATATGAAACAATTAAGACGAGAATGTTGTCGTAAGAGCAAATACTCAAATTAGGAGATGTTTGGGGATATAAAGCGTTCAGGTTTTTCTCTTTGAAGAAGGAGCGAATTCTGCCGAGGCCAAATAACAAACAATTCTCATTATACATTCAAATGTCGTGCAGAGAAACTGAAGAAAACGCAGTAATGCTGGATCGGAGCAAAGTAATCATTTAGAAGAGACCACCGTAGAGCAATCTGCCTAAAGCGTAATCTGCTGACAAGGGTCCTTAGTAATACTAGAGAGAGAGGAATATGCAGCACAGATGGCTTCCGGATATTGGCGAGATTTCTCAACTTGTTGATATAGGGTACCTCATCTTTAATTTCCCCCCCTTTCCCCCAGGGTAGGAAAGCAATCAGCTGCGGATGTCGCTACCTATGTGTCAACAGTAATGAAGTTCGTGGGACCTTGCGGAGCATTATGAAACGTCAGGCCAAGACAAATGAGCACTGATCTTGTCCAAATAAATAAATATAGAAGTTATTGCTTCGATATCTCCCTGAAACCTATCTAAAAAGTATTGAATATAAGTGTAACGTTATATTCCGGTCTTTTTCACACAAATATGAATACGAGGATAAGCCAATAAGTACCCAGCCTAATCGTGTTCTAGGTATGATAAAGATAAAAACTGTATTTCACTTTTCACCCTTTATTGTAATACACTTCTCACATATTTGAACTAATACTTCAACACCCCCCCCCCCAAATAAACAAAAGTCTTGTCTGCAAAATGGGCATAAACAGCATCCATCACTTCTTCTTCACACTCAAATTTCCTTCCTTGAAGGTCCTTCTTGAGTTTTGAGAAGAGGAAATAGTCACTGGCAACTAGATCTGGGCTGGTCGATCTCTTTGAAGTCACATTTCTTCACAGCTTCCTTTGCAACAAGAGCTGTATGTACAGGCGCGTTGTCGTGAAGAAGGGGCACGCCACCGCTCAGCTTTCCTCGCCTTTTCTCTTTGGGAGCACGTAGTCTGTACAGTAGGCCAGCATAGTACTCCCCATTTACTGTGGTGTTCCTCTCCTTGAAGTCAATGAAGAGTATTCCCTCACAGTCCCAAAAGATTATGGCCGTGATCTTCTTGTTTGACTGAGTGACCGTAGCCTTTAGAGGCGGTGCTTCGCCAGGTTTACGCCACTGCATTGATTCTCTTTAGAACAAGACTCATAGTAGAGAACCATAGTTTCATCTCCTGTAACAATGGTTTGCAGAACTTCTCTCTCGTTACCACGGCAGAGCTCCAAATGCCTACTACAGATAACTCGTTAGTGCTTTTGGAATGAGGAAAGAAGTCTAGCCACCCATCTTGCACTAACCTTATTCATGAATAATTCAAAGAACTTTTGTTTTAGAAAGGCCCAACCTTGCTGCTATTTCTGTAACTTTCAGCTGCCGGTCTTCCATAATTTCTCCTTTCACAAGAGCGATGTTTTCAGGAGTCAGTCCCTCCAAGGGCAGACTTGCATGCTTTTCGTCTTCAATGCTTTCTCGACCCATTCGGAAAAGTTTGGCTCATTCTTTTACGGTATAATATGAGGGGGATGCTTCCCCATATACACCGTCCAATCGCTGTTTAATTTCATTTGGAGTAATTTCTTCTTTTATGAAGAACTTAATAACAGCTCGATACCCCCGTTTGAACATGTCACAATCTTCTACACACAGCCTTCTTTATGAACACAGTGGAACGGGAGTACAGCTGCAATTATTTACTTAACAGATAAGGGTTCTGTGAAGACGATAAGTCTTATCGGTGAGGCCGGAAACTTATGGACCTACTCTCAAACATACTCTAAAGATCTATTGTAAGTTTTGGAGATGAGATTTCTCTACATCTGTTTAGATTTTTTCCCCTTAATATTAACAACATATGTAGAATCTATAACGTAAAAACATGACTTATTTTGGTTGTTTATAAAATTTGTTGGTACTTTTTATTGTTTCCCACTTCCAATTGAGCATTTATGATTTGTTAATTGTTTTAATATTAACGTTTTAATATATCCTAAGGTTTTACCATTAGTACAAATTACACCCGAGATAACATCGCTTTCAGTCTGTACAAGATAAAGAAGAGAATGCGAAGCTGAAGTTATTCACTGTGTTAGAGAACGCTGAAAGTCGCTGCAAAGGCGGCGATCGAGAGCACTGCTGGCTTCCACGTGTGTGTTTGTGAAGGGTGAAATATGAGTCGCAATATTTGTCCTGAAGTACTATTCGATTTGCCACTACCAGTGCGCTCGGCTGTTGGTTTCATTCCTGAAGGAAAAGTGGAAAGAGCGGCTCTAACAGTTCATGTCACAATAACGTCAGAGAAACAAAGCAAACGAACACTTCTCCGCTTTATTGAATGCTTCTTTACTACTTCTTACCAATTGCTTGACAGTTAGTTGAATCCGGCACCAAGCCCTTCCATTTATTTAGCGTTTCACAGAAGAACGAATGGTTAAAGATAATAGTTGCAATAGTAAAATCATTCTGTCAGAACTGTTCGAGTTATTCAGCATAAGTTGAAGAAATCAAGGAAGCTTGAAAGAGCTTAAATATTCATTTTCAAAGTAATTGCAAAGCTATGTAACTTTTTTCTCTTGAAGACGGGAGCTACAGACCGCAAAGAAGATTTTACTTATTTCTTTTACTACAGAGAAAATTGTTTATATCAACTTTCCGAGGCAATTTAAAATTACCCTCTAAGCAATAATTTATCTAAATTTTGTCCTGTTGAGCGACTCGATATGTTTCTACAGCCTATGGCTAACCAAACTTGCCTCGCAGGCCGAAGATCATGGTGTCAGCCCGGCCAGGGTCGTTTCATTAAAAGAGTGAGAGAAGATTTTTTTCTTTGAAAATTATTTTTACACGTATTAAAAATATTAATATGATAACAGATAGAATATTAATAAACGTGCGCCTTAGTTAAAATTAAAATCTCTTTGATGTGCTAAATTTATATTTTACGCGTTTCATTTGCATTGTATTATTTTTTTAGCTTCCCCCCCATTTTAGTGCACGTTTTCCTGTTTACTTGTTCATAAATGTATGCACATTTTAGTTCGTTTAACGCATATAAATCAGCTCTCGGAGGGAAACAAAAGAGTTGGACGGCACAGATATGAATAATGTCGCGGTCTCGTTTGTCATTTTCTTTTTTCTAGTTTATTATACTTTCTATTATCAAAACCCCCACCGCGCTCTAGGTGAACGTTTTAGCGAATGTTACACATTTCAAAACGAAGATAAAATCCATAAATAATGTTATCCTTATATGCTACAAATTCAACAAAAAACTGACAAAGCCGCACATAAATGTGTTCAGATCTCCATGTAGTATAGGCTGCGAAATTACTTATTAAAACGCTGATACACTTATGAAATTCTCTTTATAACCTCCGCCTCCCCTCGCCCAAATACAAATGTAGAACCAGCAAATGCTGATTATGTTTAAAATTTCGATATAGATCAATGGGATAAAAGATAAGATATTTTGCGTTGCTAATAATGCACTTTATAGCTCTGAGCTTACCTTAAAAAGTTTTTCAGTTGCTTACCGGGTGTGTACAAGAGCTAAGTCTTTGTATTTTGTTTATTTGGTTTATTTAAAGATGCTCTTTAACATCTCAGGTCATTAGCGTTCCAGTTAATGCGGAAACGGCCGATAAATTTTGCTCAGAGGCCTCTACTTTCAGACTTGAGGTTCTTTTACGTGCCGTAAATCTACCACGCGGGACCCATGGCTTTCTTCCCTTCCGAAAGAGGTCTTACTTAGGATTTTTACGCCCTAAAAAAATCCATCGACCCTTGCTGGGTTTGAACTCGCGATTTTGAGTCTACGAGGAAAGTATGGTTACAGGTTGAATGTACAGTCTCTGTAGATAGAGTCGAAATAATAAATTATCATTAATGACATAAACACTCCGATTTGTGGAAACTGTTAAGTAGATTAAGAGATGACAGTTTATCGGCGCGAAAGAGAGAACTATAAATTGAAAGGGAGACTTGTGCAACGAAATGAAATGATTAGAACCGTTGTGCAGCTATCATTACTAGAGGGCTTACTGATATACACTAAAAACTGAAAATACGACTGTCAAAAACAAACTTCAACATTCCGGAACACACTCTTAGATCGAGGGTGCCAAAAATGTATACACACTTTCACAGTAGATATCTATTTAATATATTTCAAAGTTGAACCGAAAAACAACAGTAATGTGTAGTATGATGTTCTGTAAATAGATGTGACTCACAAACATTATGATAGCGTTGCTACTTGACAGATAAATCAACAATAAACAAATGAAGCCAAGATTATCGTATAATGTTCTGTAAACAGGTGTGACTCACATTACGTTATGCCTAGCTTCCTGCATCAAAATGTTGCCAAGATTGTCATTTGAACAGCGGAAAGCAATTTTGAAGTGATATTGGAAAACCGAGAATGTTGTTGAAGTTCAAAGGCAATGGAGACATGTTTACAGAACAGAACCGTCAACGCGAGTAGCAATTGCACGCCTTCGAATCAAATATGAGACTCGTGGTATCGTATGCGATGTTAACAAGGGCAGATCTGGGAGACCTCGCACAGCAACCAGCCCCGCACAATGGATAGGACGAAGAGGTCCCATTGAGTTTCCATCGCGTTCTCCGGAACTAACGCCGTTGGACTTCTAGCTATGGGGAACGCTTAATGATGTTGTATAACGTAGAAAACCAGCTACACTGGCAGCACTTCGGGAAGAAATTGAAACGGCATGTGCTGCAATCGCTGAGGACACTCTCGCAAACGTTGCTGAATGAATAGTTCAACGTACTCAGAAGGGTATCGACGCCGATGATGGGCATTTTGAGCAACTGTTGTAATTGTAAAAGTCTAAGATGATTAGTGTTCGTCATTTTCTGTTTGTGTGAATTCAGTTTTATTATATTAACACAGTGTTCGTTGCTTGAAGTGTGTATACATTTTTGGCACCTTCTGTATAGGCATTTACAGTAAAAATGAATTTATTCAGGCAATTAATATAAATATTTTATGAAAAATATTTGCATAGAAAATAAAACAACTTTACATACTGAAATGACGGCGTATGACTAAAGAAATGTGCCACATTCTTTCTTCTGCCATTTAAATTTAGTTTTTCTCTAGAAAATTAGTTTTTCACATCAAAGCAATATGCGGACGAATATTTTATAAACGAACATTCCATAGCTCAGAAACAGGAATCAATTTTACTTTAAATATTCAATTTAATATTCAAATTTTAATTTTTTTCTAAAACTATGTTTTTAAAATTAACTTGTCTTCAATAAAATACATGAAGTTAACATAAACGCATTTTAACAGAAAATATTGCTACATACTTTCTTATGGCATGGTTAATAGAAGTTATCATGACTACAGGTGGAAAAATTGGCGTAATCATTTATTCCGTGATTGTATAAAATAAATTCACTGTTTTGGGGGGGATCAAACTCAGTTCTAACAAACAAGCAACTGAACTAAAAACACTTCAAGCAAAGTGAACTATAATCTATTCACTCTTACAAACATAATGTATTCTTCTGCAATTCGCGCTAACAAGACTGCTCATTTGTCAGCAACACGTGGCAAGTATGAGCCATGTAAAGGCAAGAGAACAGTAAATTTTGAGGTTAGGTTTACTACCTCCTTTATTGCGAATGCCGGATACTTTTCGCAGAACTTTTGAATACATATTTAAAATAATTTGATTTCTCTTTTCACTAGTTAAAGGCTTGCCCGGTTTATGCTTTACATAATACATCTCCCTATTTTGTTTAATGGTGTTTAACGCCCGTTTTTACTACTGAGGTGCGAGTGTGGATATCAGACGAAATGATAAATTGGAAAAGAATTTTTAAGGACGGAAACGTTCAGGCCTAATTTTTAGGGACCTCCCTGGCATTTGCCAGTTATGAGGGCTGAGGAAAACCTGGAAAATACCTCAGTCGGGGAGAACGGTACTGGTGGGTTTCGAACCCCAGGCCTCCCGCTCACGAGTCTGCGTCTTAACGACCTCGGCCACCCGCGGCGGTACGGTGTCGCTGCCCCCTGTGACACAATCTATCATTTGACTATGTCGACATGATCCTAAACATTTATTTCACTGTTTTACATTGTATACCATAAACAGCCTGCATCAGAATGCAAGCTCAGAATGGGGGGAAAAAATAAATAAATAAAAAGATAAAAAAAATAAAAAATTAAAAATTAAAAAAAATTAAAAAATTAAAACCAAATACATACAACAGATGACAGTAAAAAATATTTGTTCACCAAAACCTGTAGACGATACTTAAAAAGCGTTGCTAATTCAAGCTCCTATATTTCTTTGAAGGAAGAGACAACAATGGAAATTATTTCCAGATATCTGAGGTGTTTCTTTAATTTCTCCTTTAATTCGAAAATGTTTAGGATAATAACACAGCAATTTAAACAAAACTGAGATATTTTACAGAGAATGAAATACAAAATTAAATATAACGACCGTTATTTCTACTGAGGCATCATAGGCGGAGGACACTGATGATACAAACGATAAATTGGGAAAGGATTTTTTTTTCCAAGAAAGGAAACGTTGCAGGCCAAAGTTTAGTGTACCTTCCCGGTATTTGCCATTTATGAGGAGTGAGGAAAACCGGAAGAAAAAAAAACTCATTCAAATAGGGTGGCCCTTGTGGGAATCGAACCCCGGACCTGGAGCTCACGAGTTCGAGCCTTAACGACCTCGGCCACCAAAGGCGGTTTAACAAGGGAAGACAAATGGTAACTACGATAGGGTAATTAATTGTTTGTCAACACAGCAAGACAGGAAGTTTCTTTTCCACCACGGTGGTGTACAGGTAACGCGTTCGCCTCTCACACTGTATATCGGTTGCGAATCCCGGTTAGGTCAATCTACATGGCTTTTTAATTTATGATTTTTACTCAATCTTCGTTGTTTCTTAATTGCGCTGTCGCTAATTTATTTACTCACTCGTTGATTGATAAGACCGCAAAGTTTAAAGAAATTAAATGAAACAAAAATACATTTTTTTCTTTTTTTTGGGGGGGGGGTTTCCACTTTTGTGCCGGTACCCTTTATTCCCAATCTTGCCAATATTCCTCTTGCATGTTGTAGTTTTTCATTATAAATTCGATTCCTGTTATCCAAGATAGTCTTGGGCGACCACTCCAGAAGAATTTTGGGGCCTTCGTTCGTCCTCCATTCTCTTAACGTGACCATACCACTGTAGAGCCCGCTTCTGGATGCTTTCTACTTCTGATTCCTCCATAAGCTGTGTAATCTCTTCATTACTTTTTATTTCCAATCTAGACACCCAGGCTCCTGTTCGTCTGCCATTCATTTCCACTGCCTGAAGTTTACCTTTTTGGCGTACAGTCAAAAGTCCAATCTTCTGCCCTTAATACACTCTCTACTAATGTATGAAGGACTCTTTTCTTTGTTTCCTTGGATATAATTTTGCTCCAAAAAACAGCATTTAACACCTTAATCGCCCTTCTAGTCTGTAAGATTGTGTAGTTCACATCAGAGCTTGCCTACTGGATCCCAAATTGCTTCACTACTCTGATGGTTCCCTGAAATACAAAATGTGTTTTTAATTTAATAATCGTGCAACTTTAAGCTGCATCACTACCAAAAGGCTCCAGTAAGTCATAGAAAAACAGCCTAGTTTCGCGAAAGTAATTATTCAATTAAGTTGCTTACACTGGTAAAGAGAATTGTGCAGAAGAAATATGTGCTGGGGATAACTTTCCCACCACTGAGTGTAATATTAATTTTTCTACAGCGAAGACTGAAGCATGGAAAACAAAAGAATACCATTTTGCACATTTCCCTCTCTTGGAGTACTAATGAAGCTGTCACCACACACGACCACTAAAAGTTTCATTTCTTGTTCTACGCTCTTAAGAACCATTGATGGAAATTTGAATGAGTGTGTAAGAAAATCCATCACGTCAGCAAAAGACAAGATTTTGCCCTCAGCATTGCGAAGTGGAAATGGCATCATTTTCATTATAACCAAAGTTAGTTTAAAAGCTGACTTCAAGATGTTCCTTTTTCCTTTCTCTCTCTCTCTCTCTCTCTCTCTCTCTCTCTCTCTCTCTCTCTCTCTCTCTCTCTCTCCTTTCTTTTTTAAAATCTTCTCCGTGCAGTTTGGGAAGCCGGAAAACGTAATTAAGTTCTGGAAAATGAAGGTAATAAAACTTGGGATAGAGACGTCTCAATTCGGCAGGGTCGATGTTACGGCCGTAGTAGAGATGTTTGCTTAGAGCTGCAATTACGTTCATGTGACATCTGCCTGTCGTTATTAGACCACTGACAAGAGTCCCGGACAAAGGTTATTGCAAGTCTTCATGTAAAAATGCAAAGCGAAATGGAAGTTGATTATAACAATGGTGTAGAATGTAAGACTTTTCCAGGATTTATTTTCCTTTTTTTATCCCAGGAATCTTGTTCTCAAAAAGCAACATAGTAAATATGGCAATAATTGCTCTTCTCAGATAAATCGATATAGATATACAATATCAGCATCACCTTTAAGTCTGCTCCCCAATCTCTTCCTTTCAATTTCTATCTTACCGATAGTTTTATACGTTTCATATTTATTCCAGTCATGAAATGTGTTTTCCGCATATTTTTTTTAACTTTCAAGTAAATAACTTGAGTTAAAAGATTACAGTTCATTTCAATTCTTGTGGTTGTTTATTTCATCTCTAGGTTAAAATAAATTTCATTTCTTTTCTGTACTGCATTAAGTGCTCCAATTTTATATCCCAAAGTTGTGCGTGTTGGGTTTAATAAAAATTTATTTAGCGTCTTTTCTAGTTTTATCTGTAAAATCACCTTTGATAGTTCCACATATATACTGACATTTTTACGATTAATTTCATATTTAATCATCATGATTATAAGAAATGTCGAAACCCAAACTATTACATTTATTTATTAAGCTGACACTTCCATTACATTAGGAAATTTACTCACGAAGTCCAGCCATTTGAATTTCTCCCTAGATATCTTTAGGTTATAGCTTTAAGCTGTATTGTATAAAAGTTGAGCAAACGTTTGTAATATATTTTGTTATTCTGCTAAAACTATTTTGGTATTTTATCCTTGCTCAAGGACGGCACACTTGTGCGTACAACCCTAGAGGGGACACTTTTGAGAGGGAGACACCGGGTGGCCAGAATTTATATCCCGACGTCGCGTCTGTGGAGCCTCCCACTAAGGAGTGCAAGCCCTTCAGAAGGGTCGCTTACATACTAGACCTTTACTTGGCGCAAGCCACCGCCACACCGCACCCTGTCACTTTTAACCCTGTAACAAAACCAGGGAAAGGAAAGGAGATGAAATCGGAGAGAGAAAAATGCATCCAAGTATTCGTACAGGGGAAAGTACCAAGGGCAGCATGTGCGGCCTCAAGGAATTTGAAACATGATTTCCTGACTTGAGTCCCAAGCGTTACTGCCTGAGCTAACTCCGCTAGTACTTAGTTCTAATTGCAGGACACGAGAATTAACTCCCTTGTGTTGTTGGCAACATTTTACACCATAACTAAACATCCTCAATGTACACTTTACAACAAAAAAGACACTACTCACAGACGCGCAAGTAGAAAATACAAATCCAAAATGTAAAGTACAAACTGAAAATCGTATTACTATAGCCTGTATAACAAATATAGGTGTCATGGGTTATGCTATCAGAGATAAAATAAAATTTAGAACATCTTATCTGACATATGATGTTGCTTAATGCAAAGTTAAACATAAAAAAACAAAGAAATGTATATGAATACATGGAACGTATAAAAAACACCATATGAAATATACGAAGGCAATGCATTCTTATTCGTGGTAGAAATCAACACGGAATAATGCATCACTTGCATTTACATCAGGAGGTTGAATAAATTATTGAAATGAAAATATTCAACATTCTTGTTTGATACAGAGAACCATACGTGAGGTATTTGTCTATACAGGCATGCTCTTGAATGTTTACCAAGCAAGGTCACAACAGTTACGGGTCAATTAGGCATAATCAAGGATACTTTTGGGAGGATTGGGTTAAGTTTGGACAGATAGCGAGCCCACTGCTAAATAGATGGTGCTCAATGTTTTTTTCTATTTTCTTGCGTCCATATATGCAATTTTATAATAGATACACGGTTCTTTTGGTTATTGAGTTTCTGTGGTTGGCTTTAGAAGGATTGTGCATGCATTGATCATATCACTTGTTTCTTTATAAATGGAAAGTTCGCAATTGATTGCAAGTGCTTGGTTTATCGTAGAAAATTATTACTGATTACTGAAAGTAGTGGTGGTAGTAGTAGTAGTAGTAGTAGTAGTAGTAGTAGTAGTAGTAGTAGTAGTAGTAGTAATATTAGTAGTAGTGGTAATACTAGTAGTAGTAGTAGTGGTAATAGTAATAGTAGTAGTAGTAGTAGTAGTAGTAGTAGTAGTGGTAATATTAGTAGTAGTGGTAATACTAGTAGTAGTAGTGGTAATAGTAATAGTAGTAGTAGTAGTAGTAGTGGTAATATTAGTAGTATGGTATTATTATTATTATTATTATTAGTAGTAGTAGTAGTAGTAGTAGTAGTAGCAGTAGTAATAGTAGTAGCAGTAGTACTAGTAGTACTAATAGTAGTAGTAGTAGTGGCAATATTAGTAGTAGTAATAGTAGTGGTAATAGTAGTAGTACTAGTACTAGTAGTAGTAATAGTAGTAATAGTAATAGTAGTAATAGTAGTAGTACTAATACTAGTAGTAATAATAGTAGTAGCAGTAATACTAGTAGTAGTAGTAGTAGTAGCAGTAGTAATAGTAGTAGCAACGGTAGTAGTGTTGTAGTAGTAGTAGTAGTAGTAGTAGTAGTAGTAGTAGTATTAGTAGTAATAGTAGTAGTAGTAATAGTAGTAGTAATAGTAGTAGTAGTAGTAGTAGTAATAGTAGTAGTACTAATACTAGTAGTAATAATAGTAGTAGCAGTAATACTAGTAGTAGTAGTAGCAGTAGTAATAGTAGTAGCAACAGTAGTAGTGTTGTAGTAGTAGTAGTAGTAGTAGTAGTAGTAGTAGTAGTAGTAGTAGTAGTAGTAGTATTAGTAGTATTAATAGTAGTATTTATTATTACAGTTAAAGTTTGCCAGACCGTTTAACAATTTGACCATGTTGCAATAAGATTTGACATAAGTTTGTCGTACACATAGCTATTTTTAAAGGTGATAGTTTTAGTTTTAGATGTATTTACTTGCTTACCCAACTATTTACAACAATCTTGCAGTGCGCTTAGACCATTTTGCAGACCTTTTATCGTCCAAGAGGGAATTACTACATCGTCTGCATTAAGAATAAGTACTTGATTGATCTTCCATTACGGTGCGTTCATAATTACATTAACGATATCATCCTTAAACAAATTAAAGAATAACGGGATAATATAGGACCCTCTTTAACCCACCTTTGCGCTATGCTGTTCTCAGATCTGTTATGCTAACCAGCCATATACGAGGGTAGGTTCATAAGTTTCCGGCCTAACCATTTTCTAATCATGATAAAGACAAAAAATATACTTCACTTTTCAGTATAGTCACCCTTTATTGCAACACACTTCTCCCATCTTTGAATTAGCATTTCAATCATCCCACCCCAAAAAATAGAAGTCTTGTCCGTAAATGGGCATAAACACTTCTTTGTAACACTTAAATTTCCTTCTTCGAAGATCTTTCTTGAGTTTTGAGAAGAAGAAATAGTCACTGGGAGCTAGATCTGGGCTGTAGGGTGGATTGTCGCTCTCCTTGAAGCCATATTTCTTCCTTTGCAACAAGAGCTGTGTTACAGGCGCGTTGTCGTGAAGAAGGCGCACACCACCACTCAATTTTCCTCGCCTTTTTTCTTTGATGAAGGCACGTAGTCTGTGAAGTAGGCCAGCATAGTACTCCCCATTTACTGTGGTGTTCCTCTCCTTGAAGTCAATGAAGAGTATTCCTTCACAGTTCCAAAAGATTATCGCCATGATCTTCTTGGTTAACTGAGTGACTTTGGCTTTTAGAGGCGGTGCTTCGCCAGGTTTACGCCACTCCATTGATTTTCTTTTGGACAAGGAATCATAGTAGAGGCCCATAGTTTTATCTCCTGTAACAATGGCTTGCCGAACTTCTCTCTTATAGCCACGGCAGAGTTCCAAAAATGCCTGACAACAGATGACTCGTTGCTGCTTTTGCACTGAGTAAAGAATTTTAGGCACCCATCTTGCACTAACCTTATTCATGTTTAAATGTTCATTAATAATTCGAAGGACTGCTGTGTTAGAAAGGCCCAACCTTGCTTCAATTTCTGTAACTTTGAGCCGCCGGTCTTCCATAATTTCTCCTTCCACCAGAGCGATGTTTTCAGGAGTGAGCATCTCCAAGGGCCGACCTGCATGCTCTTCATATTCAGTGCTTTCTCGACACATTCGAAAAAGTTTGGCCCATGAAGGGGATGCTTCCCCATATACAACCGTCCAATCGCTGTTTATTTTCATTTGAATTGTAAGTCCTTCTTTTATGAAGAACTGAATAACAGCTCGATACTCAATTTTGAACATGTCACAATCTTCTACACATAGCCTTCTTACTATATCTGAACAATTGACAAAAGCGGAGGGGAACTTATAGTTGTAATTATGTACTTAACAGATAAGATATGACACCAGATAAGGATTTTGCGAAGACGATAATACTTATCGACGAGGCCGGAAACTTATGGACCTACCCTCGTATGTACTAAATTTCAATTTTATGGGAATGTAACCGAGATTAGTTCTTGTGAACCAGAGAGTTTAAGTAAATCCCTCACTAAGCCTGGTCAATGTAAAATCCCTTTGGCTCCCGGCTGCCATTGAGAGACAGTTTTAAAAGGGCGAAGCCAATGGAATGTAAGGCCAGAACCGACCCACCATTCTTCTTATCCTCGTTTTAGCGAAACCTGACACATCGCATTAACGTTTTTCGCACGCCAACAGGATTAGCACGCACGACTTGCGAATTGCGATTACGTAAAAGTTTTTTTTCTTCCTTTTTTCCTTTCCTCGAAACACTATCCAGGTTCTGGGTCGGTGTCGAGGCTGCCGTGGTGGAAGGGAATGGGTTTTGTTGTGCCTTTTCTCCGACTACAAGAACCGTTATCTCCATTTTGTTGTTGTCTTACGCCCACACCGCGACGGAGACATTTAGCCAGCTGAACAAAGCACAAAGGAAGCATTTAAAGCCACGAAAGAGCCAAGATATGAATCAGCTATGGCGATATGTTAAATCAAAACCCACAAATGTATGAAATGCACAAGGTCCGAGCGCAGGCCTATGAGAGGTGCCATAAAAATTTAATAATGAGGAAAGGAATTTTACTGAAAAAGCAAATCTGATTCTTATCATGCTTTAGGATTTTGTGTCTAATTCTTTTCTTTTCTTACTCTTATCAACCGGGTAGCCGGATAGCTCAAGAGGTAAGATTTCTACCTTCGACTGGAAATGTTTCTCCTCTCTGTCCCGTCCTAATGAGTACCTGGGGGGGGGGGGATAGATAGCGGCCGAACTCTTTGAGTTCACTTATGTAATATTCACCCAGACACTTTTACCACAATAAAGGGCTTCCATAAATGATTCATTCGTTTTCAAAAAGCAATATTTCCAAAATATTACACGTATAAGTATGATTGATATATGAAAAGAACCGTAAACTCGTCAAGTTTTCTTCATACTCTATGGTGATGATGATGATTAGATTTATTTACGGACGCTCTTTAACAGCTCAGGTCATCAGCGTCCCATTCTATTCAAGGTGTGAAACAACCGACAACTTTTGTTCTTTTTCGCGCCGTAAATGTACACACGGGACCCACGCCTTTACTTCCCTTCCGAAAGAAGCCAAACTTAGGATTTTACGCCCGAAAAAATCCACCAACCCTGTATCTTGGTTTTAGAAGACAAGTATGGTTACCACTACACTACTAGAACCGACAAATGTTCTATGTGTGCTGCTATAACATTTATTGGTTCCTTGTGGTTTATTTGAACGCATACTCCTTTGTAAATATTTTAATAAATGTATTATAAACGTTGAAATTAGTCTTTTTCACAGTTTTCTGGTAATTCTGGTTTTAGAACTACATGAAAACATTAATTTAACAGCTGATGTTCCAAAATGAAGTCGAACTACTACTACCACAATTGTTATTTTATTAATTACCTCTATTAACAGAATGTGTCAAAAATGATCATTTCAAAACCATCATATCACAGATAGATTTATAAAACTAAGATCCCATATTTTAAATATCCAATATAATCAAAGTATGGCATTGATACATATCAATAATGATAAAAAACAGAAAGTATTAACCTTTAAAAGCTGTAGGCTTACCGCATAATATAGGATAGCGTTGAGGAGAAGTGCAGTTCCTTAGTCACTGACATCATAACCACTTACCTGGAATAGAAAAGAAAAAACATGTTAGGGAGTATATTCAGTAATGTTAGCCAGCACTTATTGGCTAACTCTAATGCAGAAAATGTACCCATTAAAAAATTACACAATTTTTAACTATCCAACATTAATCCATTTCTTTAAAAAAGCAAACTATTAGTACCCTTTAGAGATAAATTTAATAACACCCTACAAAAGTTGACGTTAATGTGTGGAAGCAGAAGCTGACAATTATTATTCATCATTGAATTGTAGAATTGAAAGTGCTGCATCAAGTGTTTTAAAACTATTCGTATGTTGTAAAAGTTTGTTCGGAAATATGTGTATTAAAACTCAATTAAAATAGAGGGTAGGTCCATAAGTCTCCGCCTACACAAAAACCTTATCTGGTGTCATATCTTATATATTAAGTAAATAATTCCAGCTATGACTTCTGCTCCGCTGTGTTCAGTTGTTCAGATATAGTTGCATAAAGAAGGTTATGTGTAGAAGATAGTGACATGTTCAAAATGGAGTATCGAGCTGGTATTAAGTTATTCACAAAAGAAAAACTTATTTCAAATGAAATTAAACAGCAATTGGCGGTGTATATGGGAAAGTATCCCCCTCATATTCTGCCGTAAAAGAATGAGCCAAACTTTTTCGAACGGGTCGAGAAAGCATTGAAGACGAAGAGCATGCAGGTCAGCCCTCGGAGATGCTCAATCTTGAAAACATCGCTCTTGTGGAAGGAGAAATTAGAGAAGACCGGTGGCTCAAAGTTACAGAAATAGCAGCAAGGTTGGTCTTTCTAAAACAACAGTTCTCCGAATTATTTATGAACATTTAAACATGAATAATGTTTGCAAGATGGATGCCTAGACTTCTTTCCTCAGTCCAAAAGCAGCATTTTCAGGCCTTTTTGGGAACTCTGCCATGGCAACGAGAGAGAAGTTCTGCAAACCATTGTTACAGGAGTTGAAACTATGGTTCTCTACTATGATCCCTTGTGGAAAAGAGAATCAATGGAGAGGCGTAAACCTGGCGAAGCACCGCCTCTAAAGTCCAAGGTTAACCAAGAAGATCATGGCCACAATCTTTTGGGACTGTAAAGGAATGCTCTTCATTGACTTCAAGGAGAGGAACACCACAGTAAATGGGGAGTTCTATGCTGGCCTACAGCACGGACTACGTGTTTCCTTCAAAGAGAAAAGTAGAGGAAAGCTGAGACGTGGTGTGCGTTTTCTTCACGTCAACGCGCCTGTGCACACAGCTCTTGTTGCAAAGGAAGCTGTGAAGAATGTGGCTTCAAGGAGATCGACCATCCACCCTACGGCCCAGATCTTACTCCCAGTGACTATTTCCTCTTCTCAAAACTCAAGAAGGGCCTTCAAGGAATGAAATTATGTATGACGAAATGGATCCTGTTTATGTCAATTTTTCAGGCAAGAGTTCTGACTATTTGGGGGGGGGGGGCGTTGAAATGTTAATTCAAAGAGGTGAGAAATACATTGCAATGAAGGGTAACTATAACGAAAAATTAAATACAGTTTTTTATCTTTATCATACCTAGAAAATGGTTAGGCCGAAAACTTATGGATCTATCCTCGTACCTCATTTATAAAAGCATTATATGTATTATATTATTATAACAATAATTGATAATTTCAGGCGAGTGTCAATAAAGGTGCTCATAGGATGAGGAAAAAGAATTAAAATCTAAGAAATTAATGAATACTGGAAGTATCGGGTCATCCAATTATCTGATGATCTAGGAGCGGTGGGTGAGTGTGTCGGTTGATAAACCGTCGCTCACGGCCAACCGGGATGGGCGTATGGGTGGAGGAAAACGACTCGGTGGTAAAGGAATGACAATTTAATAAATTCTAATGCACAGTTAAGAACCACTTATGTCATAAAAGGAAATGATGAACTGCCTGCCTTCATTTTCCACATATTTCTGGATCTCCTTTTGAAACTTTATATTACCATTGTTGATTCTCTTTGAGAAAGTAATTTATTGAAGGATGTTACCATTTTGTTTAAAGTGTTGCGTAGTATTTGTGAATCGAATTAGAGCAAGCACAGGCACACGAATTATAAATAAACAATCGTTGTGGAATAGAATAATCAGCCTTGTATTTGCCATTTAATGTTCTTAGCAGACTTTACTTTAAGATCAAACATGCGATATTTCCTTTCCCTTTTAAGAGATTCTGAGAGGATGGGTCTCAAAGCCAACGTAGCAGTTCGGAAATCCCGCCCTAATTCGGTCCATATAGTCGTCCGCCGCCGCCTTAGTCTTATGGACAGAACGCATACAAGAGAGTCAGAATATTTAATAATAATTTGTAGTATCTATAAGAATTTTTGCGGATAGTAATTATCTGCCTGTTATTTAATGTAAATCATAGATGTAGGGAGAAATGAATAATATATCATGTGGAATCGTTCTATGTTAGTGTGTCCGATAGCAAAGTGTTGATTAAACATAGGCAATATTTATGTGTACAGGAACATGTTTCCAGTAAAAGTTATTGTATTAGAACATAAAATCTCTGTTAGGTTGATAAATAAAAAAGTAAAAGTACTTTGCGCAGAAGCTGTGTAAACTAAGCGAATTCCTCAGAGAGTTGAATAACTTTTACATAAAAATGAATGTAAAATCCAAAGAGGCATTATTAATTAATGAAATTAAATAAGTTATGATATTATTGTGTGGTATTAGGGGAACAAAATTAGGGTTCTTGCAAACAATAAGTATTACAAAAGAGAAATCACGTTTTTAGAAGATTCATCATTATTATTATTGAGATTAAACCACAAAAATTATTGATAAACAAAGATATACTGTCCAATAAAATAATATTTCTGGGATTATACTGTGCGGGTGTTTTTAAATAATTTTAAATGTAACCATGTTTCCTAACTTACCCCTTAATATCTTTACATTCACTAAAATAGAGAAACATAGCAGAAAATTTCGAGTTACATTGCGTATTTATGAAGATGATATTCATGTGTTTCAATAAAATAAAAACGTGTTATTATTCAGAAAAAAAGTACAATGTACTAAGCAAATAAAAAAAAATCCAAAGTTCTACCGATTTTCATTAGCTATGAGATTTAATTTAAATAATTTATTAAGTATAAAACATATGCATTATTATAAATACAGTTTATATGGTGAATTAATTTGTCCTTCGATTTTAAAACAATATAGAATACATTAAATGCAAGAGCACTTTTTAACCTCGGTTGTAACGCATTCCCTACTCCTAATTGTGCGATTTCCTTCATTTTCGGAAATTATTTTTCTTATTTTATTTAAATGTAATATTCCAAATTTTGTTGTGAAAAACCAATATTAATCTTACTAGAGCATTTTTTTAAAATTAGTGTTTCAGGTATATCCCCCAATTCTAATGACCCGATTTTCCTAATTTTCAGAAAGTATTTCTCTTATTTTATTTACATATACCAAATTATTTTGTGCAAAATATATTTTAATGCCGCTAGAATGATTTTTTAAATGTTGCGTTTCAGGGAAAAGAAATTGCGACCGTTAGAGCGTTAATAAGACACACATACAAACACAAATTTATATATACTTTTTTTTGTCTTTTGCGATGCCTAGTACGTAGGCCGATGTAGAATTGGAAAAGCAGTTTAAAATGATATCCATGGTTACAACCGCAATAGCTTATATTCCTTCGGAATTCCCTAAAAGCGAATTATATTTTTGTAAAGTTTACAAATAGCCATACTTCGTACGAAACACTCAAATACTCGAAAAAACGAGTACCTCTGTTCAAAGTTGTCCAAACGGTGTTAACCTTACGTATGGGCTTTTCCTGAATAAGTGAAGCTTTGATTGCAATTTTTTTTCTTACCATGGTATGTCTTGTAAAATGCCTTCCCCCCCTATATTTGTTTCAACACTTTTAAGGCAATAATTATATCGGGGAGCAACAATTTAAAAGCTTAAATATCGCTTATCCACTCTACATTATCGTTCAATTTAACCCGAAAACATTTACCACGACTTATGGTAAAATTACTTAACATATTTTATTAAAAAAAAAGAATGAGAAATATATAGGTTATAGTGGTACAGCTTCTCTATTACAGTGAGCTTGCCTGGTAAGCTTCAGCAACAATCCCAGTCAGTATAATTTTGGTTTAATGAAAATTGTTGTCTAAACTTGAGCTGATGATCTGACAACCACAATGGACTCCAAATATGTGCATGCCAAAATTACTGCAGGACGAACATAAAGAGTTTTTTTTAATTAATAAAGATGTGCAGATTTTATTAGTTTTCTATTGGCTACAATAGAACATCATGAACAAATCTCTGCACAGCCACGGGTGGGAGTCTGGGGTTCGAATCCCGCCAGGACTGTTCTTCCTAACTGATTTCTTCCAGGTTTTCCTCAGACCTCATAAATAGCAAATGCCGGGGAGGTACCCTAGACCCGAGACCTAAAACGTTTCCTTGCTTAAAAACGTCTTTCCCAATATATCATTTCATCTCATGTATTATTAGTGTCCACTGCCTGTGATGTCTCAGTAGTAAAAACGGGCGTTAAAAGTATTTAAAAAATAAACAAATCTCCCAAATAAACCTGTTCGGAAAAGTGAAGCCATGCTCGCAATATCGCCACATAACTGTGTCGTTCGGTTTGACCCTTCAAACCACAAAATTTTTTTACCAGGATGTTTGACGTCAGTTTTTCACTGATAATGTTGCAAAGGTTCTAACGTATCAAACAAGTGTACCTAACGTTATACTACCCAAAGAGCAAGGGATTAATGCGTGCAGCGAGAGCATGTGTGTATAGGCAACTGATCTTGGCTTGCTTCAAGGTCGTTTAGTTTGTTAGATATCATACATTAGGGCAGCATCCCATGAGGGGAGGACCGAAAGAGTGGACCCGAATAGAACAAGAACAACCGGCCGCACATCACTGCGCGACCCCACAGTAAAACTGTTTACTTTCAATTTTAGAAGACTGTTTCTTCAAGATGTTTTCTCTGACTCAAGTATTTCTGCGCTCAACGGATGTCTTCATTCTTATTTATCTTCCTGACCTCTGAAAGAATAGGAAACACGGAGCGATTTATTAAAATTCCAGTTTTTGTATGAATTTTTCTCAAACTTTGTTGCTGTTAAGTTACTATGCATGCCAAATGTCATTCAAATTGAATAAATATTTTGCGAGCTATAAATTATTTAATAAATTTTATTACGTATATATGTCGCATAATTAAAATGCCCCACGCGGCTCATTTGTTGGCATTTTTACAACTGGAGTTTTGGATCACAAGATTTTTACTTCAACTTTAAGAGTGAAATATGATATTTTTTTAAATCTGTAATAAATTTTATTCTTTAAAATTAATTATTTTTCATAGAAAAGATTTATTTTAATTATTATTGGTGTTAGTGTGTATTTTGTCCAATAGAATCGACACTTCTGCACATTCTGCGAACTTTTGTTGAATTTAAATAAAAAAAACTGTTACGCAGGGTACATTTTGAAATTTTGGAAAAAAAAAAAAACGATGTTTTATTAAAAAAAAATATGCTGGATAACTGAGTGATTTAAAATAATACGCCGAGCTCATAAATGTCTGTAGAGCCATAAGGGAAGGGATACATGCAATTGTTGACTCTGTGGACGCTCTAAAGTTCAACGAACCAATTGCAGCAAAATAAAAGAAAACAAAAAACTTTTTTGGGCGATTTTGACCAAAAACTCACTGCCATTGTCGTTTACACCATCATCATCCATGTCCATCAATGTCACTATAGCCTCAATTATTCGATAATTCATATTATCCTCCAAAGTGGGAAGCTGAAATTTTACCTTTCAGGGGCCTGTAGGTGCTGCGACACTCTCATGCATTTATCTTCAGACATTGAAGTTTTTGTCAAGATTGTAGATTGTCAACAACAATGACAGCCTGCAGGTGTGTGATGATGTTATACAATATTTGAAATTTATTTCTCACTATATTTGAACGCACAAAATAAATATATGCAAACACAAATTTACCTGCAAGGCATTTATTTGACTTGACGGATTAGTATTATAGAAAAAAATATTCGAACTTTTGTGAAGTTGTTAAAATAATTTGTAAAACTATAATACATGTTCTACTTGTCTCCAAATAATTATTACTGACCTACTTTTAAAATATAATAATAGAAGTTTCTTGCGTCGCAACTTGGTATAGAAAGAACGTCATCATTGTTAAGAAGTAAAAAAAATATAATAGCCGCCAAAAACTTTTGCTATTTTAATTATTTTACACAAAACAACCGCAAACATTTACATACCAATTATATCTTGGCCTTGCAGGTTTCCTACTTTCTTACAGCATGCATTCGTTTTCAAGGCCCAATGCACATAAGCTGTTTTAGATTTAAATAATTCATCAATTGTCGTTTCATATTTTCCTGCATGCTTCTAGTTGTTCGCACTTTTGTACTTCAGTTGTGCATTTTCTGTTTACATTCCATTTTACTGTTCTGCTTTTTATTAGTCTCGTCTTTCCTTTCTCTAACCCTTTGTAACATGTAGCTCTGTTTAAATAAAATTGCATCTTTACTAAACCCTTCCTTCTTGCATATTCTCTTAAGATTAAAATTTTAGTTTTTAATTTTTCGTTTTATATATATGGTACAGAGGGTGCCAAAAATGACCATCAGAACCATAAGCTGGTGGATAGTGGTTCAGTACTAAGTGAAATACATTTTGATCATTTTCCTTCCAAAAAACAGCTGTAGACTACCTATGCATTCTGAATCGCCTTCCTCATCTTCAGAATTTGGTTCACGAAGGATGTCAATTATTCTTGCTAATTTCTCTAATTTTATTAAGTCGAATATTTCTGAAGATATTTTTAGAAATTTATTTAAAAAGTAAAGAAAATAAGTTAATACAACATGATAATAATAACGTTACTGCAACGATAATAGTAATAACACATTTATAAAAGTGCATGTAAAATCATATTGCTCATGCAAATCAGTTGTTTAAAATATAAAAAGGTCTGAGACATACCTGAAATGTGCAGAAATACACAAGTGTTACTATTTTGCATGGTTTAACACATTACAAGTGTAGTATTGATTTGTAACTTACATTTATTAATAAAATTCTGTTACACAAATGTTTTTGCTACACTTGTACTTTACCACTCCACATTTACAAACGTACAAGTGATGTTTCGTAGTTCTGTCCCACGAAAGTATTAATCAGGCATTGGTAGTTTGTATAAAATTTTTTACAAGTGTAGGAACATTGGTAACTTGAAATGCTAGCACAAAGTATATTATATTTTAATGATTTTGGGAGTCAGTTGATCCAAATGTGCTAAATATTAGCGAAAGTGATGATAATGATGAATAGGAATATGTATTAACAAAGAATAGACAGTATTTGTGTATATTGATAAAATGCAATTAAAGTGCGGGTTAAGACTGATTTTGGCGTTACCTGTTTCAAATGCATATTTCAGACCAGCACCTTAGTTAATGTATTTTTTAAGTTTCCTGCATACTTGCAGCGAAAATAAATCCTCATTCTTTATTCTCTTTTAAAACAATCTCTTTTTACACAATTTCCCCAGCTTTTTTGCTTATCATAAGAACGTGATTATCAAGCAATGTAAACTAATAAATAAATATAAATGATCAAATGAACTAATAAAATAAATGACCGAGAGCAATCGGGAAGCTCGATGCGTCTGCCATCTCTCGATGACTGAAAGCGATACTCCTAAATATAAGGGCCTCATCTCAAAGTGGATTATAACGCTTAATTATCTATAAATACATGATAAAAGTGTTTAAATTACCATTATATCTAAGAAAAAATACAACACCCATTTAGCTGGAGTGATAATATTCCACTCTGGGCATTAAAAATCCCTAAGGAGTTGACATAACCTAATTCAAGGTATGGCGACATATGACAACTAACTGTTCCTCCATCTTGCTCTTATATGACGTCACTTGTAATGTTTTACTAATACTTTACCAGGCACTTCTTTCGTGGAACAGAAAGAAGTTCGTGGAACAGAAAGTTACAATACCATACTTTACAAGAACTTGTGCTTATGCACTTTTATGTATTAGACCATACTTTTGTGGAATAGAGCCCTAGAGGTACAGGTGTGCCCCTCTATCACTCTCGGCAAACAGTATTGATATTGTCACAATGAAAGTCAATGCAAGAAAGCCTTTCAATAATGCAAAACTACTAGGCAGACAATGTCGTAAGCTCTTGTTCACTCCTTTACGATGAAATTGAAGTGAATTGTGTACCCGGGTAGCATTCCAGAGTTTATCCCTAGCTTGTTGAAGTTAATCCCTAGTTTTATTGCAATGTTTTAAACTTACGCAAGCATTAATAATGACATTAATTCATTTCTTGTATAAAAGCTTATGAAAACCGAATCATATTTGAGAAACTACAAACTACTTGAGGTTAAAGATAAATATCTAGAGAGGTAACCAAGAATGGGGCACAAAATTCAACTATTCCACAGAAATGTCCTTAAAACTAAGCTTTATATATAAAACGAAGTGTTCCTGCCTTTATCAAAAATAAGATTTTACCTCTTCGATAATTTTAAGCATTATTCCTTGAGTCGAGAACTAGCATAAACTTTTAGAATGTACGTTTTCGAGTAATTATTAATTCTAGCTGGAAGTTTACTTTAAAATAGCTCTGAATCACATCACGAGGTGGAGAAAACTAACTACCCAATCAAGAAAAGAGTTAAGGAAATCGCATTTCTGCCCTTGTTGCTCGGTTCATCAACTGATGTAAACCTCTGCAGCGTTTCATAGGAAAACACGCATACAACTTGCCCTGTTATCTCCGGGGTTTGAGTAAGGAAGTTTTGGATCCGGATAAAATAACGCACTCTTTTAGCAGTGTTTTTGTTTAGATGGAGTGCTGGAGTTCTATTTGCCTTGAGCGGATCCCTCCATCCAGCCCATACATTTGCCCTGTTTTATGAGAGGACGCAAACACAAGAGCTAGAAAGAGAGGAAAAAATTCTTGCTCCCACATTCAACAGATATGTGGCCTGGAGTCATAGGAACTTTTCCCCTTGTTCCAAAACAAAACAGACTCAGTCGCAAACGGGACGGGGGCGTTGCTATAGCAACTTCGTGCTGCAATTGAACTCTGTACAGCATCTCTACCTAAACATCGCATGCAAACACTGTCTTCAGCCCTACTCAGATAAGCTTGTCAAATAATGTTTTGTCGGCATCAGGTAGCAAATTGTAGTAGGAAATAACTGAAAGTTACAAACATTTCACCTCAGGATAAACCCAATATATTATTAAGTGTCTAATTTCAAAAATGTTTTATTGCATTAATTTTATAAAATGTTTCAATTATTATATCTAAATATTTAAGAAAATGAGAACGTTAATAACAATCCCATAATATCATTTTTCAGTTATAAGTAGTAAACCATGCCATTCACCATACATACACTCTGAACAGATTTTGTAATTCTAAGGTATTTTCTCTCCTAAAGACTCGTGCCTATAGGATAGTTTAATTTTAGTTACAAAACGATAAAGGTCAAATTATATCCATTTCTGCTATCAAATTATATTTTATAATACATATATATTTGATTAGTGTTTAACGCCCGTTTTTACTACAGTGGGACCACAGGCGGTGACACTGGTAATACATGAGATGAAATAATATATTGAGAAAGGATTTTTTTTTTTTAAGGAAGGAATCATTCCAGGTCTAAATTTAGGGCACCACCCCGGCATTTTCCATTTATGAGGACTGAGGAAAACCTGGAAAAAACCTCAGTCAGGGAGGAGGGTCCTGGCGGGATTCGAACCCTAAACCTCCCGCTCATGAATCCGCGGCTTAACGACCTCGGCCACCCTGACCTTTTTTTTAATAATATAAATTTGACACCCACCGCTGATGCCAAGACAAGAGATGAATTAGGAAATTTGCTAGAAAGATGTGGCCCAGGAAATGGGGAAAGATTAAGCAAAACTTGACTCACATGCGAAAATAAGGTTATCATTAGCACAAAAATAATGTACTCAGCAACATAACATGGAAATTATAATCAGTTTTCCATATAAAATCAATTTTAAAATTGCACTGATTTGGTAACTTCAGAAATTTTACATTACACAAGTTCTTATACACAAGCAAATTTAAAATCTTTACAGTACATTGAAATAAACCTTTACAGTCCTCCATACTACCAAAGTAACTGGGCTTTGCCAACGGAAGGGCTTCGGGCCTGGACATTTTAAAGAAAGCCTAAACGTTATGTTACCCCTTTGATACCGAATCAATCTCTGCCAACAAGCAATAGGAAAAGAACCGACCACGCTAGAAATATTACATCACATTATTCTTGTAATATTTCTTGCTTGAAATTTTAACTCAATTCTTCATATAAAACACAGTTTTAAAAATTAAAACATTAAATCTATTATTGGGCTACTATACTTTACAAATCTTAATTATTAGGAATCTTAAGACCTTAAGAATATCCTGATTTGACAATTACTTCGAAGTTTTATGGTACACTTGTTCCTATTCAATTAAACTAAAGCAACATTAAAACCTTTAAAGTACAATGAATAAACATTAATAATCCTTCATAATACCAAAGTCATTGCGTCTTTGAAAATTTGTAGAATAATTACTCCCTTAGTACCAAATCAACTTGTGTCAACAGGCAACAAGAGAGAACCGACCATGCTAGAAAGATTACGTCATATTATTCTTGAAATGTTCCTTACTTGTTCCATCCAATAGGAACAAAACACAAGAAACAAAAGCTTTCCAGCGTGGACAGAAAAGTAAGAATAGGAAAAGGGTGGATATTAGGTAAGCACCAGGCAGGAACACGTGCAAGGACAGCATAAAGGACGTAAAAGGATGAATTCTCTACTACCACAAAAAACCGTTGCGCACTTGTTTTATTGAAGCTGTCAGGCGGTAACGCTGGAGACTCGCAATAGGAGAGTCCCGGGTTCATTTTTCGTCGCTGGTCTTTCTGATCTTCGACTTTATCTTGGTTTCCCTACTTAGGCGAATGCTGGGAGGGAATTTTCCGCTCTCCCATTTCAAATCATTTCATTCCGTTAGTTCTGTTACAAGGTCGAACGTGCCAAAGCGAAGTGGGTTGGTGCGATGTGACGGCTGCTTGCGCTTTAGAAAGGTTCCTACCCCGGCGTCTGGAATGGAAACGAACCTTCTGTTGAGCTTCAAAAATTCGATAGGGTGCCTTACTGCCATCGGGGTGCTCTATCTGGAAAAAAGTTATGAACTACTTCTCCACGCAGTCACCGTCCCCTAGATTCTGACCTCAAAAGATATTATTACTATTGAGAATTTTAAATGTGTGATTTCGTTATTTGAGCGGCCAAATTCTAAATGATGGCAGCGATTCGTTGTGTGTTTGTAAAGTAAATGTGTGGGTTAACAGCATTCTACCTGAATATTATTTGATAAATCTAATTGTGTTTAATTTCTGTAAAATATTTATTATTGCAGAACACCACACTAGGGAAAGGATCTGTAAAAACCGACTTTCTTGCCTCTCTTTCTTGAGGGCTCCAATTCTTTACTATTTTCCTTACTTCATTATGAGCTTCTTTTCTTCTTCGGTTCTTGCTCACCGCACAGGAAATTCCGAACAGAAGAACTCTCCCTTTTCACAATCAACTGCTCCTACTACACCCATCCTTTGAAGAGAAGCCACACACACACACACACACAGAGATTCCATTGACCTTGACCTAGTATGAACGTGGGATGCCAGCACAGGGAACAGACTATATTAATCTTGAACAACCAGCCTGCTTTCTTCGGCTGTTTATTCAATGAACCCTCGTAGTTTTATTCCTTTTTTCTCTTTTCTTGGTTCATTAATTTATTTGACTTTCGTCCGATTTTCCTTTCACTTCTTGAAATTGAATGTGTTGGCATGGAAAGTGATTTTTCAGTAAACCTTTCGTTGCGACTTTCTTTATTATATTTGCACAGCTCTGCGTATGAATAAAGTTATTTAAAAATCTAAATACATTTGAAATTCCGTATAACAGTGTTAAAAAGTAATATTTTAGAAAATAAACTCAATTTTCTTCAAAAAAGAATTGGGTTCCACATCGCAAGATTTTTCCTCCCTCCTCTGTTACTCTGGTAGTTTCATTTTTTCTTTCCCTTTTTTAACACCCTAAATATATCACTCTATTCTTATACAACTCGCTGTGTGAATTTTTCACAACTTTTTCCTCGAAACCTTAGCTTGCGTCCGATGGGTATATTTTATCCACTAGAAGTTAGAAGGCATTAGGGAAAAATAAAATAAAATAAAAAACAGAAGAGATTTTAATTTAAGCACATGTATTAGGTTAAGGCATGCAACAAGAAACCTCCCGAAAAGTTATGAAATATAATGGAAAGAAATGAAATCCGTTAACGCTTAAAGATACATATTATGTACAAAAATTGAGTCATTAGCGACGAAAATCGTTCGCAGAATAAATTACTGTGAATTTAAAAAAGACTGCCCAGTGTTGACCACGAATTTTAATAAATAGCAGTGGCAGGTACAAAACTTCAAACATGATCCTTTACTATGATGATGTGTGACTAGAGCATTTATGAGTGCATGTTGCTAGCTGCTACTTCCTCGCAAGTAATTGGTAAACTCGAAAATTTTAGTTGAAAAATAAAATATATAGTTTCTATGAGGAAATATAAAAGATATATCGTTACTATCTCTAATAATAACAAATAAATGAATAACACAAGCTGTTTCATTTACTTGGGATATGAAATGCATTATAAACATTACTTTTTGTACATCCTAAGACAAAAAGAGAACATTAACACATCCTGGAAGGGTTAAGTTATTAAGTTCTGCTCGGCACAGCGCTCGATTCACGGCATGTCTCTATCCGCGGGTCGTGCAGCCGCATTCTATCGTTGCCAGTCATATAAAGTTCTACAAGGTCAGACGTAAGCTGATGGTCGAGCGGTTAAAAACAGTTGTCTAAACGAGGTTCGGATTCTTTTATTTTTAATTTTTGCAAATAACAGTAATGTTTACTATACACGTGGTAATAAACATCCATTTGCAAAAGAGTTTTTAAATTATGGCATTTATGCACACACACAAAAATCGTAATCTTTGTTTTCAAACTAAAAATCAAATTAATAATTATTTTAAATGAAATAAAGACAATGTGTGTTTTCACTTTAGAATGTTTGTTAGTAAGGCTTTTATTGTGAAAAAAGAAAGATGCATTTACGTTTTAATGCCTTAAAACAAATACATGTAGTGAATTAAAAGTGAATTTATTGTCGCATACTGAACATTAATTTCGTTTGCCAAATCTAACCGAACACGGCCAACTAAGTACTTTAGCCAGTCCAGCCATAAGAGCAAATGCATTTCCTGTTTATGGCATAACGTGAACATGAACTGAACGCGTCATTGTGAACCCAGCGACAGCAAATGCTTCCGATGCTTTCCGAATCGGACACGGTTTCTGCCTGTTGCTCTTCTCTCCCCCCCTCTTTTTTCCCATTAAGTATTATATAATTAATTCTGTGGCACCGTACATCAGCCTTCTAAACCTCAAGTTGTAAACGTTTCGAGATAATGGCGTCATTGTTTTATCTCTAACCTTTCAAACCACAATTCCTGTAGTCGGTACAGAGTTTCTACCATAGAGGGAGGCAATGTATATCTTTCTATAAGAGACTGCCTAATTCGGTTACTTTTAAATGTTATTTCCCCAAACTTTTAACGGATTCATGCATGGCGCCACAGACTTGAAAAAATTCCATACCGTTTATTCATATATTTTTATTATTGCCTCATGAGACAATTTAATCGAAACTACAGGTCACTGAATCAACGCACAAGAGACTTGAAATAAACTTTCACTTTACAACTGACTACATCCTACACCGGCCTTCACAAAGAATTCAGAAACTGAAAAGCGCACTGGAAATGGCAAATTGACATACCCTCCACTTAAATGCACAGCTTTGTTAGGCCCTCTTAACCACCCTGAGCGGGCAAAAGTAGACACCTAAGGTTTCTAAAGTGAGTAGCGGTCCCAATCATATTTATTAATTAATTTATTTATTTATTCTGGCGGAGCTAAGGCCATTGAATCTTCTATTCCGCTCTACCAACCTAATAATAATTACACTAAGATTTAGCGACAATATTACAATCATAAAGTTGACAATACTGTACACATACAGACAAATGTAAAACATGATGTGCATAAATAAATGTATGGTAATACATAAATATGCACATTAAAAAAAATACAAAATATACAAGCACCAGCAACGACAATTCATACATATCAACCTACGCAAATCCTGAAAGTGGAAATAAAGATACAAGCAAAACATAAAATTAAACCCTGACAATACTATGAAGGAGATGGGAACATTTATGATAGTAATAAAAATAATATAATGAATAATTCTACAGCAGGTAAAACAAATAAACACATGCATTGTAACAAAAGGAATCTGAATCTAGGATAATCGATTATTTCTGATAAAATTAAACAATTTCTTATGAAATGCTCCCAAAGTTCGGCAATCTCCGACACCCCCGTCTCTATGAATGATATAAAATATTAACTTAAGAAGAAAAATAAAAAGAACAATAATACTAATAATACAACAAGGCCTAACAATGACAATTTATACACATATTAAGCTATATAAATTATGAAAGTGGAAATAAAGATACAAGCTAAACTTAAAATTGAAAACTTTAATAATACTATGAAGGAAATAGGAATATTTGTGAAGTAATAACAATAACTCTAGAAAATGACAAAACAAATAAATACCTGTATTGTAACATTAAGAATTTAAATTTAGAGGCATCCATTGTTTCTATAAAGCCCAATAAATGTACCAAACCATACGTGATCTTATAGGCTCTGAAAGCAAGTACAAAACACATATTAAAAAAAATTGACCCGCCTATGGTGAAAAGTATTACACAAAGTTAATAAATACCACAGCATTTGTATACATTTATAAGGACACTACAAACAAATCAATGAAAGATACTACAATCAAATTTTATAACACCAGAACAGTGGCTGTATAAATATTTGGGTTAGAGAATATTGACAAATAACTAAAAACGACCGAAGTTATAACTTTTAAGGCGCATGCCTAAAGTTTTAAGACATTATACTCTAAACAAGCCAACAAAATGGGTTCCAACATGCAAAGCTGTTTCTGAAAAATTAAATGACTATAAGCGTATAAAACTGAAAACAAATGCAAAGCAGAAGGGACGTGCTGCCACGACAGTGTTGCGAGTGTGGAAACAAGAGACTGGCGAAGGCCGGACATCGAAAGTTAAAAGAAAATCGTACAGGCTTCTTTCCGTATAAAGACCCGAGAATTAGCCCACGTAGAGAGTGCATCTTGCGTCTTAAATTACTTGTTCAGAGCGAGTTTCAGATTATTGGAAGAGAAATTTCTTTATAGAAACGTTTCAGTCATTTGAGCTCAAAGCTCAGCTGTCCAAAATGTTCAACAAGGAAAACTATTTTGCCGTAAAAAGTTGATGCAATTCACTGAACAATGAAACATATGATTTGTCACTCTCCGCTGATACTACCAACTCTGCTTCATATATCTCCCAAGGGACTACAATTTTCAGTTACTAAATACTTTTTTTTCATTTAAATTTCATTACACATCATTCTCGTATCTGTCGTTCTTATAAAAACTATTTATTTCCACTTGATGTTTTTTTTTTTGTTCTATAATATAGATGCCTAACCATCTTATAAAATTAACAATATTTTTATTTTCATTTTTAAAGTTATTCAAACTGCTGAGTAATTCGCTTAGTTTACACCGCTCATATGTGACGAACTTTTCAGTTATAGGATGCTGTTACACTGCGATAGTGGCCAATGCACACAGCACGTGCGATGTGCAGGTTATGTTTCGCATATCCCGTGATTATTACTGTTGTTTCGGCTTCTCAGGGAAGATCCAGCATAGAAAACGATTGTAGACGATGGTATCAGAATCAGTTAGTCGGAAGATTAATATTCTCGTGGAATCCAAAAATTAGTGGACCAGCATTGAACATGGTTGGATTGTGCTGAAAGCTCCCAATCCTATTGTACTTTCTTCATTAATATTAAAGCATACCTTTCGACGTTCCAATAGGAGCCAAACGTATTAAGTTAAGAGCATCGCGTGTTATATACAAGTGACGTCTTTCATATTTTAGACGAGCCTATTCACGGCATTGTTACAGTTAGTGTTCTTTAAACCAGCGGCCGCATATAGGTAATACTTTGATGTCCAAAAGTTATCAGTAACTCCATAGTGTTCACACCACCACCCCACGTCTGTCAGATCTAAATAAATTTATATACCGAGGGTGTCAAAAAACGTATACAGACTTTCACAGTAGATATCTTTTAAATATATTTCAAAGTTGTACTGAAAAACAACAGTAATGTGTAGTATGATGTTCTGTAAACAGATGTGACTCACATTACGTTTGCTAGCGCTGCTACAACAAAATGGAGTCAAGATTATCGTTTGAGCAGTGGAAAGCAATTTTGAAGTGGTATTGGAAAACCGAGAATGTTGTTGAAGTTCAAAGTCAATGGCGACGTGTGTACAGAACAGAACCGCCATTGGACTTCTACCTATGGGGAACTCTTAAGGATGTTGTATACCGTAGAAAACCAGCTACACTGACAGCACTTCGGGAAGAAATTGAAACGGCATGTGCTGCAATCTCTGAGGACACTTTCGCAAACGTTGCTCAATCAGTAGTTCAACATACTCAGAAGTGTATCGACGCCGATGTTGGGCATTTTGAGCAGCTGTTGTAGCTGTAAAAGTCTAAGATGATTAGTGCTCATCATTTTCTGTTTGTGTGAATTCAGTTTTGTTATGTTAACACGGTTTTTCTTTTCTTTGCTTGAAGTGTGTTTACATTATTGGCATATAATAAATAACATTTCGACATTCGTAATATATGCTTCGTGATTAAGATATAATGATGCAATAGGCTTGTTTTTTTTTAATTTCATTTGGTCACGTGCTTTTTAGAATCAATTTAGTCATGCTGACCACCAGGTGTTATAATAATTGAACACGTGGTTTTCATTAATGTGTGAAGGAACTAAGCACGGCTATTCCTGTGAGTAACCAACTCATTTTTGTAACACCATCTTTTTGCAAAAACATTCTTTTACAATTTCAAAAAAATCTTAATGACAAGGTGGTTTGATAAGGGGGTAAGTCTGTAGGAATGAATGAAATGATGGTGCAAATGAGCTCGGAGTCTTTGGTGCTCAAATTTATTCTTTCGCCTTCTCAGGGTAAGGAAAAGTTTATAAAAACTTTAAAAAAAAAAGCCCAGAAAGTCTCGCCTGACCAGGATTCGAACCGAGGACCTCCGGATTAGCAGTCACAAATGCTAGAACTAGACTACGGAAGCGGGCCCTTTAATAAATAGTTTGTTTGCATACTAATAGAGGGAAACAGCAACATATGTGTATTTGGGCATAAAGTTTGCTTCCTGTGTATTAATATCCTATGGTCATAAGCCCTTCTGATGTTAATTCATTCATTGGCAGTTATTCAAACGCAAGCGTTTTGAATGACAGTGAAAAATGGATCAAATTGTAATTCTGGTGTCATTCAATTCAGTTTTCTAGAAAGGAAAACATCAAAGGAAATTCATGAAAAGATTCTTCGTACATTAGGTAACGCAAACCCGTCCTATGAAACCGTTCCACTAAATGTGCTCAAATGTGACAGAGCAAACATCGAAAACGCACCATATCCTGGAGCTCCAAAATCTGCTATGAGGCCAGAAACAAGTGCACGACATTGTTTTGTCTGACAGTCGAGTGAAACTGCGCGAGATAGCAGAGGCTAAGGGGCATCTCTACTGAATGCGTTCGTTTTATTTTGCATAATGAATTACACACTTTGCCGAGATGATACCGCGTGTTGGACGGACTGGCCGACATTGAAAATATTTTAGATTAATTCAACCGATATTTTAGGGCGTTTTGTGATTATAGGCGAAACTTTATTCATTACTAAATTCCGGAAACGGAAACAGCACTCTAAATAGAGGACCACAAGGCTCAGAAATAGGAAAGGAAATGGCTTCAGTTTTTTGAAACACGAAAGGAATTTTCTTTATTGGTTATTTGGAGAAAGGAAAACACAGGACACAAACAACCTAATAACGTATATAAAAAGTGACGATTTCTCCCTTTACTTATTTGCAGTTCGTGCGCATAAAAGAAGACAGGGGTTACACTTTTTTCATTTTCTTTGTGGAAAACTTTTCTCCTAAAATATTTTGCTTTTCTTGACTGTAATATCGTAAAAATTTGAGGAGGGTGATCCAAGATAGTTGGCAGTTCTGTTAAGGTTGCTTTTTGACACAATGATCAGAAAACCCAACGGGTTTGTTGTTGATTTGATTTATTTATGGTCGGTCTTTAACATCTCAGGTCATCAGCATCCCATTCAACTCAGCGCGTGAAACGGTCGACAAATTTTTCTCAGAGGCCTCTTCTTTCAGGCTTGAGGTTCTTTTTCGTGCCGTAAATGTACGACACCGAGCCCACAGCTTTACTTCCCTTCTGAAGGAAGCCATACTTAGGATTTTTTCGCCCGAAAAAATCCATTGATCCTGGCCGGGTTTGAACTCACGATCTTGGGTTTAGAAGGCAAGTATGGTTACCACTACACCACTAGAACCGACCCGCCACGCGTGGCAGAGGTCGTTAAGGCGCGGACTCGTTAGCGAGAATTCTGGGGCTCGAATCCCTCCAGGACCGATCTCCCTGAATAAGGTTTTTTCCAGGTTTTCCTCAGTCCTCATAACTGGGAGGTACATACCCGGGAGGTACACTAAAATTAGGTCTAGAACGTTTCCTTCCTGAAAAAAATCCTTTCCCAATATATCATTTCATCTCGTGTATCATCAATTTTCACCGCCTGTGGTGCCTCAGTAAAAACGGGCGTTAAGCACAATTAAAAAAAAAAAACACTGATCAGAGGTAAATTCGCTCAACAAGAAAACGCTAAAGATCCCCTGAAGCATTTTGCGAACACCGTGATTCACTCATTAGATCTAAACTAATTTCTTGTAGATTTCTTAGCTAGAACTTCCACCCGGATACTGAATCCGTTTCAGCAGCTAATACAACCTTCTCTTACATGTACTCACTTACATTCTCCCCACACACGTACGCTTTCACTTCATTCAAACTTCTCGCCCCCTTTCGTTGAAAACAAAACAAGCCCGGGGTTGCCATAGTAACGGAATTTCTCGCAGCTCTATAGCATATACCTGGTGCTCTTGGGATCAACCGCCTCTTAACCCCGGATTGCCAGCACTTCATAAATTGATTCTCGGAGAAGGAGCTCGCCAGATACTGATACAATTTCCCCTCGAGAGATGAGAGAAAATAAAAAGGCTACATCGACAAGGTAAAAGCAAAGCCTTGAGTTGAGTTTTTTTTTAAAAAAACCCTTCTCCCAAAATCTCGTACTGGCGAGCTAGGGAAGGTAACTGGTAGTTATGTAAATGAAGAACAGTGTCATGTCAGTGCTGTATCAGATTTATTTGGGCATTACATTCTCTGCCCACATCTTGGTACGTTTTCTCATACGTACATAGAAAACGTACATAAAGTTGTTCATCTTACTACATATAACTTAACTCTACACCCTTCTGTTATTCCAAAAAAAAGTGAAATTGATCACTGCTTCATATTTTGACCCAAGTAGCAAAAATCTTCTGGCTCTTCTTTGCCATTATTATCATACTCTTCTTTCTGATTCCCTCTTTAGCCACAACGTTTGTCAGTAATTTACAGTTCCGCTTGAGCAACCGCTTTTTTTCTTTCCCTTGTTCCTTAAGACTTCTCTCGAAAGCTAGGAGGCTTTCCTGTTTGGCGTTATTGCCTTGGTTTTCCTCTTCGTCTTCTTTAACGCCGTGTCTTCAAAAAGAACAGTCCAATATAGCACGACCTTTTCATAAAACAAGCCGATGTTTCACACAGTTTTCCTCTTCTTTATTTGTTCCTTCATTCCCTGCGATTTCTCTTCTTCAAATCATGCAACAAGCACTTGCTGAACGAAAACGGCAATCAGCCTGCTTTTGTTTCTTAATTAGCACAGTATTCTAGTTTCGATATAAAAAGAGTATCATAATGCCATAGATTTTGCTTCATTTTAAATGTTTTCAATAGCAATTAACGAGGCTATTCTGTAAGAAAAATACTATTAATTATTTTACAGAAAAAATGTTCTGCCTAAAATGTAACTTACAACTTTTTTGGCTTAATGCGTAATGTACACTTACTTCTGGTTCCAGCCTGTGAGAGATGTTGAAGCGATTTTTTTTTAATACTGGGGTGTGTCGACGATGTTGCTCCACGTTTGGTGCGCCCGATTTGAAGCGGTTTTTATATGCTTGTGTTTCTTTTGTCGTTGGACCGAGGGTCCCACTTCATACCCCGGATCGTTCAGGGGCCCGATATAGCATTTCGTGGTTTATTGGTCACGGGAGAAGGGAGAAGCTTCCTTTGAACACTTTGAGCTATTTAATCACATTACACTTAGTTATTGGCCGCCTGATGTGTTATCTCTACACGTGCTGCATCTGTGTGCCTCTCGTCTAGTGCCCCTGGTAATACGATCTGGTAAACACTGTCTGGTAGAAAAATCGAATGTAATACTGAGAAGCGGTGTTTTGCTAGATTTGTTTCTCTTTATATATGAAATCCTAACTCACCATGTGGTTTCAAAGCGTTACATGGTGTTCACAGTATAGCGCTCATGGCTTCCCTGAGCCTTTGAAATGTTTAAATATTATTGGTGAGCTCTTGGGCTCCCAAACGCACTTATTTTAAATTTATCGCCTTTCTGGCACTTTATTGGAGAGTTCCTCATCATACGATGTAACGATTTCATCGACGACACCTGTACCCCCTTCTACCTTCAACGAATTTTGAAGCATCTTCAGCAACTAGGATACAAAAGCATTCACGCTTTGTTACAGTAGAAAGACTCATTGCTCTAGTCATTACCAGCAGAAAAAGCAGAAAAAGCACAAAAGATGACAAAAGACAACTTTTTCCTTATTTCAACGTGCCAAACGTCCAAGTACCCATAAATAGATTTTAGCATTACATGAAATGTCCCAGTTTGCAACTATAAGTTATACTTTATAATTATTACTATTTACATTAACTAAAGCATTCACTCTTGGGCATGCATGGGTGTGAGGATGTGCAACTTGCAACTGTTTTATTTCTGTCTACAGTAAATGATATTGTCACGAACCTAAAACATCCAAGAATAAGGTCGTGAAACTACGGGATTTCCCTACGTAATTGTATCCAAGCACATTTTGTGCTCGCTTGGTTGAAAGGGGGTTTATTAAATTAGACACCATTAATTTACTAAGTCACGTTTGTAAGATTTATTAACACATTCTAATTTATCAAAAAAATGAGAAAATATGCAATGATTAGTAGTGGGCTGGCTTGACGACCGAGAGGAGATATGGCAGTGACACCTGTACCTTATTTGGAAGTTGCTGTCTAATTAATCTTTGGAAGTGGCTGTCTAATTAATCATTTATTAGTTGTTCCTCGTGATAATCTTAGGTAGGAGAATTTAAATAACTTCTCAAATTTAAGCTTCCAACTTCCTGTGTTAAGTAAAACACATTCACTAACGGACATAACCCGCTCAACAATAACAAATCAACAGATATTACAACAATTTAAACAATATGTATGTCATAATATACCGGGTGTTAAGAAATTACACTGCAGATAGGCCTTAATAGTATATTTTCACATAAGAATCATATACGAGGTCTCTTCAAAAAGTAACGCGAATTTTGAATTTCCGCGGACTACGTATATTCGATTTTCGATTGTTTTGTGGCGTTATGTTGGTACTCATGTCCCTCACTTATGTTGACAAGCTCGGCCATTTTGAATGTTCAGTTAATCGTTCACAGCTATTTTCCTTGGACGTATTTTTGGCTCGTCTTCGATTTTTGCCTATTCCGAAATATGGAACAAAGAATCTGTATCAAATTTTGTGTGAAAAACAAAATTAAGTGCGCGGATGCATTCCGAATGTTGACTGTGGTATATGATTAAGCTACCTTGGACCAAAGCAATGTTTATCGGTGGTACAAAATGTTCTCAGAGGGTCGAGAAGATGTGAACGACGAAGACCGTCCCGGACGCCCGAGCTCATCAACAACAGACGAAAACATTGAAGAAGTGAAGAAAATAGTATTGGCCAATCGTCGAATCGCCGTTAGAGAAGTTGCTGAGGACCTAAACATATGATTGGCTCGTGCCATTCGATTTTTACCAATTTTTGACCAAAAACACCATCACATTAACGTTGCTAAGGAGCTGTTGAACTCTGTCCGCGACGACCCATATTTGCTCCAGAGGGTCATAACTAGTGATGAATCATGGGTTTATGGTTATGACGTGGAAACTAAAGCTCAATCATCCCAATGGATGCTGCCACACGAGCCAAGACCGAAAAAAGCGCACCAAGTTCGGTCCAATGTGAAGGTTTTGCTTACAGTTTTCTTCGATTGCAGTGGCATGGTACATCATGAGTTCTTGCCACAGGGTAGAACGGTTAATAAGGAATATTGCCTGCAAGTTATGCGCAATTTGCGCGAAGCAATCCGCCAGAAACGCCTGGATTTGTGGAAGAACAAAAATTGGCTTTCGCCCCACGATAACGCCCCTGCTCACACATCGTTGCTTGTGCGCGAATTTTTGGGCAAAAACAACACACTTATGATGCCGCAGCCATCGTACTCCCCAGACCTGGCCGCCTGTGACCTTTTTTTTGTTCCCAAAACTGAAAAGGCCCATGAAAGGACGACGCTACGCCACGATTGAGGAGATAAAGACGGCATCAAAGGAGGAGCTGAACAAGATCACAAAAAACGATTTTTTAAAGTGCTTCGAGGATTGGAAAAAACGTTGGCACAAGTGTATAATAATTGGTGGGGATTACTTTGAAGGGGACAAAATAGATATTCATGAATAACTAAATACTTTTTGAAAAATCACAAAATTCGCGATACTTTTTGAACAGACCTCGTATAATTCTGTATTTTAAAATAAATTTATATTTTGATATTATAATAACGTAACACACAAATAAAGCGAAACTTTGTTTCACGATTTATCATCATAAGATGTCCGAATGGCACAAAGACAACATTCCAACTGCTTTAGGCGGAGAACCGGTTAGTAGCACTTGCTTCTCCAGCTGTCGCTGCCAGTACACTAGCGGATGAACGTTAATTTAAACGCACTGTATATCGCCTAATGAAGAATGCATTAAGTGTTGCAAATCAAACATCCGAAATGTTGGCCTGGAATTGTTCAGAATTAGCGCCACGATAGGAACAATAACAGAGATGAATGAATTAGAGAATCTCTATTGTAAAAAAGTGATTTTTTTCTGTAGCGCGGTAGAGAACTTGTTCCACATGACCCCCAGTCGCAACAATGGTTTCCTGTATGGGCTCTTAAAGTCAAGAGCTTCGGGAGTAGTGGGGTAATTCTGAGCTGTTCGTGTTTAAGCATGGTGTTACATGGGTGAGAAAAAGAGAACTCCCATTATACTTGAAGCCTCTTGCATACACTTGTGGAGACTGAAGCAAGAAGGAAGGTACAGAGAAATAGGGCTAAGTTCTAATATTTGCTTTCTGCATGGGATATACTTAAATGGCTCTCTAAATTCTTCAAGTAATGAACTGAAATTCCTTCTTTCTTTATCGATCATGATCTAGTTCATTCATGCTTTTTTTTAATAGGGTTTAACGCCCGTTTTTTACTATTTTGTCACCACAGGCGGTGAACACCCTGGTGAGACACGAAATGAAATGTTATATTTTAAACGGATTTTTAAGGAAGATGACGTTCGAGGTCTAAGTTTAGGGTACATCGCCGGCATTTGGCATGTATGAGGACTGTGGAAAACCTGGAAATAACTTCAGTCGGGGAGGATGGTCATGGTGGGAATCGAACCCCATACCTCCCGCTCACGAGTCCGCGCTTTCATGACCTCGGCCACCCATGCCAGTTCCGTTCGTGTTGAGAACTACATATAAAGATTAAGGCTAAACGAGTTACCGCTCGCTTGTTAACATAAACTAAAAGGAAAGAAAACAAAAAAAGAAATAATATTCAAAGCAGGGGCAAAAAAATAAACAAACAAACAAATAAATCCAAACACTTTTAATTTTTAACCATCGCTGAACTGTTTTGGACTTAGAAAACTCAGGTGTTACCTACACTTTACCTGGTAAATAAATAAAGTAGTTTAACGTTCCTTTTTTTAATTGCAGAGTCAAAACAAAGAAAATACCTCACTACATGCATTACTTTAAGAAAATCTTTACCCCGAGAAAAGCTTATTCAAAATTTGAACATCAATTGTCGAAGCGTGGACATCAATTTTTAACCGTTACTATAATACGTGTTAGTAACATGAGAGTTTAGTGTGGTACCAACAAATGTAATTAACTATTGTGTTATAGCTTTTTGCCACGTATTTTACTTTACAGGGTACCAAATTAAACGAGTTTTAATATACGTATGTTATAACAACACAAATGTAAACTATTGCACATTTCAGTTAACACTAACGATAAACGTGGAATCGCTTTAGGATTTTACTCCTGAAACAAGTGCCCCGCTCAGCGGCAAGCTCTTTCCAGCCAACAATAGCACAAAGCCTGCATTCGTTTGTTTAGCTTTCTACGGCCTGTTAAATGTGACATCTTTATGTCAGAATAAAAAAAAAAATCCTTTAAATCATGTACAAGCTAAATTAGGGTTTGTAAAATGAAATTTTAAAGACTTAGACTTAATTAAAATGCGAATTTGTAAAATTGCTAAATCTGTAATAGCATACATTTTTCAAATACAAGCGTCGCCTTTGGAAGCAGTTAACATAACTTTAGATATGGTTCTATAAAATTCCTGCGTTCAAATCAAAGAGAATTGAAGAAAATTTGGTTAGCTAATACTTGGATCTAAAAACTCACATATTTTACGCATTAACACCATCGTGGTGTGAAACAATTATTTTCAGTGTAAAAAAACGTCTTTGCAGATAACTGGCGGAGTATGAAATGAAAATCTAGAGAAATTACTAGTCGTATTTTGTAAACAAGAAAACATTTAAATTTACAAATAGAAATAAATTAATAAGGGATACATCATTTTCCCCCCTTCCATATTTCAAAAAATTTAGCCAGCACTAATCCTCAGTGTCTACCTTTAGTACGGCGCTGCTTAGCAAAGAATTCTCTTTTTTACAATGTACCTCTACTCCCCTCGTAATTTTGATGATTTTTCTCAAAGTAGTCCGCGTTGGATGCAATGCACCTGTCCCAGGCGTTTCAAAGATATGCCGGAAACCATTTTTGAACAGGCCTTTGGAGTCACATCTGCAACCGTCACTACTGCTTCCCACGAAGTTGTTTATTCAATTTGGGTTAAAGTAAAGAGTCACAGGGCTTAAATATGGACAAAAGGCATGGTGAGAAACACACTATACTTGTTGTTTTGTGTTTTGTTTAATATTATGCAACAACATTTGTAATGTGCCGCCTTGCATTATCCGGATGCAGCATCTGGTTTGTTGCACAGAAACAACCACTAGTCCGTGTACGTTTATTGGTGATGTGGGGATTTTCATACACAATTTTGCTGTTTGCTTTCAGCATCAATATGTTGTAGCCAGGCTTCATCAGCAGTGGTAATTCATACGCTATTGTACATAAACTATTGCACTATTGCACTTAACTAATAAAGGTCGTCCACATAATACTCTTCAAAACTAACTACAGCTTTCCCCTAACTGAACTGAACTGAGAAAGCCCTTCCAGTGATATTCCCCCGCTGAATACTCCTGCAAAACTGACTGCGGGCCGCAAAATTGCAAGACTAAATAAACATAGCCTACGTGACTTTTGCATCTATATATCAACTAAAACGACTGGCTTCTTCCCTTGATGAGGTTATCTGTCTTTTCATCCCTGCAGTTGCCATATGTTTTGTTGTGCCTACCCTGTTTTACAATTCAGATAAGGTCCATAAGTTTCCGGCCTCACCGATAAGGATTATCGCCTTCACAAAATTCTTAGCTGGTTTCATATCTTATCTGTTAAGTAAATAATTGCAGCTGTTACCTCCGCTCCACAGCGTTCACTTGTTCAGATATGGTTGCATAAAGAAGGCTATGTGTAGAAGATTGTATCATGATCAAAATGGAGTATCGGGCTGGGGAAGCATCTCCCTCATTTTCTATCGTAAAAGAATGAGCCAAACTTTTTCGAATGAATAGAGAAAGCATTGAAGACGAAGAGCGTGCAGGTCGGCCCTTGGAGGTGCTCACTCCCGCAAACATCGCTCTTGTGGAAGGAGAAATTATGGAAGACCGGCGGCTCAAAGTTACAGAAATAGCAGCAAGGTGGGCCTTTCTAAAACAGTTCTTCGAATTATTCGTGAACATTTAAACATGAATAAGGTCAGTGCAAGGTGGGTGTCTAGACTTCTTTCCTGAGTTCAAAAGCAGCAACGAGGCATTTTTGGAGCTCTGACGTGGCGACGAGGATGACGTTCTGCAAATCATTGTTGAAACCATGGTTCTTTCTACTATGATATCTTCTCCAAAAGAGAATCAATGGAATGGCGTAAACCTGTTAAAGGCCAAGGCCTCTCAGTCAACCAAGAAGATCCTGACCACAATTTTTGTCACTGTGAAAGAATGCTCTTCATTGACTTCAAGTTGAGAAACACCACAGTAAATGGGAGTACTATGCTGGTCTACTGCACAGACCACGTGCTTCCATCAAAGAGAAAAGGCGAGAAAAGCTGAGTAGTGGTGTGCGCCTTCTTCACAACAACGCGCCTGTGCACACAGCTCTTGTTGCAAAGGAAGCTGTGAAGAAATGTGGCTTCAAGGAGGTCGACCATCTGCCCTACAGTCCAGATCTTGCTCCCAGTGATTGCGTTCTGTTTACAAAACTCAAGAACGACCTTTGTGGAAGGAGATTTATGACGAAAAGGTGCTGGATGTTTTTATGCTCATTTTGCAGACAAGCCTTCTGAGTATTTGGGGGGGGGGAATTAAAATATTAATTCAAAGATGTGAGAAGCGTATGGCAATAATATTGAAAATAGTTTTTGTCTTTATCATATCTAGCAAATGGTAAGGCCGGAAAACTGACTACGGCGCTTTTCTCATTCTTAAATCACACATAATTTGCTTATGTACGTTGTAATATTAAATTATTGCCACAAATATAACAAATAAGAATAAGGCTACTAATCTGTTGCCCTCAATAATGCTTGTTACGAGGTTTATGTGAATTATCAGAAGAAATAAAATAAAAAGTGCAAGCTTTTAAAATACATTGGAATAAACTTGCAGATTAGCTCTTTTATTTTCTGGTCCTTGTTGGATCTTTGGGATGTTTCCAGAAGAGCTGTGCTGCTAGTTGGCTGATGATAAGAGGAAATGTGCGGAGTCAGCTTCACAGCACAATCGTTTCCAGACAAAGTGGCGCACCCCCTCCCCCCTTTCCCCCCTGCCTCCCTCTCAGGTCTTATCCGGGAAGCGAAAACAACGTTTAAGCCGCTTTTACATGTCTTGGAGGTTGGGATTCCGCTTAAAATAATGTTTTTCATTGCCCTTGTTGCTGTTGTTATGCTAAGGGCGGAACTTAAATCCGGAAGGGCTATCGCGGGGGATAGGAGAAGGGGCAAGATTTAGGGCTTTCTACTTCTTTCCTAACGAATCCCCACATACACGCGATAGGCGGGCAGCAGGGATGGAAGAAAACAGCGGAAAACAGGTCAGTCTAATGCCCCTTGCACCGGATTTCCTCTATTGGCAACTGTGCAATGCATTTCGGTTCTATGGGAGCGCAGAGAATTCGCCACCACCGAGACAGGGCTGTAAAACCTGTTCCCGTTATTTTTCTTTGTTCTCTGAAATAACCGACCACGTGTAACCTCTGCAATGCTTTCTCGGTCCCCCTGTGAAAGACTTTCTTTAGCCAATTATCTATTATAAGTATAATGTATAAATAATACCAAAAATATGCCTAATTTATCTTCAATTTTATATATTTTATACAATTAATGTTGTCTTTTCTGCCAAACCCCAAGCACGTTTTTCCCTTCCAAGAATAATTCCATCTACCTCTTCTCTTTATTCTTCCCAGAGTTTTCATTTTTGGTTCAACTAACCTTTTTCATCCTCATCATATGTGTAAAAATGTTTACCCTGGTTTCTGTTTCTTCTGCACTGATAGTATGTCTGGTTGCTTGGTTCCTTACAAACAACTGCAGATGTCGGGAAAAAAAATAACAGCAAGCAATGCAGAACAAATTAAAATGAAGGTATCACTGAATTTCATCTCCCTTCCAAATGAGTTTATTCCAAGAGATGAATTTACACATTTCTTTTTATAAGTTTTCAAAATATTATTTTAAAAATAAGATTCTTATATTTTGTTTCTCTTTATGAAGAATGGCACAGATAACAAAATATATCTAGCAAAATAGGACACATAAACTGGGAAATATAGTTTTATCATCTTTTTTTCTTTCTTTCATTCAAGGATGCTGAAAATAGATTTAAACCCCCTCCCCAGAAATGCAACCTTCTTTTTCTCCCCCTCTCTATTTTCATTTAAAAGTAAATTCCACAAGATGTTCGAGTTTTTCCTCTTTTCCCACGAAATATGGTTAGACATTTGCAACTTTTTTCACTTTTTTACGAAAACATATGATGGACTGGCGAGAAGAAAGATGAGGGTCCAACTTTAGAGAAAAATGAATGCTCAAGTTTAAACCCAATGCTACAGTATAAGATGCGTTCAAGGTCTAAGGTTTCCGATTTTTTTTCCCTCACAAACTATTTGCACCAAAAATTTGAAAATTATGTCACTTCCCGATGTGATCTCCCTGCAGCCGTACATATTTTTCACAACTCGATGCCATGATTCCATGGCCGCCGCGAACGCTTCTTCAAGAGTCTGTTTTGAATACTGGAAAATCGCAGCTGCAATAGCGTCCGGGCTGGAAAATGTGGACCGCGGGGAGTGTCTTTCATTGTTACAAAAAGCCAAAATTAGCTAGGAGCCAGTTCAGGTCAGTAGGGAGCATGAAGAACCACTTTTTTTTTCCCATGAAACTCATACGTCATGTTCCCACCCACCTGGAGGACACTTTCCACATTTTCAGACCTTCGTGCAGGATTGTGCACACATATCCCACGTAAAAGTCAACTTTGGAGGTGATATCTTCCACACTTAATCGGCGATCCACCAAAACAACTCGTTCAACTATGATGTCTGACCGAGGCCGAGGTTGTTTGGGTTCGTTGTCACACCATGTTTGACCTTCTTTGAACTGTCATATCCACGAACACTATTTTTCGCATTCATGACACCAAACTACGTGTTTCACTCCACCGGCGATGAATTTCAAAAGGTGTCACATCACGCAAATGGAGAAAACGAATAATTACTCGTTGTTCTCGTAATTCTGTTAAGTATCAAAAACCCTCCTCACTCTAGCTGCAGCCACTAGGGTTCTGTTCACTATACAGTGCTGCCAATTCTGTCGAGCATTTACAAAGAGTGCCAGCATATTTTAAGCTAAATCATATGTATCTATCTGCTCCGAATATTAAGAGAAAAATAATCGGAAATCTTAGAACTTGAACGCACCTCGTATGGTACATAATGCCATTACTTTTAATTAATTTTATTTTGGCTTAAAATGTTGTGATTTAACAAACTGAGGAAAAGAGCTGTAATATTGATAAAAAAAAATTAAAATATAATAAATATCATCACTGATCACAAAAAGTGTGCACAGAACTTGAACACTGTCGTATTATGTAACTTATTGTTGCAACAGCTGGTTGTTGACTTGTTTTATTATGACCCAACCTTTCTGCTATTTCTGTAACTTTGAGCCGCCGGTTTTCCATAATTTCTCCTTCCGCAAGAGCGAGCGATGTTTTCAGCATTGAGCACCTCTTTGTCTTCAATGCTTTCTCGACCCATTCGAAAAAGTTTGGCCCATTCTTTTACGGTAGAATATTTTTTTTTTTTTTTGAGTAGTGTTTAACGCCCGTTTTTACTATTGAGGCACCACAGGCGGTGGACACTGATGATACATGAGATGAAATGATATATTGGGAAAGGATGTTTTTTTTTTAAGGAAGGAAACGTTCCAGGCCTAAGTTTAGGTACCTCCCCGGCAATTGCCAGTTATGAAGACTGAGGAAAACCTGGAAAAAAAAACCAGTCAGGGAGGACGGTCCTGGCGGTATTCGAACCGCAGACCTCCCGCTCACGAGTCCACGGTAGAATATGAGGGGGATACTTCCCCATATACCCCGTCTAGTCGCTGTTTAATTAAATTTTGGAGTAAGGCCTTCTTTTTTGAAGAGCTCAATAACAGTTCGAAACTCCGTTTGAACATGTCACAATCTTCTACACATATCCCTCTTTATGCAACTATATCTGAACAACTGAACACAGCGGAGCGGAAATTACATCTGTAATTACTTACTTAAGGTATGATACCAGATAAGGATTTTTTGCAGGCGATAATCCTTGTCAGCGAGGCCGGAAACTTATGGACCTACTTTCGAAGCAATTAAAATTGCCTTGTAATTATTATAGCGTTTATTTTTCCTCTAATGTTAGCAGATCTATACAGTTGAAGAAACACAGGCGATTATGACATACTAATAAAGCTGTAACCGTGTTTTGAAATACTTGGACAAGATTTATGGGGAAAGTTTTCCAAATCAAAGGATACAGTTAGCAAAGGATGTCTCTGAGAGATGCAGATTTTACATTTATTGAAATATGAAATAACGTGAGAAGAACATGAACATGACGCTTTCATTTCCAGCACCAGGAATTAGACAAATGAAAAAGGAACATGAAAATGAAATCAAAATCTTGCTTCTGTGAACACTCTATTGATTTCCTTAAGTGCAAGAGGGATGTTGAAGGGCGTATGTATGCCACATTTGCAAACAACAGTAGAGGAAGAGTGCAATAGAAAGAAGTACTTACGTACCTAATACAAGAGAGGAGGGCGCACAGTGTATGGAGGGGAAGGGCACGATGACCGTGTGGGGGAATTCACCAATCCAATTAATGTTTGTTTGCTCAAAGTAAAAGCTAAAGCAACGGAAGGGTCTGACTGACTGGTGGCGTATTCTGCGCCCGTCCCAATGTTTGCACACAAAGTCAGTGGCGTCACAGAAATGATTGGCCCTTACTCTTAAAAGACAGTGCTCTAGCAAGCCCTGATTAAAAGTAAGGGTTAAGTACAGCAGTGGAACTGATAGCTTGTGAAATTACAATAGAAATTAACCTGCCTCAAGAAAATTGGTTTTTCAGGCTTCTCTACATGTGCAGAAAATGCGGTAAATCGAAGGATTATATTTCATGAAACATCTCAGATAGTTTGTTTTAATTCAACATGAATCATAGACACTAACTGCTACTTAAATTTACAAGCTTTATATCAATTTCTATCATCTTCAAAAGACAAACAAACTCCACTATAGAAATAACTTATTCTTTTTTTTTTTTTTTTTTTTTTTTTTTTTTTTTTTTTTTGGACGCTCTTTAACATCTCAGGTCATCGGCGTCCCATTGAAATCAGGGCGTGAAACGGCCGACAAATTTTGCTCAGAGGCCTCTCTTTCAGGCTTGAGGTTCTTTTTCGTGCCGTAATAACTGATTCTGTTAAAAGTCCAAATTGAAAAGAGGGAAGGGAAGATAAGGACACTGAACTAATATCTAAGACATTTTACAAGTTTAGGAACATAAATCGAAGCCTGAAACGTAAAACACAAGTAATTGATAAATACTTAAAATAAAAGTAAGGAAATATTCTCAATAACACCTTCGCGTTATTGCAATTTATACCTTCTTAATTTAGCGTTTCTTCAAAAATATTAATTTAAAAGTCCTTGCAACGGTATTAAATAAGAAAGAGGATGGTTAATTAAATGTGTAATAGATGGAGGAAAAGATTTTGGAATAGGGAAATTAATTTGATAGGTTTTAGATGTAACCTCAGGGGTAAATAATGCTTTCCTCTCCGACTATGGTTACCGCTGTCTTGCCACAACTGTTGAGACTCTGCCGCTGGATATTTTTATGGTCCTGTGACCACAGGGGAAGGCGTCTTGGAGATTAATAATAGTTTTTTCGTATGGAAGATGACACCATTTATTATTCATGCACTAATGCACATAAAAAGTACTGCAATCAACTAATAAAGCTCATCCTCTTTATCTTGCAATACTAACTACCGCTTTCCACTAACTGAACGGAGAAAGCCCTTCCACTGATATTGCCCCGCTGAATACTCTTTCCAAACTTGACTGCAGCCACAAAATTGCAAACTAAATAAATATGGTCCACGTGTCTTTTTCCATGTAGCGGTTGGCTTCTTCCCTTGAAGAGGTTATCGGCCTGTCTTTTCATCCCTGCAGTCGCCAAAGGTTTCATGGTACCTACCCTGCTTAAGAAATTCTCTAACAGAATACCAATAAACATCTTGGTAAAAGATTCTTTACAAATATTGCGCTACAACAGGCTACAGAAATTCTCAGGTCAGATTTTATGGCCGGGGTAGCTTTCTGCAAGCTTGCGAGAAAATAACATTTTACACATAACTGAACACTCATGGTTATGACGAAATTACATAAAATTATTTGCCACAATTAATCTAATTAAATATGAGGGTGGCAGTTCATAAATACTGTCTCATCCTTAGCATCTTTCTTTAAAATCTGCAATTAAATAGGTTGTACTTTTGATAAACAACACTGAGAATTTGTCAAAATAACTGCAATTTTGTTCTTCACAATCCTTCAAGCCAATATTTCATTTTATTTTATTTTATTTTATTTAACTATAATGTGAGTTGCTTCATAAATAACGTAGAAACAATTTATTTTCTCCGGAGTTTTTCATTTACCCTGATAAGGCGCCAAGTACTCTAATCTCATTAATTCCAGTTCATTCATGCCTACAGACTTACATCTATAGCATTCAGTCCACAGTCTACAGGCGGCGCAACAAGACCAAAGCACTCGAAGCGTCAATAAATAAAACATTAAAAAAAGGTGGGTTAATGCATACTGGTAAACGAAATATTTGTCTTCATTAATCTTCGGTTTAATCCAGTAGCCGACACACTTAAGGATTTGCGTAACAGTATGAGAGTCCACAACGAGCTCCCGAGTGAAACACACGCTCATAAGAGCTGAGCTCATTCCTATTGCTTTGTTTATGCTAAAACGCGTTCCACGTTGCATAAATAACTGCAATATGCTATATATTATTATTTTATTCACATTTTATGCCCTGGTCAAAGGAACATAGAACTGTATTTGCCTTCCTTCTCAACGCAAGCTGTGAGCGGGAGATCTGGAGTTCGAATTCCGCCAGGACCGTCCTCCCTGATTGAAGTTTTTTCCCGGTTTTCCTCGGTTCTCATAAAAGGCAAATGCCAGGAAGGTGCCCTAAACTAGGCCTGGAACGAATCCCTCCTTTAAAAAAAACCTTTCCAATTTATCATTTCATTTCATGTATCATCAGTGTCCACCGCCTGTGGTGCCTAGGTAGCAGAAACGGGCGTTAAACACTATTCATTCTTCAACGCAAACAACCAACCACCTCTACCTACATTTACCGATCTAAGGCCCATCCATAATGCTAAACAGAATGATGATGGCCTCAGGTGGCTTCAAGTTAGGGCTATCCATCTATACTGAGAGCTTTGACCAGACTGTTTGTTGCTTCACACTATACGTCTATGCAACAACAGCAAACTCATAAAAACAACTCACGATTTCTAATTCATGAAAAGGAAATACGGCCAGTAGCTGAAAGCCAATTAAATTTAAAATATTCGAATTAATACAGTTTCCTATATAAAGGCAGGTAATAAATTATTAGAAAAAAGTTAAGCAAATGTGGAACAGAAATAGGCATAGATAAGAGCCTAAATAAAAAGGCGTACTTGTTCCAGGGTGAAAAAAAATTTATACCGAAGTAATAATATAAAATAATAATTCTAGTATTTTTTTTAAATCATGCAGAAAATTTATCTTCTGTTGAAGAAAAACAATAGGCAGTGGAGATCAATCAAGTCTTCTTGTTGAAGATTTTAATTGATAAGAGCACACATTTTATTCATCGTTGTATTTATAGTATATTACAGCTGTATTTGAAAATGTTACTTCAATAACTGCAAAGTATTTAAATATTCTATTACTAAGAATACACCTTATGATACCGTAGCTTGTTTTTCCTGCATTGTATGTACGATTATATGATATTAACTATTTTATTACAGTAAATATAGCGATTATTGTCTGTACAAAATATAAACACAGGTACTTAAGTTTCTGCAATAATTTAAGATCGATAATTATATACGTTTTAATCGGTTGAATTGTATGTTCGATTATAGGGACTACTATCTTATTCAAACTATTCCAGTTCCATTAGGCTGGACAATTGATGTTCTACTGTATTAATAAAGATACAGAACTTATTTAATTGGAATAACAAATACTATTATCTCTGCTGAATAAGTTGTAACTCTTCGCTCGCTATTAAACGAAATACAAAAACGCATATAATGAAAAGAAAAACGATTAAGTAAAACTGAACAGTTGCGAAAGCAAACACGAATTATATCATTATCGCTCATTATTAGCGCCCGGATTCTTAGGTTTTAAAATATTTTGTTCTTTGCTAGATAACTGATATTTTAACATAATTATCCGCTTCTTTATCATGGGAATTGCATGGTTTATTCTAATAAAACCTACAAATGGCGTAAATTATCGTTTAAAATATTAAAATAAAATTTAAATGAATTTAAAAATTAACTAATTTTAAACTATTACAATCAAATTTAATAATATTTACATTAAAATTGCTTTTAAAACATTAGCCAACAATGTTTATCTTGATGAACTTCAAAGACAAGTCATTGCATTATTGTGATGTTGTGTTGAAATCATTGTTAAATTAGCTTATTTTAGAAGCAAACGGAATTTAATTTCGCACTACCATTGTTGTCAGTCACGTTCAGAGATATTTTTCTCAAATGATTCTCGAACAGACGTCGTCAGCCAGTCCTGTCGGATGTAACGCTTGTTTAGAAGCAAACTGCGTTAATAAATTTACACTTCCAGTGTATTAGCAGCTATAACAAGATGCCAAAAGCAAGGGTTTCCTAAGTTACTTGATTAGATAGTCGGTCTGCAACAATTCCAATTTTACCAGATGCTAATTTTTGTTATAAAACCTTGGACATTTTAAGAGTTCATTTAGTTTGTGTTTCAGAACAATTAAATTAAAATAAATTTACATTATCATACATGTTTTAATGTCTTTATTCTAATTAACTAAGAGAAGCCTTCAAAACTACCCTAAACGTGTTAAAAACTTATAAAAAATCTTAATACGTTAAAAAAACTATTTCAGTATTTATAAAAATCTAAAATTCCGGACTCTACTTATAAAGATTATGCTTATGCTTATTAAAGATTATCATAACAAGTACCTGAACATTTTCCGGTTTCTGGGCATTCAAAGAACAACTGAAGATCAAATCGGAATGTATAACAATTATTGCTCAAGGGCTGGATGTTTTTGATATATCCCAATGGGGGCACATTCGCGTAAAAAGGAGAGGTGCAGGTAATATCGGTTTTATTCTTATTGTATTCATTAAATAGTCCTAAATCCGTATTTTGCTCTTCTCTGTTGGCATTACTGACAATCGACATTCTTCTGTCGCAAGATTACTTGAAAAGTTTAAGTACAAATATGCAATTATTACAATTTTGTAAGCCAAGTTCGAGGATTTATATTTAAATTCTTATTTTATTCGTGAAATAGATCTAATAAATATCACTCAAGGGTCTCTCGTAATATTATTTGTGATTAGACTATAATGGATCATTGTCTGAATTTTCCTTCACTGTACTAATTAAAGACCGCAAGAGAACAGAAAAGGTGCTATAACGATCATTTCGTAGGATGGAAGATCACTGTTTGCTTATTTCTAACCTAAGTATACACACTTCAAGCAAAGAAAAAACTGTGTTAACATAACAAAACTGAATTCACACAAACAGAAAATGATGAGCACTAATCATCTTAGACTTTTACAGTTACAACAGTAGCTCAAAATGCCCACCATCGGCGTCAATACACTTCTGAGTACGTTGAATTACTGACTGAGCGTGAAAGTGTCTGTGAAAGTGACTGTGACACGAAAGTGTCCTCAGAGATTGCAGCACATGCCGTTTCAATTTCTTCCCGAAGTGCTGTCAGTGTAGCTGGTTTTCTACGGTATACAACATCCTTAAGAGTTCCCCATAGGTAGAAGTACAACGGAGTTAGATCCGGAGAACGCGGTGGAAACTCAATCGGATACCTTCGTCCTATCTAGTGCCGAGGACGCGGAGCTTGTTGATGTGCGAGGTCTCCCAGATCTGCCCTTGTGAACATCTCATACGGTACCATGAGTCTCAAATTTGTCTCGAATGCGTGCAATTGTTACTCGCATTGGCGGTTCTGTTCTGTACACACGTCCCCATTGCCTTTGAAATTCAACAACATTCTCGGTTTTCCAATATCACTTCAAAATTGCTTTCCGCTGTTCAAACGATAATCTTGAGTCCGTTTTGTTGTAGAAACGCTAGCATAACGTAACGTGAATCACATCCGTTTACAGAACATCATACGATATTATTGACTTCATTTGTTCATTGTTGATTTACCTGTCACGTAGCAACGCTATCATAATGTATATGAGTCACATCTGTTTACAGAACATCATACTAAACACTACTGTTGCTTTTCGGTCCAACTTTGAAATATATTAAATAGATATCTACTGTGAAAGTGTGTATATATAATGGATAAGGGTTGCCAGTCTTTCAGCTGCAGAAGACAGTATAATATTCAAGTGCAGGTAACAATAATTAAAATGTCCTCTATCTTCTTAAGAAATTTCATCCAAACTCCATTATAAAAAGTAGGATAATACTCTGAGTATTTCGTGGAGACAACGCCGCTGACAGCGAAAGTCTACCTAGTGCTGATGTAGCCGCCGCCATGCAATCAAATTCCAATACGGATATAAATAAAGCAGGGAAGATGTTCCCTTGAGGCTACTCACATGGTAATAGCTTTCTGTCCGGGATAAACCCTCTGCGAAAAAGTACATTATGATAAAACTTATATCCAGCGGCATATATTCGGAATTTGAATTTTATATTCAAATTAAACATGTATACATCATTGAAAACACTTGAACCTTAAGGACGACTTGGGTGGTGACCCGTGTATTTATTGATGCCTCTCATAGAATATTGGATATGCAGCTCTGTAAATCTACAGTATGGGCGAAAATACCTTATAGGGTATAACCCTCTCTTTTAAATGTATGTCGGTATATTCTTAACTTGTTTGTTAGGCATTGTTTTCATGGTAACGGGTTGCATAAGTTATAAAACAAGAAATAATGGACGTGTTCACGATTGCAGAACGCTCACTGGCTGAAGACACTTATCATTTTTCGAAGAAGTCAACTATGAAGGAAAAGTACTAGCTGGAAAGGAAGAGTTTATATATAAGATTCGTAAAGGACGCACCATGGACCTAGTTAAGTCGATCATTAGCGTAGAAATTTGGCATTCCATAAAACACTATTGTCCTTGAGTAGGAGGGCTTGTCAAAAAAAGATTAACAATGTTTTTTACGCATGAAATACGCTAGGCTTGATTCAGATTGGCGTGGCCTTTTTCAAGGTATTCTACTTTGAGTTGAATGCAATTTGCCCAAAGCGTCTGCTGGAAGTTAACTTTTGACATCTTCAAAACCGCCTCAGTCTTTTTCCCCACGGCCTCGGAAGTACCAAAACGCTCCCCCTTAGCTTCCTTTTCAGACACGAAAAGAAATAAAAGTCAAAGGGGGCTAAATCTTGGGAATGTGTAGGGTGGGGAACACATCCAAATTTCCCTACACACTTCCACTCGCACCATCTTCTGTTCAGGGGTCAGTATCTTCGGACCTAAACGCGTCTCATGTTCAGGTGATCATGCAGAAAATGTAATGGGAAACGTGTAACATGTCTGCAGGTCTGTCAATTATTCGTCGGTCCTCGTTTCGTTTACTGTGTTGCTCGACCGCCTTGATTTGTTGTTGAAGCACGGCCCTCCTTAAATACCTTGATCGAAGTGCTGTGAATTGTGGCAGAACATCATCACCATGTGCCTGCTGCAAAAATCTGTAAGCTTTCATGTCGGATTTCTGTAAACGAAAGCAAAACTTCAACGCAGCATTAGGCCCTTCACGAATCAACTCCATTTTGTAAGTAGGCGACTGGCGAACTGACGTAACTTGCTCGCCCCTTGTATACAGACGCATGCTTGAGGAAATTTGTCTTTGTTCAACAATCAGAGCTGACTTGTTTTCATAATGCAACCTTGTTTCAACAATGTTCCTTTGCTGTGCGCGATAATAAACAGAACTCTCAATTTTTTTGACTAGTCCTTGTATAAAATGCTAATTTAAGCCAGCTACTGCTTCACAATTTCCAAAGATAATCTTGGCTTCATTTGCTCATTGTTGATTTACCTGTCACGTAGCAACGCTATCATAATGTATGTGAGTCGCATCTGTTTACAGAACATCATACTATACATTACTGTTGTTTTTCGGTATAACTTTGAAATATATTAAATAGATATCTACTGTGAAAGTGTGTATACATTTTTGGCACCCTCGGTATATAATAAATATGGTTAAGTTTGGGTATATTTTAAGTGATTTTTAGGAGCCTTTTTGAATATGAGCCCTGGCATGTAAGATTTCAATTTATTACATCAGTCAATATGGTAACCATGGTAATAAGACGGTGGATAAGTAGACAGTACCAAATGATTACGAAAAAAATAGTTGTTCAGTATTAATATCTACGACTCTTTCACCTAACTTGAATGAAGGCAACAGTTTAAAACGCAGTTACGGAGTGGCTTACTCAAACATTAAATTGACAGGGATTGTAATGGGTCATCGACAAGTTCCTCCGCACTCGGATGATGAGCACCGAAAACTTGAAAGTTACTACTTCCATATTTCTGACATTGCTTTCTTCGACACCAGTTTTTAGCAGGTAATCCTCCCACCGTTGCTAAGGTTTGAACTTGGGAATGTGTGCTTGCCTTGATGGTTAGTGAACACAATAACTATACGCTCGGCGCGTGGTCATTACTCCCATCCGAATTCGCTCCTCTAGTGAAATCTCGGCTACACAATGGCTGCGGAGCGACTTCTCGATGACTGTTTATAACGTGTGTATCCTCTATTAACATTACCTCTTTACCTGCTGTGTACTTTTAACTTTGTTCAGCTGTGCGTCTACGGTGTATTGATCTGTCGTCATGCATTTGCTCGGCTAGTTTATGATCAGTAGCAAGGTTAGTGAGGATACCGAGAGCCTACATCAAGCATGCAGAGCTAATGGAATGGCGGAAAATTAAATTGTCTGATTAAAGAGGATTGTTACTCCTAATAAAATACTAACTGAGCCAATTAGAATTTGCAGAACCCAGTAGAGAGATAACTACATTCGACATCCTCGATTACAACAGCCTCGTAATCGATAACGCAAGTATTATATAACGGCAGCTATTTAATGTTTGAGCTTCTATTGAATAGAAGATTACAACTCAAAAGCTCTGCCTGTGTCCTCACTATCTAGGAACTAGCAACACTGTGCTTCTTTACCTATTCGTTAAGACCCAACAAATCCTTCCGGACTTCCAAACTAAACACCCCTCAGTTCTTCCTTGAGAGTTG